>OX104120.1:22701241-23301241 GCA_944474755.1 Limnoperna fortunei
TTCGTTGTGTTCTAATGAATCATATGTTTCAAACGATTAACTTATTATCCTCTTCGCTCCTGTCGAACCACAATGTCAACACAAGATCTGGCCAGTCTCTTAGCCAACGATCGGCCTCGACAATGACATCTTATCTCATTTTCATCGGTCTTTCTCCAAGTTTTGTTTATGTATTTCTCCAGTCGTTTGCCCTGTGTTCTCCATCTTGGGCTATTTTTTGTGAAGATTCTCTAATGTTTTCTAATGTTCATTTGCCATTTTTATACATTATTCCTCCTTATAAATGCTCATGTAACATTTATAATATATGCAATGATCAAACGGTCAATGGGTGACTGCCTCTCCGACAGGTAGTACTATTTATCAGGTGCCTATCAACACCGATGTTGCGGGTTCGAGTCTCACTGCGTGCAGGTGTATTCGACTAGAAGCTTAATTGAAAAGGATTGTCAGGATACTCTTGCTTCCTCCACCATGAATAAACTGGACGCAAAGATATAGCCGAGAAATTGCTGAAAGTGACGTCAAACTCAATTTAAACAAACGGTCAAGGTCACTAAGTCCTTATACGTCAATGATCTAGTTCACTTTCAAAAGATATATTTGTGTTGTTTTAGTCTATTTATATTTAGAAATAGATTATATCTAACAAAACAGGGTTTAAATGTTCCAAAATTTGACGGTTATCTTTTTTAATATTGTTAGAGGTCGAACTCAAGGTCATTTACGCCTAATTATTGTTCAGTAGAACGACTGAACTTTTATTTCTTTTTATTGTATATATAGTGTCAATCAATAACTGTGCTACTAATTATATTACGTGTTTTCTTAATAGTCCAAAGTAGTGCCAAAGTTTGTTGTAGAAACACGATATTTAGGTTGATAAATTATGGAAGGCCGTGATTGCCTTCTGTTAGTTTACAAAAGGCAATATTTAGAGACTTTGAGTCTGGGGTTTCTAAATATAACTTTTTTTCGATAACATGTATTTGTGGTATATGTCCTTATCTGAAGCAGTGTCTTTGCTTGCAGCATGTCACGCACACGCAATAAGGATCCATTCAATCAATCAATCAATCAGTCCTTTCAGTCAGCCTGCCTGCCTGCCTGTCTGCTTTCCTAATGACCTACCTATTTATCTTTTTGTAAGCTTCAAATTATTTCAAAATATATTTCATACTTTATACTTTATTAGTTATGTGATGTGTTCTATGTAGAAAAATAATTATTCCACGCCATAGCAAGGTATTTTGTGAATGCTAGAACAGAATATTAAGTCAGAGTAGGATCTAAAGTCCATACCAGAGCAAAGTATTTAGTCTTATGCAAGAGCAGGGTATTTAGTCCATATCAGAGCAAGGTTTATAGTCAATGCAAGAACAAGATATTCAGTTTATTCCAGAACAGTGCACATAGTTGGTAATAGAGACGAATATAAAGTCCACTTCAGGGGGGGGGGGTATTTATTCTATGTCAGAGAAAGTTATTTAATCAATACCAGAGCAGGATACATAATCAAAGTCAGAACAAGGTATTTAGTTCATGCTACCTAGAGCAGGGTATAAAGTACATAAAAAGCGGAGGGTATTTAGTCAATGCCAGCAAGTTATTTAGTTTATGTCAGATCAAGTTATTTAGTCCATGCTAGAGCAGTGTACTTACACATAGTATTCTACCGGTATGCCCGAGCAAGGTGTTAAGGTCCATTTCAAAGCGGGGTATTTAGTCTATGCCAGATCACGGCATGGTTCATGCTAGAGAAGGGTAAATAGCCGCACTGTCGTTGTTGTAGTCGCTTCTCTCCCCCTTGTTCTTGACAAGGATGATAATGTTCACATCCTCATATCCTGCGGAATAGCCTTTTCTTTCTATTACTGGCAGAGGACTTCTTGCAGTGGAGCATTAGGGAAATCTTGCACCGTTTTCTCAGGTCCGTAGGAATCCCGTCATTTGTCATTGCCAGTAGGTTTTTTAGCTTTACTACTCTTGGTTCGGCACCAGTCTCTTCCATGGTCGGTTGGCAACCAATTGCTTCAATGGCTGTGTCAGTCACTATGTTCATATTTTGCTGGACAGGCTTTCTTCATGACATCATATATGGCTCTTATGTTCCCCGATACAGCGGCTGTTTGAATGTTTTTACTGAGATCTTGCAAGTACTCATACAGTGTCTGATGGTCTGCTAAGCCTAGTTCCTGGCCGCCCTGAGAGTTTGAGGTTTTGACTGGCTTGGTAACAGCTTGCTTTCCGCCAGTCGGCTTGACTGGAATAATAACTGAGAACTTTGCTTCAATCCAGTCGTGTGTTTTCTTTGTGGCCCTCTTTCCAAAGATGCCAGGGCGGTGTGGTGCATGGTGTTTCGCAGTAATTCCCACTTTCCATCTGTCTGCTCAACGATAAGTTCCTTCTCGAGGGCATACGAGAACCCTTATGTTTCAGACTGGCCTGCGAAATCTTGCTGACGTCGATGCAAGGGTTTCCTTGTTTTCTTTGTCCAATGATATTTCTTTAGTGTAACCTGATCTTGCAGCACATTAAGGATCATTGCACTGGTAGGAAAGTGCATGCAGGACATAGCTGATAGTTGAACGCCAAGACGAAGTCGAACTGGTGATAGTATTTTGAGAGTGGATGTCTCCAGGAAACTTTATGCTGGGGTATAATCTAAAAGTACGAGTTGGTTATGCATAAGTTGTGAAAAGCACATAGCTCGACCATTCGCGTTGATTTTAACTACCCAAAATTGCCGAGGCACAAGGGTGACGTATCATTATCTGCACCTACTCCACTGTCACCCAAAAGGATGAGTTGTTCTTTGTTGGCGATGCTATTCATGACCGATGCTAGATTCCTAAAGAACTTTGCTTCTGGTGCTGATGTCAGTGTTGGGTCTGTGGTGTTGCTAAGTCGAAGCGTGAGGAGTCGGTCTGAGTATTTGCTGCCTAGGTCTACTATGCAGAGTAGGCTATTCTTCACAAAACCCCAAACCATGGTCTCTAGGCTTGTCAGAGGCTTTTCCCTGCCTGCCGATAGAAAGTGTAGTCCTTTTCCTTTAGCGTGCCAGAGTCCGCCAGTCGTGTTTCCTAAACAGCAGCTATGTATACATTGAGTCTCATTAGTTCTTAGTTGATAACCGCTGTCTTTTGTGAGTCGTCTATGTCCTGTAGGTCATCGGAGATCCTCGTCAACACTGTGCGCACATTCAAGCATCCCAGTTTCTCTGAGTTGTTTCTTTGCGTTGTTCTATATTAATATTGTTGTCTGGTGCTATGGTTGCAGTCTGCTGTTCACAATGTACCTAATCCCCATGCACCAAATGAGGATAGCAGACTGGCCGTGCATTAACTTACTGTCCGGGGGGTGCACAGCTTGTGGCGGCAGTAACTATCCATTTAGACCGAGAGATCTCTCCCAACGACGTGAGTAAACAATAGCGTCATGCTCTTCGCCAACCGAGCTGCGGCTTATCTCTGGTAACTATTCCTGGCCATGTTGTTTCCACACTATTAGCGAGGCTGGAGTTTCCTTTCTAGTAGTCGGATACAAGCCTGATCCTTGTAATATGGAGGACATGTTGTTGCCCGTGTAGTGGTTCCCCAACTCCACGTCATCGATGGATGTAAACGAGCAACTAGGCTGCATCAGTGCCGTCGAAGTAGTTGCTAGTGAAATCAATTGTCGTTAGCATAAATTGATCAAATATGCTTCAATGACGACATGTTCTCGCGAAATACTCTTGTTTTACCGAAATATTTTCTGTCATACCCAAGTAGGTACTAAGACCTGTTATGGTTCTGTAATCAAAATAAAATATGATATATTACGCATAAACTCTGTTAATAGTATATTTTTGAAATTTAAAAAACAAAAGACAGATTAAGTAGGGCTATGCATAATATCTCGCTTCAGTGAACTTATAAAAAAGAAAGTGTTTACCAATATGTGCCCAATATAAAAATTAATGTATCTTTATACTGGAAGTAAACTATATTCAACAACATTATTATTTTCTCAAATCATTATATTAAAGTATACGAATAGATTTAAATTCTTTTTTGGTTTATTTCGTAAGTATCAGTATAAACTTTCCACTAAACAGACTCAAAATATTGTTGATAAATAAAAGGCCAAATAAACAGTAAAACTTTATTTTAAAGAAAAACTAGTTCCCCGACGCTGCATATAAGAGAATAAAATGTAAGTTTGCTCTACGTATGTACCTGTGGTCGTGTGTATTAAGTTTGTTAGATTCGCTCTACGAATATATACATAGTTTGTTTGAGCAAACGAGGGGGAAACAGCCACTGACATAAAACTGTTTTAAAAAAGTTCCTGGTAAACGAAACAGTTTCTGGAATTAGAAAATTGCTTGAGTTGTATGTCGGTAGACAAACGCGGAGCAGAAATTACCCTGCAGGAGTATATTAGATCATTCTCAGTTTTAAGTGGGCTTTGTGTTGCTCATACTGGTATTTATGTTTCGATTTTTATTCTCTACGGTTAATGACTATTTTAATAATTTTTTTTTTGGGGGGGAGGGGGGGCAAAGTGTTTAGTCTTTCTATACCGATATACTTTAAAAAAAAAACGGATAATTATATTATATAGATATTTTGGTGCTTTGAATGTCGCAAATTGAGTTTTCTGCATGGCGACGCGTACCGGAGCAAATAAATGTATATTTTCGACGATAAATGGCAATACTTAGCCAGTAACTTATATCTACGCATGCGTTAACGTCCAAAAACAGCATCCATCACACATATTTGTATTTTATGAACATTGCAACTTTTAATGCACGCGTTATAAAAGAGTGTTGTTAAACTGGTGTGAACACATTAAAAAAACTTCCTGGTCATAACAGTGAAACTAAACCAGACATAAGATGTAAATTCGTTTCTTGTGTTCTCTTCCGGTTTGTCGTCAAACACTGCGGTCTGTGTGTTATGCGTAAATTTGTATAAAAGTAAGTGATAATGTTTAGGTTTTATCTTATCATCATAATTTCTTGTTCGGAATACAGCTGAAATACTACTCTCTGGACGTTAAGCAAACTATTACTCAATTAATCTTAGTTTTAATTTAATCGGGTACAGTAAGTGGTTGAATTTGATTATTGTTATCAATGTTCAACATATTTTGTGCTTGTAACACCAACGGCCTAAATCGGCCAAAATAAACAAAATACCGAGTTTAACATATCTACAACTTGTTATCAGTGTGTGACGTAGCAGATTACATCTCCAAGGAGTTGGTGATTGTTTAGGGAGTATTTCTACCTGGACAAACTGGCTGACATATTTTCAGTTAGGTATGGTAAGGTCTATGTCTGTAGATGTTATGTAGCTAGGTTCCTAGACAGATTTCCGTATAAATCGTAATTTGTAAAAAAACCAATATGCGCACGAATTTTAGACATTAAAGCTAAAAGTAGGCACAGTACATGCATGTAATTCTCCATTTAGAAAATGATTTATAGTTCACTTAGATATATGTGTATGTTCATATTGTTTCAATTATAATTTTATGATTTTTATTGTCATTAAATCAACATTTAAATAATTTGTGATAGCAAATAGATAACACACAAATAAAACAAAAAATGCTGATTTTTCAGATATTAGAAAAGCTGAACACAGGTAAAGCTTGTTATAGTGACCCAGGAATGTTTAATTTAGCAAACACGTGTTCTTAAGTGATGATATCATTTATGTATTGTTATATATTCAGCGTTTAAAATTTTAAAAATCGTAATAAACAAAATAAAGCGAAATATAACCTACTATACATATATATATATTTGTTACCATGCAGGAGGAATTTAATATCAAAGACCTGAAGGTCTTCAATGGTCGGCTGGGCTGGGATACATAAGATGACCATCAAATTTGGGCTATCAATAACTCCTATAGATATATTTGGGAAAATGGCCCAACCGACCTTGACCTTTCTTTTGTTAAATAAATAAAATATAAAAAAATCAAAGCGGTGTTTAAGTCAGAATACGTATAAGTATTAAGCAAGCAAATTCGAATCCTTTATCACATATTTGGTAATAATATGAACATTTTTGCATATTTGATATGACCAGAAGTGATGGACCGATATCAGCCCCCGGGTCTTATATCGATATTAGCCACGGTGGCTGATATCGGTTTTTAACTTCCGCTTTAATTTTGCACTTCCGCTCATATGTCAACATAGCAGACGAACTTCAACTAACTTCAACTAACTAAATTACGGATGACAACTTCTACTAACAAAATGACGGATGACAGGCTTGTTGTCGTCACTGCAGAAAAAACTTCTACATTTGTTGATAGTGTGAAAAATGAAAATATAAAACGAAAAAAAAGTCTGATTGAAACATCTGTGATAAATACTTTTTGTGTTTTGTTGCGTTTTTTTAAGAGTTAAACTGTTTTCATCTGATGTATTTTCGGATAAAAGGTGATCTAGTGGTTATCAAATATGTGACAAAAAGATTATGGCATGTCATTTTCCATATCGACCCTGGTATCAGCCCTCGACCCATATCAGCCCTCGAGCAAGCCCTCGCGATTGATATGGGAGTCTCGGGCTGATATCAGGGCCGATATGAAAAATGCTATGTAATAATCTATAATTATTGCATGTTTCGCCTACATTACAGTTTAAAAATCCATATGTTACAAAACGTGTACTTTAATGTCCCACTTTTGACACCTAACACAATTAGTAAATTAATGAAAGACAGACATCCACTGTTTTTTAACACAAAATATATTGATGTAAAATATCTGTAGTACATTTTAAATTACCCGTCGACATCACTGTTGCAGTGATATTAATTCAATCCAAACAAAGACTACATATAGAGTTTCTGATCAAAACAAGTAGAACATTTTATTTAGAAAATTTTAATTGCATAAAATAATTCAATTACATGTAATTGTTAGCAGCTATTTATCTTTATGAGTGTTGCGCAAGATTATGCGGATGGCATGCTTTCTTTTGCGGTTGTGAGGTGTTTCCTTATTCTTCAAATTTTTTATGCCGACGATCGCAAGGTCTGGCTGATAAATCAGCCGACCCCAAAACCAGAGATCTTATCCTTGTAGTCCTCGCTGTCGTTTAGAGTACTGCCGAAGATTTGTGTTTGTGCATATTTGACAAATATCGTGAACCAATGGTTAGGTAAAATCCAATATTGCTTTTGTAGCAATGAACCTTATTTATATTTAAAATTAATACCGGAAAGAACTTTTTAAAACAAAATATTAATAAACAGACCTTAACCAAACTGATAATAATGGAAAAGAATATTATGTAAGTACATCAATTTTGAATCGATCAAGTGCCAGATTTTCCGAAAAAAAAAGTCAACCGGATTTGAGTTAAAAGTCATGTTGACTATTTATTGACTATTGCATTCTGTCTAACGTCAATGCCTAAATTTTCCTATATATTTTTGTATTGCAACACTTAAAATATGTCCTTTGCGAGAGTGTCAATACATCTTGAATATTGTACTTAAAACGTGTATCGATGTAAATTCCTACATTTCATTGTAACCAACTGTTCGTTTTAATTATATATTTTTTCTTTATTTGTCTACAAATTAAATAAAATGTGGACCAAATGAGTGATTTGTAGGTATTGTCTTGCTGATCATTTTAGAAGATGCAAGGTTAATCTGGCTCCTGAAATTTTTCAATCTGTTAATTGAAATTAAATCTTTCACTTGCTTCCCCCTTTTTGTTTCTATGGCTGCGACAATAATAAGAAGGAGGAGCATGTGAAAGATTTTTTTTAATTAGATTGGAAATTTTGTCAAAAATCTTAATCTAATGTCAATAACTCCTACAGGAAGTAATTACAGAACAACGGACTAATAGAAACATATGTAGAACTTAATGTGCGGATTAATTTGAGGTAACTGGTTTTTTTACAGCTATTTATCCCCCGTCGCAAGTCAAGACATTATTTCAGTTTAGATTTTGGGATGGTTGCAGGCCATTATTATTCAGCATATTTATATCTCACTTATATGCTGACAGAAAAAGAGTTATATTCTGTAAAAAAGGATATATCCGCATAGTTTAAAATTCATGGTTTCTGATTTGAAATATTTGTGTTTTACTTTTGTGACATATCAGATCTTTTATTTGCATTTAACATGAAAATCAATGCATATTGCTTTAATTTTTAGCTCACCTGACCCAAAGGGTCAGTGTGTGTTATTCTCATCACTTTGCGTCCGTCGTCGTCGTCGTCGGCCGTAAACTTTTCACATTTCAAACTTCTTGGCCACTTGGCCAATAGAAACCAAACTTGGCAGGAATTTTTATTGGGTGGTTCTTAACAAAGTTTGAGTTTTGGTGCTGATCAAATATGAAACATGGCTGCCAGGGCCATTAATGCGTTCCGATTGGTTGAAATTCAAAAATCTTTTTCTCATAAACTGCTTGGCAGATTGATTTGAAATATTGCAGAAATGTACCTTAGATTATGATTGTCCTCTACAAAGTTTGAGTTTTTTGTGCCGATACAAAATCCAAGATGGCCGCCATCGCAGGACATAGTTTAACATAGGACCTTATGGGAAAAACATACATACAACTTCTTCTCTGAAACTGTTCTACTTAATGAAGCCAAATTACGTAAATGATTGTTGGATAATTATCTTATTGTTTTGGGTTTTTCGAGCCAATTGCAAATTAAACATGGCTTCCAGGGCAATTAATGCGTTCTGATTGGCTGAAATTCAAAATTCTTCTACTCATAAACTGCTTGGCAAATTGATTTGAAATATTGCAGAAATGTACCTTAGATAGTCCTCTACAAAGTTTGAGTTTTTTGTGCCGATCCAAAATCAAAGATGGCTGCCATCGTAGGACATAGTTTAACATAGGACCCTATGAGAAAAACATAAACAACTTCTCTGAAACTGTTCCACACAATGAAGCCAAATTAATAAGGAAATGAAGGTTGGATAATTATCTTATTATTTTGAGTTTTTTTTAGCCAATTGCAAATTGAACATGGCTTTCAGGGCAACTAATGAGTTCTGATTGGCTGAAATTCCAGAAATCTTCTTTTTACAAACCGCTTAGCAGATTGATTTGAAATATTGGCCAAATGTACCTTAGATGGTCCTCTACAAAATTTGAATTTTTTGTGGCGATCCAAAATCCAAGATGGACACCACGGTGGAACACAGCTTAACATAGGATCCTATGGGAAAACCATACAAACAGCTTCTTCTCTGAAACTCAGTTCCACACAATTTAACCAAATAATGCAGAAGTGAATCTTAGATAGTAATCTAATTAATTTACGTTTTTCGAGCCTATAGGAAATTCAGCATGGCTGCCAGAGCTGCAAATGCGTTCTGACTGGCTGAGATTTCAAAATTCGTGTTCTCACAAACCGCTTGGCAGATTTTAGGATATGTGATATTGTATGGTCCTCTACCAATATTGAGTTTTTTTTCGATCCAAAATACAAGATTGCTGCCACCATAGAACATCAATTAACATACTTACCTATGAAAAAACATAACAACTGCTTCTTCTCAGAAACTGCCCTACTGCTGATTGGAAATTCAACATGGCAACATTCCATCTTAAAATAAACTCTTTAGCATTTAATATAAAAATTTGCAAGAAAAGTCTTGTCTCTTAAAAAGTTTTTTTGTAAGTCAGTTGAGCGATACATGCTCTTAAGAGCCTCTAGTTTGGGTTACCATTTTGATGCGGCGGGGGACGCAGCCACGTTGAAAATTTTTTTGTTTAATTTGTTATATATTGACCAAAACGGGTGTTTATCCCTATATTATAATTTAGGGATCATCTTTGTCCGTTGAGCAACACTTTGGGTACAAATAAACTAGGTATCCTTAGGATGATACAAAAATGATCACACAAATGGTCTTGTGGGTTCAGAGAAGAGGATTTTATTAACGTTTACGACGGACGCCAAAAAGCGAAAATAGATGGAGTTTGATCTACTAATGTTACATGCAATGAGTGTGACATTTCTGTGGATTGAGCCTCGAAAACTGCAGTATACATTATCATGAATTTATGTAAACAGACGGATGCAAAGACTTCAGACATTACGGTAACGGTTACACTCGGACGATTAATGGCGGGCAGAGATAGTCTATACTACAGTTATAGTGTAGACTGTCACTGGAAATCAGTGTTTCTTGTCATTGTGTTGGATACATAGACAGACACTTAAATCTTCGTAAAGCCTTTTACTTAGACATTCAATCATATAGTTTTATATAGAGCGCCTATATGTCTCTTAGTTTTTTTTTCAGATAACTGAAGATAAGACAGATGATATTCAGAAAACTTCGTTTTACTGTGTTATGTCCCACTACTTTAAGCAGGATTCTGACATCTGCTTGTCGCAAAATAACAAGACAACATAGGTTTTGCATAAAGTTAGTATACTTTATTATTTTAACATCAGGATTTATATATTTGAACTACAAATACAATCTACCAGTTTTCCATGCTTTTCGAAACCCAAATGTCATGGCGCCATGTTTGTTACCGTCATACGATATTTATGACAAGTCAGTTGACGAGTTTTTCTGGGATCAACAACCCTTGCCATGTGAAAGTTGGCTCGACTTATTTTATGTTGCCTCAAATGGGTATTTGACATTGAATGAAACCGCCGTAAAAGTTTCGGGGTATAGTGATATTGATTGTCAATACAGATACGTAGATCGCATATCGGAAGCGGAAATAACCTTTTCTGAATGGAAACATTACTCTCGACCTACATACGTGAAAGGAGATTTTATTCACGTGGAGTGTCATGATACTAATAGAAAGCGAATTTATAACAATTTACACATGAATATCGATAGCAGAAGTGTTTTTAAAAAGAGAAAAATAGCCAATGAAACAGACTCAGACTTGAGTGTTTTGATAATTGGAATCGATTCACTTTCACGACTGATTGCAGAACGAAAAATACCGAAAACTCTCAACTATCTTAAAACTGAATTGGGTGCTTATATGTTCAAAGGATACTCGCGTGTTGGGGATGGATCCTACCCTAATTTACTTCCGCTTTTTACGGGATTAAAGGCTTATGGAGAAGAGCATAAGGTGGGGATTAATAACATACAGTATATGTTTAATAATTATTCAAACCGAGGCTGTATAGATTTGTTTGCGGAGGACTGGTATAAGGTTGCCACATTTGTGGACATATTTAGAAAACAACCGTCTCACCATTATATACAACCATTGTTTCAAGCCATTGATATAGTAAGATCTTCGAGTTTAGCAGTAGAATATACCTTCAAATTTTTACAACATCATAACATTCCTCTAAGTAAAATTTCATCAATGTGTTTTGGAAATATATATAAATATCAGTTAATATTACAGTATTATAAACGCTTTTTGGACAATTATGAAGGAAAAAGGAAATTTGCATTCGCGTGGACAAATGAAATTGGACATGATTTTCTCAATATGGTAGGATTAGCTGATGATGATTACTTAGAATTTTTTAAATGGATTAAAAATACGAACAAACTTAAAAACGCTGTAATGATTTTCATGAGTGACCATGGTCCAAGATATAGTGAAATTCAGAACACGGAAGTTGGAAGAGTCTCAAATCTTCTCCCTTTATTTACTGTGCTGATACCAGATCATATTAAATCGAGATATAACCACATTCATAAAAATTTGGAAATAAATACTAAACGGATGACAACTGCGTTTGATGTCTACGAAACACTCAAAGATATACTAAATGGAGATTTTAAACAGAAAGAAATATTAACCAAAGAGAAAAAAATACCTCGAGGAATAAGTCTTTTTCGGGAAATACCATCATTTCGTAGCTGCCAAGACGCAGATATTTCAGAACATTATTGTCCTTGCTATACATCCAAAAATATCTCCACGGCAGATAAACGTGTTGTTCGCTCTGCACGAACTGTTGTTAACAGAATTAATGATATTCTTGAAATTGTGAAAACAAAGTGCGCAAAGATCGAGCTTTCGTCTATCCGAAGTGCATCTCTTGTTTATGCCGACATGCACCGAGATGTACACAAAGAGAGATCATTGTCTCTTCGCAGCTTCATTTGGAACATTGTGGAAGCTACTCGAATACGCATCATATTTAGAACAGATCCAGGGAACGCTTTATATGAAGCTACGGTACAATATTCAGACGACAAGGACATAAAAATTCTAGGTGACATAAATCGTATTAACAAATACGGTAACCAGTCAGCGTGTATCAACAAAGGTCAAGCTCGGGACAGAATCCGAGAACTATATTGTTACTGTATTTGAGGGTTCGTATTTCTCATGTTGGAGCTAAAGCAGTGCATTAAATCAATGTCACCAGATATTCGACAAGGGCAATCAAAAATGAGCCGAATAGGCATCTGATTTAAGTTATCTCAGGTATGACGTCACATTCTAAATCTCTTTATAAATGCGAGAGATTCTGAATAAATGTGTCATCTTTTAAAAACATTTAAAAGGAACACTAAATATATTGTGAACAAATTAAGATTTTCTTCTCACACTAACAGTTATATCTTAGGATATACATGTATGATAGTTCTATCCTTAAATTAATTTATATGATATTTGATATAAAGTGATATCGTAAGTAGCCTTACAAATTGAGTTCATTCTTGCTATTCATTTGTCTTCATCCCTTCAAATTATAGGTTTTTCACACTTTTTATTGTAGGTCTAAATCAATCCGTAAGACGTATAAGGCACCGAATACTATTTGTTTGCTATAGTAATTGTTTATTATTAAGAGACGACGCAGATGACTAATCGGAGCATGTTGAAGATTATTTGACCACGTTTCAGATTGATTTCGAAGAACTTTTTATTTTCATTCCATACTAAGTACACATGGTCCGAACGAAAAAATTCACGTCGGAAATTGTTTCGTATCGTATCAGTTAAAATGCACTGTAGAATGGTAGTGTTTTCTTCAAATAGTCTTGCAAAGGATTTAAAATCCAAAACGCCTTAAAATCATATGGATGGTTTGAGGCGGGACTAGGCTTTCTCGCTCCTAGGTTTATAAAGAGTACTAGGCCTACTCCGGGTAGAAGCCGATTTGTTGCCTAACGTAAAGTAATCTTTGAAACACGTCAAAGTTGGTCAAAGTAAGTCCAAGTTGCCAAAATAGATAGGGAGGGGTAAGCTCTTTGAGAGTGTGAGACGGGGCTAGGCTTTCTCGCTTCTAGATATAAATGAAGAATTAATGTAGACCTACCACGGGTAGAAGCCGATTTGTGGCCTAAGGTAAATTAAAATATTGTCGACCTTTTAAAGTCGACCAATGTTGACATTACGAAAAAGGGCAGGGCTAGGCTCTTTGAAAGAAATATGGCATGGTCTGCGACGGGCTAGACATTCTCGCTCCTGGGCATAAATAAAGAGTACATGTAGGCCTACCCCGGGTAGAAGCCAATGTGTGGCCTAAGGTAAAGTAATCTTTGAAACACGTCAAATTTGGTCATAAGGCCAAGTTGCCATAATAGATAGGGAGGGGTAGGCTCTTTGAGAGTGTGAGACGGGACTAGGTTTTCTCGATCCTTGGTATAAATGAATAGTACATGTATACCTACCACGGGTAGAAGCAGATCGGTGACCTGAGGTAAATTAAAATGTTGTCGGCCTTTCAAAGTCGACCAATGTTGACATTACGAAAAGGGGGAGGGCAAGGCTTTTTGAAAGAAATATGGCATGGCTAGGCTTTCGCGCTCCTATGTATAAATAAAGAGTACATGTAGGCCTACCGCGGGTAGAAGTCGATTTGTGGCCTAGGGTAAAGTAATCTTTGAAACACGTCAAAGTAAGTCCAAGTTGCAATAATAGATATGGAGGGGTAGGCTCTTTGAAAGTCATATGGCATGGTGCGAGACGGTTAAGGCTTTCTCGCTCAACAGTAAGTGGCGGTAATAACAAAATACCGAACACCGATGAAACTGTAAAAAAAAATCAAAGTCCGAGAAACAGGCAAACTCCAGAACCAACAATCAAAAATACAGCAACTACAACAATGGTCCTGACTTGGTACAGGCATTTCAAAAGACATGGTTTGTTAACCAGGTTTTATGGAATGCCAAACCTCTTGTTTTTATTACTGTAAAAGCTAAGATAACAGATAACAACAATTTACAATAGTATTAAAGGTATGTGGGAGATGGTAAAGTACGTTAATCAGTGATTTCCATAGTAACTTTTATATGATCTTGTGTACATTCCTGCTGTCATAGGAAGACTTATTTGAGAAATTTAAATGGGGGTGCAATAAAATGAATTCACAGATAACAGAACAATTCTGTATAACAGTTAACAGTGTTCTGACTATTATGATCTAAAACCAATAATCGTACACTCGCCATTTTTCTTTGGCGACAAATCCGACAAATCACTAACTGAAAGTAAAATTCGGCCTAATTAAAATATATTCTTATATGACGTCCTTATAACGTCAAACGATATATTACACGATATATCCCCACTTCGCACACGCGCAATGCGATGTAAATTTACAAGAGGTTTAGCGACGACACAATATAAACGGCATAACTTTGAAGTTCTGATTAAAATAAAAGTCATGCAATAAATAAGACATATAGAGGCTGTTAAAGTTATTTTGTCCACTGCACATTGCAAAATTGAAAGGATTTCTTAACCAACAAATTTTCATTATGAAAATGGCGACTAGAAACTCGTTGCCTATAGGGCCCGCTTGAATCGAAAAACACAGGATTTTGTCATATTAGAATCGTAATAATTCATTCTGATATAATGTTTTACTCATTTACACATTGGCTGGGCATTTAAATTAAATTTATCGTTCGGTAAAAAATAATCGAATATAAAGGCCCAGCCCATGTGTAAATGAGTACAACATCATATCCCTCGTGAATTATTTCTTAAATATTTTAATTTCCTTTAAATATTCAACAGTTGTGCAACATTGTCCATTTTGTATAACCTAACTTGCTATATCAGCACGTGACTGATTGACGACGTCATAATTACAAGTATTGATGACGTTGACAAAACATGGATTCTTCCGCAAACAACAAGTGACGACACTAAAAATTTTGAATTGCAAATATTAATTTACTACTTGTAAAATATTGTTTTTGTTATTTCTTTTCATAGTATTGAAATTAAAATATAAGAATTGTTTTCAATTGTTGGTCAGATTAATGGATATAGACGACTTTGGGTGGGTTTAGGCTGAACATTGGCGTAAACCGACCCAAAGTCGTCTATATCCAATAATAGTCTGGGATCCTGACTAAATATTCTCAATACCGTAAGCGGACTTCCGGTTCAAATATACAGTCAGGTCACCAGCAATGAATCCGGTCAAAATTTTGACCGGTTTTGCAACATTCGGAATGCCTCAAAATTTACGTCATTATTAACAGTAACTCCGATACAAAGCATTATGACGTAACGTCCGGCGTCCTGGTAAACAAATCAAATAAAAATACAGTTTATCAAAAGAATGCTTTCATAGATTTATGTATCGAATGTGGAAATAACTTACAGAGACTTGTCAGTTTAACCCGAAAGCCGGAAAACAGGAAGCAGGTAGCTACTTTATTTAAATTGTACTCTGACATAAATTTCCAACGGAACGAAACGCGCGAAAAGTTAGTTAAAACATGGCGTTTTAAACAACCAATCAAACCGGGTAGTAAACTGGTGGTGACCTGGGGTTATATTTGAAAGTGAAGCTTGCGTAAATGAAAAATATTTCACCAGGGAACCAGGTTATATCCAATAATCTAACCAGCAATTGAAAACAATCCTTAATTAAAGACAATCAGTGATTTTCATTATAACAGTCACTTTTTTGAAGAAAAAATAACAGCTATGGAAAAACATGTAACAGTTGGTTTATTTAAAAATATTTTAATTTCGTCTAAATACTCAATACATGAGCAAAGTTGGTTATTTCGTTTAACCTAACGGTTTTTCAGCACGTGACTAATTGTGACGTCATAAAAAGATGTATTGATGACGTTGACTATACATGAATTCTTCCGCAAACAACAAGTGACGTCCTAATATTGTGAATTACAAATATTATTTGATTACTTGTAAAATATTGTTCTTGTTACTTCATTTTTAGAATTAAATATAAGGTTTGTTTTCAATTGTTGGTTAGATTATTGGATATAAACGACTTTGGATCGATTTACGCTGCAACATATTATTCAGCGTAAATCGACCCAAAGTCGTTTATATCCAATAATCTAACCAGCAATTGAAAACAATCCTGAAATATTTTAATTTCCTTTAAATATTCAACAGTTGAGCAACATTGTCCATGTCGTATAACCTAACGTGCTATGTCAGCACGTGACTGATTGTTGACGTCATAATTAAAAGTATTGATGACGTTGACAATACATGGATTCTTCCGCAAACAACAAGTGACGACACTAAAAATTGTGAATTGCAAATATAAATTGTCTACTTGTAAAATATTGTTTTGGTTTTTCTTTTCATAGTATTGAAGTTAAAATATTAGAATTGTTTTCAATTGCTGGTTAGTTTATTGGATATCTAGACGACTATGGGTGGGTTTACGCTGAACATAAACCGCTCTAAAAGAGACAGACTTGGATATCACATTGAAAAACTTTAGTCTCTAGTTGCAAGCAGCCGAATTCGCGTGAAATTTAGAAAAAAACTTTTATAGAAACAACAGCAAACACGATTTTTCAAAACGAGGAAGTAGAGATTTATATTTTATTATAGCAAAAACAACAGGATTTGGGTGAAGAATTGTCACATACATAGCAATGAAAAATGTTTAAAGAAATGGTGGTTGGAATTTGTTTAGATCCTTTACGTACCACTACTACCTATCGTACTACATAGTTCAATTTTGTATTACGAAAGATAAGCTGTACATTGTCGTATACCCAGGGACATGGGACATTTGACATTTATCGGTTGCACATGTAGGCAAGACAAATATTTATAATATATTAGAAAGTATTAATGGCAAATTATATTTTCTGTTATGCACATTTTAAGCAATGCACGGAGTGAAAGATCGCGGAGATGTTCTGTTAGACAACCTTAGTCCAATTGTTCAAATAAGATGTCGATGATTTACTAAAAAGAGTTAGATGAAACAAATGATGTCGTATTTCTGATGGACAACATATTCGTCATGGTTGGAGGACGGACATATTTATCAACAGACTGTTGGTATCTAAGTGGGTATTAATTTTGATTTTCCTCATCGCCCTGTTTTCGACATTTTATGAGGATGAGTTCCTTAAAGGCCGGTTGAAGAAGAAAGAAAAGACACTGGTCAAGCCTAGATTTCACATTCCGCTATAGTGATGACGTTTTGTCCATGAATAATGCTTAATTCGGTGACTATTATCTTTCAATCTATCAAAGCGAGCTTGAAATCAAGGACACAAGCAATACACTTGTGTTGGCCTTACTTAGACCTACTTCTAGAAATAGACTCGGGAAACAACAAAACTCTACGACAAACGTCTACGTCATGACTTTCCAATTGTCAACTTCCCGATCATCGATAGCAATATTCTAGCAGCTCCGTCTTATGGCGTGTACATTTCACATCTTATACGTTATGCTAGATCCTGCGATCTAGACCGGTTACTTCTGTTGACTACTAACCTACTCCAACAAAGGTTTGTTGTACCTGGTTGATGTTATCACTTCAATAAATTCTATCGTCGTCACAATGACTTTGTTGATCGTTATGGAAAATCCGTCTCTCAAAATGCGATCGGACATTTTCTCTAAATCATACAGTCTTTCCTATTCATTGATTACAGTCACAAGGAGAAAACTAAACTGATTATTTATATTGATACATTTTATATTTCATTTCTGTAATCATTAGGACAATAATGAGAAGCTGGACAATTACAAACATTTAATACACCGTCATGTGATCACTTTATTGCGATAATTTATATACCAAATGATAAGATCTTTATTTTTAATTTAGGAATATAATCTCTTGCCATCTATGACACGACATGATTTCATTGAATTTCATACTTTGCTTGTGTTTATACGGGTTAACCAAAGACATTTATACATACCATTTATCTTTATTTTGTACCTTGTGTGCATTTTTAAGATCCAATGTTAAACTTCAATCAAATGTTAGTAAACACATGCATTCGCGTTCAAACAGTGTAAACTTTGTCTATTTTAGACAAACTATTTTGACTAAACTATAATTTAGGAGTTGTTTAAATAAAGTATTGCACAAAACGACAATGAACCACAGACCAATGTTACTATCCTTGTGAAATCGTGAATGACTATGTTGACATGGTCCTTATTATACAAGAGAGTTGTATTCAGATGAATCATATTCTAACTTGTCGATGACAATACAACTCGCGTGCCTTAAATAATATTGTAAAATGTAGTTTTATTACCAAATAAAAAATCATTATTTCAGCTTATGAATTTTAACCTGTTTATTTTTGTTTTCATCTGTGTAATAAACGTGTATATATTTATAACCCCCGCTTTGAAGAAGAGGGGGTATACTGTTTTACCCTTGTCCGTTCGTCCGTCCTTAACAAAAAAATTCCGTCGCAGTTTTCTATAGGATGCAGAAGTCTGATATTTTGCATATTGCTTTGTCCTATAGTACCATAAGATGTATAGCGATTTCATGCTCCTTGGTCTTCTACTCCTGTTTACCGAATCCTTAGATGTTTACACATAGTTGACATACATGCACATATTTTGGGAAAGCGGGGTAGGTAAAACTAGTGAGCATTAGCTAACATTCCACATTTGTTATACGAGATAATTTAAGTCTTTGCATCATTGATGCTATTGTGATCAGTTACTGATTTTTTGTTTCACGCTGAACGTTAAGCAGAGAAAGCAGTCCTACAGACTGTCACTTTATCTAAAACAGAAATGGAGCCTACTGTATGGTACAAGTATACGGCTTTGTTTGCAGTTTTCTACTGAACTTTGCCATAGCTCTCATTCTTTAATGGAACCTGAGCCTCAAATATTAACCTGTCTTTTTGTTTGTTTTGTGTTTCATTTGTGATATTTTATCACAAATGCATTTACGTTTAAAAATCGTGACCCACATTTGTTTCTCGAACACACCATTCCTTAGCTACAATAATGTAGCTTCTTTTTGTGTCCGTCCATAAAAAGGGGCTACATGTAGCTAATCATTTCTGTGATCAGTTTCAGTCTCATAAGTAGGCTTTGAACTTCAGTGGGGGAAATCTTTGACTTGGTAATAAATCTATGCTATAATATTCTCACGATTTAACGTTATATTGTTGATATCCAATAATGAGGTTTGTGTTCTTTTAAATTTTGTTTGTAACATCAAAAATGATGGTCCGAACAACTTTAATGTTATCTATAGCTGTATGCAATCCTTACTGTACATATATTGTATCCATTTTAAATTTTCTTAGAACCACGCAATCTTTTACATTGCTAATGTGGAGATTGATTGATTTCGTCGAGGCGAATGTTAAACTACATCAGAATAGGTTATAAGGTTAACATGAGACGTTATCAGAAATCCAAGGAGGAAATAATAAAGTCGTGGATATCAGTTAACACACTAACCCAAGAAGCATCAACATTCAAAACACAAGAAAATTTTTACAAACGCGGGGATAACAAATGTTCACTGGTAACACCTGTCGTGTTACGGTCAAATCGGTAAAAGGTCACAAAGGAATAATAGGTTTTTACATCCGTTTTCGTGGAAAGACCGGGTGATCTTCGACGACTGCGTTTCACTCGCGAAATACAAAATTTTTTTATCACTAGTGGAAGATCACAGTCACGTACTTTCCCAGACACGCATGAAAGTTCCTATTTCTTCAGTAAATCAACAACTTTCACATCACGATATCCTATAGACTCTCCAGTGTTAAATATTTGACATTCGAACAGAAAGCCCGAAACAAGAACGTTTAACAGGAACGTTGTTGTTACCACAACAACGCTCTTGTTTCGTGCGTTTTGATTGGATGACGCAAGGAGTACAAATGATTGCGTGTTACCAGAAATAATTCATTACGAAAGAATATCAATACCATGTGTAATAGGTGTCATAACGACTGACCCATTCATCATGGCGGCCATTTATAATATAAATGGGCAAATGTCTTGCCTTCCACAAGTGGTAGGGACTCTATACAGAGGTTAAAAACGCGGATATTTTTGTACTATTAATCGAAGTAAACACGAACCATTTCAAATCGACGAGCTGTCCATTGGTGTAGAAAGAAATCTACGATTTAATCTCATTTTTTACATTTTCTGACTGTTCACTTGTTAACTACGGGTGCAATGAGGTGACAATCTACGTTGTAACTACAAATTTCCTGTTTTGGTGCCCGACCATATAAGGTGCGTGGTTTGGCTAGTTGTAGTTTATATCCCGTCTTAGACGGCTGTGGAAGACCAATGACAGCTGGACAAATATTGCTACTACCAGACAATACTTGTGTAGGGACGACATCAAATTAATTATAAAGAACATGTGCTTTGTCGGACAAATGAACTGTCGATCCGAAGCCTGTAGAAATCAATCCCGGAATAGTTTATACTCTGAAATATATGTACCTTTCACGTTAGTGCTGCAGAAATATAGCAACTCATAAAAAACGGATATGTATGATACGGAAAATTTAGGTCTGGTCAGATGTCGTATAGAATTTAGAGCTCCGCTCCGATTTAATTACTAAATTCGTTTCAGCAATTTTACAGCTATAGTGTTGCGTCCTGTTGTTATAAAAGGGGGGGGGACAGGAGTACCCGGTGAAAATCTCAGTGCGAAAACTGGCAAAGTAAGGCTCAAACCGCAGTATTGACAGTAACGTGATAGATGGGAGGTGACTACACTGGCCTATTTTCCAAAGTCATAACAAAAATTCCTCAACATCTTTGCGTTAACACAAACATAACTTATATACATTCGAATACATCAATTAGGCGTAAAAAGAAATAATAAAGGTAGATAGAAATGTAAAAACATGTATTTAAAATTATACGTATAACATAATTGTGATATCCTGATCAACCGATCTAAAAGTAAAAAAATAAACATGCTGCCGCGTATATATAGCACATTAATAAATAATTACTTATTGCATTGCTCACTTTTATGTACTTGCATTGTTTACTCGTAGTTACTTGCAATAGCAGTATAATCGTTTAATTCTGTTTTCTTGCAGCTTTATATCTTCAATACATACAGACTGATTGCCGTAAGAGTTTATACGGTTAATGTCTCCTAACAATAGTATATTATCCTCTGAATACTGAACAGTGGCTTCAAACATGGCATTTCCAGGATTGGTTTGAAATTGTATACGGAACCTCGTTCTTTCTTCAATACGCCATAGTACACTACGTAAAGAAAAAGAACGTTCTTTTTGTGAATCCCTCTGCATATCTGCAAAAACAAACGATGCACTTTTGATAGACGACAATTTAACTTGGGCGCATATAGACTGATCGTTTTTTAAAATGTCATTTATAGCGCTGACAAGAAAATGAGTAGAAGCAATGATTCGACTGTCATCTGTCGACATATTTTTCGATGAATAACAAGGGCAGTAATGCTCTGAAATGTCAGCATCCATGCAACTCCGAGACGAGGGGATCTCCTGAAAAAGACTTATCCCCCTAGGTATCGTCTTCTTATCTGATATGCTGTTTTTCTCTTCGAAATCTTCATTTAGAACATTTTTCAGCATCTCATACACATCGTATGCAGTTGTTAATCTTTCAGTGTTTGTTTTTAAATTTTTATGAATATGAGGAAATTTTGATTTTATGTGATCTGGAACGACAATAGTCATTAATGGTAACAAATTAGAAACTCTGCCGACCTCAGTGTTCTGTATCTCACTATACCGTGGACCATGATCTCCCATAACAATCAAAATGGCATTATCAAGTTTATTTGTATCTTTCATCCATTTGATGAGTTCAACGTAGTCGTCGTCGGCCAATTCTACCATATTGAAAAAATCATGAGCAATTTCATTTATCCAAAGAAATCCAAACTTTCGTTTGTTGTCATAAGCTTCAATAAATCTTTTATAATACTGCAGAAGTATTTTGAATCTATAAACATTTCCAAAACACATTGCTGAAACTTTTCTTAAAGGAATGTTGTGATTTTGTAAAAATTTTAATGTTATTTCAAGCGGTAGATAAGAAGGACGCACCATATCCATCGCTTGTATTAAAGGCTGTATGTAGTGATGAGTAGGCTGCTCTTTAAATCCTTTAAAAGAAGCAACTGTGTACCAGTCTTCGGCCCACAAGTCGACTGAACCGCGTCTTGTGAATTCTTTAAATATATATGGTAAATCGTTCACTCCTACCCTATCTTCGACCCCGGCCTTTAAACCCGTAAATATAGGAACTATGTTGGGGTATGAACTGTCAGCGATCCGCGTGTACCCTTTCAGAATATAAGCACCTAGATTTTTTCGAAGGTAATTCATCGTTTTCTGTAGCTTTCTTTCTGCTATAAGTCTAGAAACCGAATCGATACCAACAATATATACACTTAGCTGAGTTCGAGTTTCTTTCAGAAGTTGACGTTTACTTTTGTCAATGTTAACATGCAAGTTATTGTACACTTTTAGGTTTTTGGTATCGTAACACTCCATGTGAATAAAGTCACCCTCCAAGTAAGTAGGCTGTGTGTACAACATTTTACTTGAAAACGTCATTTCCGTTTCAGAAACGCGCTTTATGTATTTATATTCGCATTTTATTTCACCAAATCCAGATATTCGTGTTGCAGTTTCATTCATAGTTATATAACCCTTTTCATCAACAAAGAATAAATCCAGCCAATTCTCACACGGTAAAGGTTGTTGTTTCCAAAAAAACTGTACAACAGAACTATCATACAAATCAAATGTTGGTAAAACACATGGTTCCTGTATATTTTGGTTCCGGAAAACATGGAATACAGGTAAATTAAAGCGATAATTTAAGTATACAAATCCAAAAAAGAATAAAAGAATATGAGTTACTCGCAACCACACTTTATTACGTTTCGTCCTATAATAATAGAAAGACAAAAATATTCGTTTTATTGACTCGTATCCTTTAGTCAAAAAGCATTTTCGAGTTGATTGCAAGATCGACATTCTGTCTGAAAAAAAAGAATTGATTGTAAATTTCTTTAAACATGAATTGAATTACCTTATAATTAAACAATTACAGAAATAAAAAACAAAGTGTAATATATACAACATGTAGGGATGCGGCGTTTCATTCAATATACCACATAACAACAAAACAAAACAGGCGAACTAAAATGTTTACACATCCTGGTGAATATTATGTCTCAGTATGTATATCTGTTTATTTAAAACTTCTCTGGTTTTTTTTTTGCAAATTGCTAATAGGAATTTTCTTTTGACACCGTTCGAGTTCAAAGTTTTAGATTGATTGTTTGAATGGGGGTTAACGCAACATTCAGCTATATCATGACGTCCAGTTTTTATTGGAGGAGAAAGTCGGAGTTTCCTGTACAAAAACTCCAACCTTCAGCAGGAAACCTCTCAATTCTTGCCGATTAAGTATGGAGTCGTGCAGAACCTGCCTGCAGTAAGGCTCGAACCCGCAACTTCAGTGTTGAAAGGCACGTGATCAATAGTAGATTCCTACCTATATCATACCAGGATTCAAGGATACTTGTATACGTGCAATTGTGCTTTTTGTGTACTTGGTTTTTTTAACTCTAGTCTTGTGGGTTATATGATAAAAAGAACTATTTTCCCCTCATGTCACGTTTGATTGGGTGTGATAAGGCCAAGATTTTGCTATCACTTTTCTCAAGGTAACATTCAGTCGTTGTTTTTATTACTGCGTTAGAATTTCTTATTACTGCGTTAGAACAGAAATAAAGACGTGCTTAAATGCAAAAAGGTTTACATGCATATAAACAAAAATAATGCAAGTCACAAAACAAAACAATGATAACTAAGGAAGAAATGAAGAAATGATTAGAATTAAATAACATAAGTAGGATAATTGGCAATAAATCTTCGGTTGTGGACAGAGGCCCTAAAGATCTGTTATAAGGAGCGAAAGTTATAAAAGGTTGTTAACGGGAGTGCAATGATGAATCGCCGATGCCATGGTGCATCGACATATTTTCTTTCGCGACCCATAAATCAATTCCGATCCGAAACCAATTCGTTTTTATAGAACAAAGATGATATCCAATCAAATATGCTATAATAGTTCAAGTACACAAAAAAGTAATACAAACGCAAAAATGAAAAATCAGGGAAACTTAAAATGACATCGTACATGCCTTATCGAATTATATAAGTATTCCCACTCTGTCGTATGCTTACCGGTACTCTTATAATAAATTATAATAAAACTCTAATTCTAGCGGTAGCTTGTATCTATACACCTCGCCATAAGTTAAGCAACACCCTATTATTTTCCAGGGATTTTACATATTTTAATATTCTTTTAAAGAAATGACAATTTTTTAACATTAATGACAAATGAAACATACAAACAACATGTTTACAGTCGCTTTACTTATTGTTTGATGAAAAAATGTTCAAAGCAAAGATATCAAAAAACAGTGCAAATATAACTTTCATTAGTCAAAAAAATAAGTTTGATTGCATACTTCATTTTCATGAACTTAAAGTAAATACATCATCACAGGTCAACGTTCAGGGAAAGAAAAGTCGCCTCGAAATGTGGTAAACGCAAAAATACTCAGTAAGTCGTGTAACCACCACGCTTCCGGTACAGTTCATTAACTCTCCTCCTCATGCTGTTGAATAAACGACGAAGTGTAGCATGTGGTAAATTCTGTCATTCATTTTGAATGGCAAGACCTAGTTCTTGGACAGTTTGACAAGCAGGCTTTCTGTTATTTATTTTACGGCCAATGATATCCCACAAATGTTCAATTGGATTCATATCGGGGGACATGGATGGCCATGGAAGATGCTCAATAGCTTCCCTTTCGATAATATCACGTACAATTGCAGCTCGGTGAGGTCTTGCGTTGTCATCCATAAAGATGGCTCTGTTACCAAATGCATGATTGTCAAAATTTGCCACCATTATAGCGGTAATGACGTCATTTCGATATTACTGCCATGTCATTGTCCCATCAACCACATACAGATTCAATTTACAGTCGTATGAAAAGCCTCCCCACACTGTAACACCACCGCCGCCAAACGCTGTAGCGCCTAGGATGTTGTTCTGGTTGTAAGCAGTGCCTCGTTGTCTCCAAACACGCATGCGCCCATCAATATGACTTAGAAGGAATCTGCTTTCGTCGGTCCAGTGTACTCGTCGCCAGCTTCGAATATTGCAATGGCGGTGATATCGTGCCCACTATAAACATGCTTGGCGATGTCTTTGTCTCAACAGTGGACGTTTCAAGGGACGACGAGATCTCAACCTTGAATTGTTTAGGCGCATGTTAACTGTTCGAACGGCGACTCTGGTTGCAATATTCCAATCGTCACAAAGATATCTTGCGCAGTGGCAAACGGTTGGCGTTTGGCTACACGAATTAGTGCTCTATCCTCGCTTTCAGATGTTTTTTGTGGTCGACCTGACCTAGGACGTTCCTGGATAGTTCCATCATCTCGATGACGTTTCAGTAGCCGGGATACAATACTTAAGTGAATGCCAAAGTGTTGTGCTATCTGACGCTAGCTCTGTCCACTATTACGAATTCCAACGATCTGCCACTTCTCAGCTTCACTTAATTTTCGTCTAGGCATTGTTAAAATGTAAAGATGAAGTCATAAATGACCAGGAGATGAACAATAAATCGTTATGGAAAAAAGGCTTTTAGGCGTGCTCGACTACCGTATGACAAACTGGTTTTGCTATTTAAAGGTTTACCCGATGAGTTAAAGTAACTTTCCCGTGCTCGAATGATGGCTTTAGTACATAAATAACACAAAGTTAATATTAATTCAGATTTTTCAGATTACAAAAAATAAATTGTATGTGTTGCTTAACTTATGGCCATGTGTATATTTACGATGTCAATTCAGGGCTATAAACGCTGGTACCATCTTGATGAGCGAAAATACTTGAGTAAACAAACAATAAAACTCGGCACTGCACCAATAAAATTACACAACCAATAATTAAGTGAAAAAAAAGTGTTACAAGACAACGTCACAGCGTCACAGAACTAGATTTATTTCTAAATAGAAACAAAAATGTCAACCCAAGATTAAATATTGATAAAACTTTATATCACGTGTTACATAAATAGAATTTTGCTTTTTTTTTTAAAAAGTACACCTCCGCAGGTGAGAAATAATGTTGATTTGTTAGTGACAATAGTTTTTAGAAAGTAAAGTGACGATGCCCACGCCTGACCAGCTACATAACGGGTCTTGCAACAGGAAAAGGATTATAAGAAAATTGAATTAAAATCAAATCAATCCAAATAATTTGCACACATAATTGAGGTGTGCAGAGCCAAAAGATTTAGATATTTGTTAAATATGTTTAACACAAGAGATAGGGATGGCCACTTTGCAGACCAGATAACCGAGATAGGGGTACAGCTTTGTCCAGCTATATATATCTTCATTTTTTGAGCTACAACATTTATATTCAGTAGCATGTTTGAACATAATGAAAGTGTGCAGAATCAAAGGATTTTGATTTTAATTCCAAACGCTGTATTTTTCAAAGCTGTTAGAGAGCAATTTTAAAGATTATTTCGACGGGTTGATCACTGAAAGTTCAAATTTTTTAACAAATTGTACAGAGAAGATAATAAAAACTGTGATCATTCAAGTAGGGTAAATAATTTACTGTCGTTCTTCCTATATCATTGAAACATCTTTTTTTGGATGTGTAATAGAGGTTGATGACTCAACTCGTTACACATGAACTGTCGTCCTTAATCCACCAGAAACATACAAGTCGGATATGCCGGGTCTTCTTATCCTCATTATTTAAGGCAAATTATGCCCACCTGAATATATTTTTTAACTGGACAAGTTGAGTTTATTATAATTATACAAACAGGCATTGTTGTTTTGAATAGTCTTAATTTATCAATAGTCCTCAAATAAATATTTACCGAACAACGCAAAATCTCTTATATCATGATATCCCATTCATTTATCTAGGGCATTGAAGTAGTGGCTTGCGTTATTTCTTAAATTAAAAAGACATAAAAGAAATCTCCATAGTAATAAAGTATATATTTAAATATTCATTATGTGAAATATTCTGACAGCTTAACATGTTTATAATCAGGTAACTTCCAATATTGAACTATATAGATGTATCGCAAGTCAACGATAGGGATAATAGGTATCTGGTCAACCAATCAATATTTATATGGACATGTTTTACTTTGGTTAGTTAATTGCGTTCAAGAAGATAATTGAAACGATCATCCAAATTATAGAATGTAATATTTGTAACATTTTGAACTAGATCTGAACTTAGATGAATAATTTCTCATATAATATGCACATACAATTGTAAGGAATCAGATCATAACATAAATACGACTCGCGAATCTGACGATGTTAAACGTAATGTTGAACAAAACGAAATATCTCATCAGAAAAAAAACTTCGGTCGGAGACGCGAGATATTTTGTTGAACAAACGATCTAGTCAGACAAAACACTTCGGTCGGAGACTTGAGATATTTTGTTGAACAAACAATCTTGTCTGACAAAACACTTTGGTCACAGACGCAAGATATTTGGGTGAACGAACAATCTCGTCAGAGACATAACATATTTTGCCGAACAAACGATCTCGTCAGACAAAACTCTTCGGTCGGAGACGTGAGATATTTTGGTGAACAAACGATCTCGTATGACAAACCACTTTGGTCACAGACGAAAGATATTTAGTTGAACGAACAATCTCATAAGAGACGTGACATATTTTGTTGAACGAACGATCTCGACAGACAAAACACTTCGGTCAGAGACGTGAGATATTTTGGTGAACAAACGATCTCATCAGACAAAACACTTTGGTCACAGACCGGAGATATTTGGGTGAACAAACGATCTCGTCAGACAAAACACTGGTCAGAGACGTAAGATATCTGGGTTTAACGAACAATCTCTTCAAAACTCTTCGGTCGGAAACGTGAGCTATTTTAGTGAATAAACGATCTCGTCAGACAAAACACTTTGGCCAGAGACGTGAGATATTTAGGTGAACGAAAGATCACGTGAAAGACGTAACAAATTTTGTTGAACAAACAATGTCTTCAGACAAAACACTTTGGTAAGAGACGTATAATATTTAGGTGACCTCTAGAACAATTGAAACGTAAGATGTTCCGAAAAAATAATTGTATTTCGTTCTCAATATTGTCTTTCGTTCGCAAAATGACAATTGCGTAAGTAAAATATTTTTAAGTCGAAATACGAAAAAAAAATTAATTGTTAAATGATTAAAAAAACTGCACTTCTAGTGAGATTAGTTCAAGAAAACTAACAAATTTCATTGTCAGCCCTTTTCATTTTAAAAGCAAAAAAGTCGATGTTTATAATTGTGTGTCCCATTACGTTAACTCATGCTTTTATTTCTATAAATTAAGGTACAAAATTTCTATACAAACTAAAAAAGAACAGCGTTTTAGGTTAAATATTTTGTACACTTTTGTTCTTAAAATTCACACTTGGATAGACTACAACGTGACAATCTGTCATTGAAGGTTTGCCATTTTCATCCGACATTGCACAAAAGTTGCCAGGTAATGTTAACATATATACAGAGTACAGATATTTAACTTTGAGAAGGTGACTTACAGGTCCATTGAGTCGAATGTAATTTGAACGAAGAAACTGCATAATACTCGCTGTATATAAACAAATTACTTAAATTACATTATGCTATACTTTTGAAACAAATATAGCTTAAAACCTTATAAAAACAAAATAACCTTGAAAAACGCAGGACGAACACCAGAAACGTCATGAGAACCTGCCCGGGGTGATATTTTTAATCCCGAGTTGACCTCTTCGTACTTAATAAGGACAATAATTATTTGTAAAATAAAACAAAGCGTTACCTCTGTGGTACCCTGTTTATCCAGTCATGGGAAAAATTACCTGGAAATAAAAAATGACAGGTGTGTGTGTGTATAACAAAATATACAAAAACAAAGAAATAGGATAATGACTGACAACATTGAAACACCATTAAGGACAAAGCCCAGTGTCAATAAACTGAATACTTACCTCAGCTAAACGTTTTGGAACATTCTACACGACCTGGTCAAATTTCTTGTATTAGGCGTGTTCGATATGTCAGAGTAAGTGTCAAAAAGTGTTATGTATACTTCCGGTTTAATGATATATATAGCAGTAGCTCAGTAGACCTAACAAAAGTGTATTCGATACCTTTAATGGCTTTATTTGAATATTAATTTTTCAAGATATGGGGAGATATTATTTTGAAAGCTGTAAAAAGAACAAACTATTTCATAATTTCAATTTTGATTAACAATTACAGTTAAGCAGTGGATTTGGACCAATATTTGATCTATATTTATCCGACAAGTATTTTCTATCTGCAAATGAATATTCGTGATTATTCTTTTCTTTCCTGTCACTACATATGTGAACTAAGAGGATGACTTAATCATGTTCTGGCGCAGTCACAACGCTCCTCGTACGTGTTCACGAAAAGTTAACATTGTCCTTCTAATCGTTTGAGGTATATACCAACTTCCTAATTTGTTCAGTTTTTATTATTCAGTTTCAATTGACGAGGAAGCCGTACTACCAGCGTGAACCTCGAACGAAAATGTTCGTCATTGGAAAGACTTCTATTTGAACCCCCACTAAAAATGCATTATTTCGAACGTAAATAAAAGAATTTGGCAATGGGTGGCAGCCACTGGTGAACCCCACAGAGGACAGTCATGCATTGCCAATTGGGCAAGTGCGAGCCGTGTGAACTCCGTGTATCTTGTGATAGTCTAATGCATTACGTATTTTTTATTTGGGGTTCAATTGAAAGTCTTACCTCGTCGGAAACAGGGAGTAGAGCACTCCTGCTAGAACTCGCATTTCCGATGTTGACACGCGGTGACAGTTCGGCCACCAAGGTCCCAATCTGGCTAATGAATGTATACAGTAGGAAAAGAGTAGACGAACGTTAACACATTTTGGAAAAATTGTATTCGTGAAAACTTCATGCTGCGAACACTTGTGAATCACTATATATAAGACCGAGATATGGTTTTGCCTGTCTGTGTCATTGCTATAAATATTCTAGACTTTACTACAGGGATTCCATAAACCACGGATAATTAAACACTTTATTTATTATAATGTCATTTCTATAATTTCATATACTGACCTGTATTAAAAATTATTGAAAATAAATGATCGAAGTAGATGGTACACTAACAGATGTCTAACCATATTCAGGGACAGTCTATACTAACGGGACATGTCACTGGCGTTTTCGGCAAAATTTCTAGGACACGAACGCAGAGCTAGCACTTCGGTCGGAAATTTTCGTATCTAGACATGAGTCACATACGGCTAGCTTTAGTTTCGAACTTTGTTAAAATGTAATCGTGTTCGGTACGGTATGATATGATTTCCGTTTTGTTTTTTTTAATACATTATTTACGATTCTCTAGTGTTTTTCCGTGCGTTTATCTATATTATACGATAAAAAAATTTCATGTCAGATCGGATTATTATAATTATAAATTTTATAAATTTTAATTCACCTTAATCGTGTAATTAAGCTAAAACAACTTTCCCAATTAACATTTTATTGAATTTCTCTTCAGCTTTGAATGTGTTCATACATATATCTTTAATTACTTTATTTGTAAGGTAAAAAGAATACAATTCTTTGATAATGATAAGGAAAAAGAAATAAACAAAAACACAAGCCACTCTGTATAATTATTAACCTGTCAGGTAAACACACCTGTCAGGTAAACACAGTAGAAATTACAGGATGATATTGCAAACAGTAATTAACTATAATCAACTAATTAATAAAATTTTCTGTCTGTCTCACACCATGTGGTGCAACCCAGGCAATATGTATAATAAACCTGTCAGGTAAACACAGTAGGAATTACAGGATGTTATAACAGTAATAAACTAATTAAAAAATTTGTCTGTCTGTGTTAGGTGACGTGACTTCTTTCGAGGAGGCATCTGAAACAACAAAATTATTAATAATTAATATTAGATATGCACACGGTGGATATGCACAGGAGTATCTATAAATTCATAAAAACCAACTAAGGTAAGTTGTGATCACACAAAGGGTGAAAAGTTTTTACATGTACAAGTGGGTGTATGTAGCCAAGATGGGGACCGGTGTTCCAAAATATAAACGAATTTCCAATCATCCAAATTCATGCAAAAAACACATAAAACCTACTTTAAGCAGTCTATTACACAGGAGTATCTACAAATTTTCATAAAAACCAAGGTTTGTTGTGATCACACAAATGGGTGATGAAGTTATCCCATTCACAAATGGGTGTATGGTTGGTGTATGTAGCCAAGATGGGGACCGGTGTTCCAAAATATAAACGAATTTCCAATCATCCAAATTCATGCAAAAAACACATAAAACCTACTTTAAGCAGTCTATTACACAGGAGTATCTACAAATTTTCATAAAAACCAAGGTTTGTTGTGATCACACAAAAGGGTGATGAAGTTATCCCATTCACAAATGGGTGTATGGTTGGTGTATGTAGCCAAGATGGGGACCGGTGTTCCAAAATATAAACAAATTTCCAAGCACCCAAATTCATGCAAAAAAACACATAAAACCTACTTATGCAGTCTACTACACAGGAGTATCTATAAATTTTCATAAAAACCAAGGTTTGTTGTGATCACACAAAAGGGTGATGAAGTTATCCCATTCACAAATGGGGTTTACTGAAGGAAAAAACCGCTACGATATTACGCACATGTTAGACAACAACATTTTCGTATTGTTTTCTGGCTAAATGTGGAATGACAACTTGTAATTTAACGAAATCATAATTCATAAGTGAATAATAAACTATAAAAAATAAATACTTACTATTATTGTACTATATTTTCGTGAAATAACCAATTTCGAGAGAGAAAAAATTCCAATCACACTCACAATAAAATTGCGGAATCTTAATTCCGGAAACGGAACGGAGCGGATACGTCAAATTTCAGCCGTGGCACAGAAATATCGAACTGTAATATAGGTTTAATTAGGAGTGACATGTCCCGTTAGTATAGACTGTCCCTGCCATATTCAACGTCTATATAAAATTTGTGATTAACAAACATTAGTCACGAAGATTGTAGTGTCTTAGCTGATAGTCATTTTGTGATACATGTATGTATTTCGGGAGTTTTATCTGTTATTCGACCATTTGAAAAATAATCTTGAAGCATGTAGTCATAAAGTAAACATCTTTTTTCTGACCCCGTTTGTTTACTGACGTATTTGATAAACAATTACCTCCCTTTACTGAAGAAGCAGATGTAAACATGCTCTGGTAAATAAAAGTGTAATTTTGCAAGAAAAAGGCACAGACTAACACAAAACAGTACCGCTTAGCACATATAAGTCTTTAATTGATGAAAACATACAACAACAACAAAATTACTGAAAAGTATTAAACAAATTCTCAAAATGCTATCCACTCTCCGGCACAGAGAACATAACTGGTTCCCAGAATGCTATCGTTCGATAAAACCGGAAGTGAAAAAATAACAAGTACAACCAAAAACTGATCCGAAACAAATTACGTTTAGTCTTTCTTTGAGATCAGCACCAATTTGGCGAAGAATATTCTTATTAAGGTACTTTATAAAACCCGGAGATAAAGAATCCGCTAATGTTTTATGGAGTGACTATGACAATAAAAACAAACGCATCGATATTAACGACGAGGAAACACCCTACGTACCAACCCTGCCGTCAAATCTAGCTAAATCAATCACCCAAATTCACATCAAAAACAAAAAACTGCTTACGATTACCATATATTACTCAACATTGAACTGCCTGGTACAAGGAAATGTCACTAACAAATGGGTAGAATCAGAATTTAATTTGTTAGATGAAAAGGTCAATGAAATCATAGAAGGTAACATAGAGGATCATGATCAATTTATAAACAATATTCCTTTTGATAGTCCATTATCAACAGACCATGAACAAATACCAGAAAAAATGAATCAGTACACAGTGAAAGAAATTGAACAAACTGAACCCCAAGAAGTTGAACTAACTAAACCCAAAGAAATTGAACAAACTAAACCCAAAGAAGTTGAACAAACTGAACTGAAAGAAAGTGAAGAAACTGTACCAAAAGAAATTGTAGAAGAAATAAACCCAAAGAAAAATAAACTTAATAAAAGTAAAAACAAAAAAAGTACAGATAAAAATAAAGATATCATTGAAAATTTATGTATAGAAGACGTAACAAATACATCTATAAGCAGTGGTGTAAACAATACCGATATAGTACAAGCTATACATGCCATAGAAACAGATCACATCGAACATTCAAATAATATTCAGAAAGGTCTAGAACTGTTTAAATCTGAAATTTTAGGAGCAATACAAACACTATCTACAAAAGTTGAAAACCTAGAAGCCAAAATTAATAATTTCATTATTCATGAAGTAGAGAGAAAGCTAACTAATATTGAAGTCAGTGTAAATGAAATGAACATGAAAATAATGAAAACAACAAGCACAAATGAATCCGAGAATAAACAAACAAATGGATGTAACAATGAACACTTTGTTGGAACTCTAATTTCACTAACTACACAAATATCAAAGATGGAAGCTCAACTTGAAAATATCGTCACAAAAACAGTAGAAGATGTAGAAAATTATCAAAACAATAATAAAAAACAAGAACAAGAAAAGGCTGATGCAGAAAACTTTCAAATAAATGTGGAAATTCAAAACAAATTTGAAACACTACAAAGCATAACTGAAGATGATGAAATTGTTACTTCAGATAAAGAAAAGTTCAATCCAACTAGAAATTTAAAAGAACAAAATCTGAATTCAAAAAGTGAAAAAGAAACTGAAAAGAAACCGGCCCAAAATGGAAACTCAAAAACAAACAAATCAAACCAACATTATGTTGACTTATGGATCGTGGGAACCTCAATAACCAAAAACATTGTGCCAAAACGTATGTACAGAAGAAATACAGTAAAAGTTTCAACATTAAATGAAAAAACTATTCAAGGAGCTAGATCATTTATTGAGAATGAAAATGTAATATCAAAGATCTTATTACTACAAGTTGGATCTAATGACTTGAACAAAACAAATACAGAAAATGCATTAAAATCCTATGAGCATCTTATTGAAACCTGCAAAAGGAAACTACCAAGTACTGAAATAGTTATAAGTGAGATACTACCAAGATTTCAACAAAACCTAGATTGGAGGGACCAATATGAATGCAAACGTGAAGCATTCAACCAAGGATTACAACTTATAGCACAGAAAACAAAATGTCACATATCAAAATGTCCACATATTAAAGAACAAGATGTAGTGGATGGTATACACATAAACGATAAGTCTGGTCTCCCGAAATTGATCAGATCTTATAAATCAATTACAAACACTTTGCTAGGAATGAAAGAAACATATCCAATACATACAGAAAACATCAACACAGAAAAAAAAACAAGATAGATTCATCAGGCCGACTTATACAAATGAAATGAATCCGCATCAAATACAATATAGACAACCACCTAAGAGACAAGTTCGGGACCTACCAACTAGAGGAGTGAAAAACTACTATGTACCGAGATATAAATCACAAAATACTCAAAATAGTTTTATTAACAATCAATCTATGCACAATTTCCAGAATAGAAGTGAAAATATTATAGAATATAATCATGGCTTTAGTTCTCCCCCCTTATATGATCAGTACTACCCTGAAGAAAATAGAGACAAATTAGATGCATCTTCCCAAGCCAAACTGAAATGGTTCTTAAAATCTTTCTTAGAAGAATTATCTGATACTAAATAGAAGCATAGAAGAATTGTACAACTTTAAATTGTTATTTTTTTGATTATGATCATAAAAAACTTTTGTATGATCTGTTATATATGTTAGTTCAATTATACATGTTATGTTAATGAACATAAATACATGTACCATTACAAGAAATATGGATATGTAAATATATATACTTTCTATATGTTAAAAAATACTCTTAAAATCTATCAAAATGATTGAAAAGGAAATATATGTATATATATATATATGGGTATGTGTGTGTATATGTATGTGTATATGTATATATGTATATATATATATATATATATATATATATATGTATGTGTATGTGTATGTATATATATATGTATTTGAATTATGATCATCTAAGACTTTTGTATGATGTGTTATATGTATATTTGTTCAATTAACAATCTTTGTTAATGAACATAGACCCATCATAAGAGATATGTGAAATCTATCAACATTTTTGAAATTTATGATTAATTTTTTTTTTTTTTTTTTTTTAAAGTAAATGCCTACTGTCTGTTCTAAAAAAATGTTCACTGAATAATGATATGAAAAATGTATATTCCAAATACATATAATTAAACATTAAATTTACATGAAATATAAGAGGTACAACAAATTTGATTTTTATTGTTTAAAATGATAGACAGAAAAAATAAAGGAATGATTGGTTTGATAGTTTTTTTCTTGCAAAATTGTAAATTAATATGTTTAATACAAAATCATACAAATACTTTAAAACCATCTCTATCTCGAGTTGGAATGTAAATGGATTAGGACAGAAACACAGAGATTCTGAATTCTTAGAATGTTTAAAACATGATATCAATATTCTTATTGAAACTTGGAAAAATAAGGACACTTGTGTTAAAATACCTAATTATGAGTCTATTTCAACAACTAGAACCAAAAATAAAAAAGCCAAAAGAAACAGTGGAGGAATCATCATATACATAAAAAATGAAATAAAGAAGGGAGTTATATTTTTAAAGAATATTTCAAAATCTCCAAACAGAATTTGGCTTAAATTAGATAAAAATTTCTTTGGTATAAAAGAAGACATATTCTTATGTGCTATTTATATTCCACCAATTAACTCGCCTCATTATAATAATGAATATGAAAATTTAGAAAGTGAAATAAGTAATATATCAAAAAATGGTAAAATACTACTTATGGGAGACTTTAATTCAAGGACATCCAACTTGCCTGATTTTATTGTAAATGATGAAAACAATACACATCTAAGTGAAATATTACCAATTAATTATTCTGGTGACATCCAAACTCCAAGAAAAACACAAGATAATATTGCCAATGTACAGGGAAGAGAATTATTAGATCTCTGTGTTTCTGCTAAATTACGATTTCTCAATGGTAGATTTATTGGGGATCTATTTGGAAATATAACATGTTTTAATCAGAAGGGTTGTAGTGTGGTGGATTATGCAATTGTGAGCGAAAGACTCTTGTCCTCAGTCAAATACTTTAAAGTTCAATATCCAACCCACTTCTCTGATCATAATCAGTTAATTACTTACCTTAAATGTGATGCTACAATAAACAACTTTCAAAACAATTACAACAAACAAGAATATGTATTTAGATGGACAAAATTGTCCAGAATGCTATTAGAAAAAGAATTATACGAAAACCATACTTTCCAAAATATAACAAACTATAATGACTATAATTTTGAAAAGACTTTAGATGGAGTTAACATGGCAAGTGAAAAGATATCAGACATTTATATCAATTTATCAGCTAAATGCATGAAACAAAAATACTTTAAAAAGAAAAAAAAGACGAAAAAATCAGCTCACATCAATAATAAATATCTTGAATTAAGAAATACAGTAAATAAATACAGTAAACAACTTAAATTGTTACCTTATAATCAAGAAATCAAACAAAAATTCTTTTTTTATTCTAAGTCATTAAGAAAATTGTCAAAGTCATTAAAAAAAGAATACAAACAAAATATAATAAACAAAATTAGTAATCTTTCCACAAATGAGAGCAAAGAATTTTGGAAAATTTTGAAAAACATAAAACATGAAAAGGAAGTAACAGATGAACCAAATATTGATCTTAATCAATTTGCTAACCATTTCAAAGATCAAGGAAATCCAAATAAAATTAATAAGAACATTGAAAATGAAGTAAATCTTGATCTAATAAATCAAGAACAAAATCTTCTCAAAAAAGATACTGATAAACTATTTCTGAGATCAAAGACCAAATCAAAAGATTAAAGAATGGCAAAAGCTGTGGTCCTGATCTTATATGTTATGAAGTAATAAAATACAGTAGTTCTGTCTTATTGTCTGCTTTAGCAAAATTTTTCAATCTTATACTAGACACATCTTTATACCCTCAAAAATGGAATCATTCCTTCATAGTTCCAATTTTTAAAAGTGGAGATGCCTCTACTTTATCAAATTACAGAGGAGTTTCCCTAACCAACTGTTTAAGTAAACTTTCAACTCGATTATAAATGTTAGACTTCTAAACATATTTGAAGCTAAAATAAATCCTTCACAATTTGGATTCCGCAAAAATAATCGAACTTCAGACAGTCTCTTTGTTCTTAAAACTTTATTGAATAAATATGTCAACAATGAAAAAAAGAAAGTTTTTGGCTGTTTTGTAGATTTAAGGAAAGCCTTTGATTCTGTTTGGAGAATCGGTCTACTATATAAACTGTTAAAAAATAAAGACTTAGGAAAAAAGTTATATAATACAATCAAAAACATGTACCAATGTTCTACTGCCTCGGTCAAATCGCAACACTTTTTATCGGAATCTGTTACTATAGAAAGAGGTGTGAAACAAGGAGATAACCTAAGCTCTCTACTCTTTAATATATATATATATATAAATGACATCCCTGACATTTTTTCTCAGGAATGTAAACCAGTTACTCTTGAAAATATGTCTCTAAACTGTTTAATGTTTGCAGACGATATCCTACTACTTTCTGAAACTCCAAAAGGACTTCAGAAATCTATAAACAAACTACATGAATATTGTCTTAATTGGCAACTTTCAATTAATACAAAAAAGACTAAAATTACGATATTCAAACAAAAAAATATAATAGATAATAAAAATGACTTTTTCATTGGTGAAGAAAAAATAGAAATAGTATTGTAATATAAATATCTAGGAAATATTATTGAATCGTCAGGAAAATTTCACTCCTCTCATTTAGAACTATCCAAAAAGGGAAACAAAGTAATGTTCTCAATGTTTAAATATTTAAACCCACTAACAAATATACCTTTAAACGTATATAAAAAACTTTTTGAATCTTTAGTTAGACCAATCCTTACAAATAACTCAGAAATTTGGTATATGGACTTTTATGAAAAAGTTATTAAATCTTTAAACAGAAGCAAAGATAATCCAAAATTTGATATCATTTCACTTATAGATACTAGCTACATAGAAAAATCAAACTTGAAATTCTGTAAATTTATATTGGGACTCAGCAAACAAGCAGTTAATATAGCAGCTCGAGCCGAATTAGCTCAATATCCATTAGATACATTCATTAAAATGCAATCCGTCAAGTATCTAATAAGATTTTTAAGTCGCACTAGCAATCCATTATTGGACGATGCTTTTATTTTATCAAAAAATCTTCATACAAATGGAACATATTCGTGGTATTCATATGTGAATAATATATGCATATAAAACAAATTAGAATACTTGAATCAAACATCTCTTAATAATATGAAACAAAAATTGAAAAAAAAATATGAAGACTTATTCTTTAATAAACTAAAATCATCTACTAATGACAATAAAATATTTCTATACAGCCAAATTAAAACTGAATACAAAATTGAAAGTTTCATTATGAAAACTGATTTCGAAAATAGAAAAAATATATGCAAAATGCGAATAAGTGATCACTTTTTAGAAATTGAAAAAGGGCGATATAAACGAATAAAAAGAGAAAATAGAATATGCCAGTACTGTCATACAAATGACATTGAAGACGAATTCCATTTCTTCTTCAAATGCCCTAAATACAAATCTATTAGAGATGAATTTGAACATAAAAATATTAAAACTTTCAAACTGGAAAATGACATAATACAAATAAATAACCTAGTGAAAATATTGTCGTCATCGAATCACTTGCAACACGTTGCTCCATTTATAAAAAAGTCACTTGTACTGAGGAAAGTGGAACCTGTGATTGCATGATTCACCACTACTGATAATACTTTTATTTATCATATATAGTTGTTATTATAAATGCACTTAAACAATCTTGTGTATTTGAAGTTTCAATGTTTATTTGTAATTGTTTATTTGTATGCTTTCAACCCTTAGGGGTATAATTATGCATTATTGAATAAAGTTACTGTAAAGTTACTGTAAGTTACTGATAAACAAATTAATTATGTATTGTAACAGCTCAATCCGATTTTTAGGAATAAAGGATTTTGGAGAGAACTTAATTAGCAGTATATTATAAAAACGAATAAGGCAATCTTGTGTTAAAGTCTGAAATTGGTAAAATTACTACGAAGGCGTGATAAAATTAACACGACAGATAAACACCATTAACCGCGGGAACTAATTATTGCGCTTGGTTTAATTCAGGTTAAATGTCTCGCAACAATGGAGATTATACATGTGGAAGGTACCCTATATCATGGTCAACAGGTAAGTATATCTTTTATCTACCATAGCTTTTTAGCAAAACAACGAAAGACTGCTTATTTTTTTTCGTCCTGATATTTTTCAATATACCTATAGTGTTATAGTTTATAAATATGACTCCATGTTTACCTAGGATATGAAAAATTCTATACAGATGATTATTGGAAATCGTTCGAAAACCAATTTGAGGTAATACAACAATTTCATATAAATGATAAATATAAACATATATAGATTTGTTTCTGCTATTTTGTAAAGACAGACGCGGAGGCAGAACAGATTAATATCGACCTTCTAGGAATAGTAGTAGCTCTACCGAAGAAGGGGGATCTATCTTCCAAGTGAACCGTAGCTGTAACGAAATCTTTGCAAAGTTCCGAAGGGGTTATCCTGCACCATGATACCCGAAATAATTCTGCAATGTTAACCATAGTATAAATATATAAAAATTGATCTTACCAGAATTGTGCGTAAATCCAGAACACGTTCTCACTCTATATACAGGTGCGTTTGTGTGAACCAATATGTTGTTAAATACCCGTCACACTTCAAGGCACGTCACAGTCTACTGGTGACCGGGATTTAAATCAAATTAAATTTTAACTGTTATTCATACATTTTATCAATTATCTGACCGTGGAACAAATTTTTTACAAAATTGCTCGTGTGTGGTTGTACATTAGGAAATAAACGTGTTGTATAGCTATATTCGTATATATGACAATGAAAATCCCTTTCTTTATGAACAAGATCGAAACGCAGTCGAGAACTTTTCACCCAGAACAGGGTTATCATTGTGTTACAAACTTAGAACCGTTCAAAGTGGTTGGGATCATTTGAAGTTGTTATGTAGAGTGTATGGCCTTTTCTTGGTATAGTGTGTTAAGTCGTCTTATTGTTGTTGTTGGATGCAGCCTTGAAAGCCTTGATGTATCCGTACCCGCAAGGCCAAAATTTACGCTGATTTTTGTTTTGTTGGATTTTTTCTTTGAAAGTATTTACTATTTTTTTACTTTTAACAATTTTTCAGCTTTATCATGGCGTCCAGTTTTTATTGGGAAGAAACCCGCGGTACCCGGAGAAACCCCCAACCGTCGGTATGAAAACTTGCAATCATTGTGTATTTTAAGATTGGATTCGATTGTACCCTAACCGCAATAAGACTCGAACCCGCAACCTCAGTGTTGACAGACCTAGGGTTCAATATTAGACTAATTACCTTAACCACTAGGCCACCAAGTCCCTTGTTTGATGGTAAAGTAAATAAACAGCCAATGTCCTAATTCGAATCAAGTCTTTAATTCCACGGTTATGTGGTTTTTAACTTGTTCTTGCTGTTTGATTGCAGTCCAAATATATACATATAAATAGAGGGAATGCCCTCTCTTTGTGGGGTAGTCAGGTCATAATATGGAAAGACTAACCGCAGACCAAAGTGGGTGACGCCATGCTCCATGCACCATGTAAGACCCATTTGGTAGATGTCAATAAGAGTAGGCTCTTTGCATACAAAAGGCTTAATTTTCCACCCCTACCCATACCACATACGTTTCTAGTGGCATTCAAAATGTGTTACCCTTGGTCCATTTATCACGAATCGACTTATTATTTCTTTTACTTGTTCTCGTCACAATATAGCCGAATAATGCTCGCTTGACAAAGAGCTAACCTCCAGTCAATCAATGCTCGCCTGACATAGAGCTAACATCCAATCAATCAATCAATCAATCTTGTTAATACGCTGTGTAGTATAGGTTTGGTTTAAAGTGGAGCCAGAGTAATAAGATATCGTTACTTAAAATATGCAATGGCATGATATACTGCAAATGAAGCCCCAAAAACGGAACTGATGTTGGTATGTAATCGGATAACGTTTAGTCATTAGATTGTTTTAGCCCGTTTGATAACTAATGGATTTATGATTTTTGATAACGGTTTTAAAAATCAAGACTTCAAAGCTGCACCAAGTGTATATCTGAAATATAAACAACTTTAATATAAATCATGCTTGAAGTTCAAAAAGAAAGACAATTTATGACACGATTGACCTACACTGTAGTCCTACGTCGAATGTATTTCAATTATAAATATTAGCATTCTGCGTTGTCTAAACGTTAAAACCCCCACTTAAAGATCTTTACAAATCTGAGAGGAGTTAAGAGTTATATATGAGGTTTTTTTTAGCATAGGTGACCTGTTCGAGTCCGTTTCAGAAAAGTGTATAGGAATATGTGTTCTGTAGCATATGTAAATGCTGCATGACTTGTCTACTTATCTGCGCCAGCAGAAAATAATTGGTGCACTCGCCTTAACGCCGCTCGATACAGAATTGAGGCTTTGATAACACACTGCCCGTAGTGAACCACAGAGGGAAATTTTACAGCAGGACAACTCTCACTCGCACACACCTTGTATGCCAAACTTCGGTGTAATGTAATGCTTTCATTTCTGAATTTTAAGTAGAAATAAATAAGAAAATTATTTTAACAACTGAAAATTAAGTTACGAAGTATGTTTCATTGTTATGAAATTAGTATGCTTACCTTATGTATAATATTGTTACGTTTGTTCCACTTGTTAACTATTACTTTACGGAATACAACAATCTCATTAAGTTAAAAGTCGCTTTAAAATTAATATTGTGTTAATATTCTGATGTCATATGATAATTTACAGATTTTATGATGAAATTGATCCTCGCGATCATTAAAATTAAATATTTACAAAGAAGGCTCTTATTATAAACATTTAAACTTTATGCACACAACTTGTCGTGTAATTCTTGATTTATTCATAAATTGAGTAGTGCACGAACAGAATGTTGTATACTAATATATAAGAATATAGAGTAGATTTACGAGCGTCCCAAATAATACAAATTTATGTAGAAAAACTGTGATCATTGCTCATTTATTGAAACTCCCACGTCCCTGTGTCAAAGAACGTTAAAGTCAATGTTTTGCCATGGAAACTCCAAATATCATTCTTAAAAGAATGTAAACTGACACTTTGTGACAAAAATTCTGTAAATGTTTCATGACATTCTATTTCGTGGTGTAGGTGGAGTTGGGGATAAAAGAGTAACTGGCATGTCAAAGAATTTTTTTCCTATAGGAAGCCACAAAAATCATTCAGATGAAATCGTGAAATATAAGGTCACAATATGTGACAAATATTCTGTGAAAGTTTAATCTAATTCCATGCAGTGGTGTAGGAGGATAACAAAAAAGGGGGAGCAACTGAAAGATTTAATATCATTTAATCATAAATATTATTTCTCAATTCTCAAATCAATAAAATGAAAGCAATCTCCGTCATATCGATTTCGTAAAATTATGTCATTCCGTAGCGGCAATTTGTGCTTTGTTAATTAGGGTTGCATAGTGTTATATCTGTCGATATTGTTAAAATCACTCAGCATTGAAAATCCAATTTATGTGATGAAAAGAAATCAGAAGGACGAACATTAGTTAAATATTTGTATCAACAATCAACATGGCCTGTACTCGCACTAGTTTGTTATATTCTGTTGAAGTAATGTATCTAGGGAATCCCTACAATTTGATTGGTTAATCAAGACGGGGATATCATACCGTATTCCCTGTGAAACCCCGGGGATATTAAAACCAGTTTCAAAATGGCGTCTATTCATTGAATAATTTATTTGTTTTACATAACATAAATAGTTAAACATAATATAAAGATATCAAATATCGATTTTAATTACATGCATTTTACGGAATCTTTCATCTCCGTCTGCGATTTGTCTTGAAATTAACAAGGGAGATAACAGATAACTTGAAGTCTTCAAAATGGCAAAGAAAGGCATTTGCATCGCACTTCGAAAGTGAAATTTATCATTAAAAGTTGAGCTGGGAATAAAAGGTCGTAAAGAAATAAAGGTTATAAAATTTAAAATGCCATAAAAAGTTTCGTTGGAAGCTCAAATGTGTTGAATGGTAGGTTCTCCGATAGTCGGGTGGTCCAAACTAAAGCATGAGAAATGTCTATTACCTAATTATATACTCTAGAATATTAGTACAAGAAGTCTTCAACAGAATATAATTGTTATTCGGGCTTCACAGGGGATACGGGTTCATATTCCCTGTCTGTGTTCTATATTCCCTTCGCCTCCGGCTCAGGGAATATAAAACACAGACAGGGAATATGAACCCGTATCCCCTGTGAAGATCCCGAATAACATATAGTATTATGGTTGTAATAAGCATAAATATTTACTGTAGCAACGTTTCATCAATAATCTTGGATCAATCAACTGTATGTATCTGTCAATTTTAAATTGTATGTATGCTTAATTTGTCCATTTGTTCCTTGTTTTGTTTGTTTTAAACGCAAAACAGAGCTTGTGTTTATTGTTAAATGTCACCTGCCATTCGATTTCACCTTCATATGAATAAGAAAAGTAAATAATACATACGACAAACCCTTTTTGTTTGTGAACTAATTCAGTCTAATCTATAACGGCATGGAGATGAATGGAATAAATTTTTGTATAGATGTTTGCAGACTAGGACATTTAAGGCGTGTTTTAAAAATTGTTATACAATATTCACCTACTGCATTAAACATAAATATAAAAATATTAGCAAACTATTAAAAAAGGGAGATAACTGGTATTATATTAAGTGTATGCAAAATTTAGTTGAAGTGTTGTGTCTCTATTTTAATAATCACATTTAAATGTTTTATATTCTACCTGCATACACCTACTTCATATTATGTGTGATACAATTCATTATAATATTACGCCTCCTGCAAGACATATACTTAAATTTAAGCTGAGAGATCACAACATGGCAATCACCCCTCAAATATTTCAGGAAATCGTTACAAACCAACCACTTTCTTATTCTTCTTATTGTTATTCAACTTTTTTGTTTAGGGCGAGGGGTCACCGTCCCTTTACGTGAGAGATATAAACCTTGGGTCCTTTATTATAATTTAACTTGTGATTTAACGGATTAATTTTGCGGTAAGCAAATAAAAAAAAATAAGTAATTATTGCTGCAAAATATCGACTTCAAAATTTTCTGCTTTCAAAGTTAAAGATAGAGTGAAATTTTTGTAATATTTGGGATGTTAGTAGCCAGTCATAGCATTATTCATTTTTCAAAAGTCGAGAATAGTAAAAAACCTCAGGCGTAATCCAAATGCTACAAAAATGTGCATTTGGTATAATAAATAACCCCCCCCCCCCCACCCCAGTAATCTTTTGTTTATATACTGAACACGTATTCATTACTATTCTGAAGTTATGACAGAACAAAATCCGGACAGAGTCACTGTAAAAACACCCAAACCCCTCCGACTGTTGTTTACTCTCAACTTATATTAGTTCAAACAGGTATATACATAGTAATGTTATCTTGCTTGTTTACAGATACTAGCCTGAGCGAATTCTCGATTATTTATACCTGGGAACATTTTTATTGGAAATGGAAAACTCAAAATCCGTTGCAAAAATTAATGTCAATGTCTCATTTATTTATCATTAACATTAGAACGAATAATCGTACCCTCGCTTTTTGGCGAGTTAATACGATAATCACAAAACTAACATCGGATTATAACTGCAATAAAATTCGGCCTACATTTACATAAGCAAAGTTCTTATCGTTTTAAATTTACATGAAAAGTTACTAAGTTGTGCCGAGTACTTTACCCAGAATTTTCTTTCGTGGTATGGCTCTCTGAAAATGTTTTATAACAATATACAAGCAATGAAACGCACAAGTAAAAGGCTCTCTTTACAATTTTTTAAAAATATTTACAAAAACTGTACTGTTATAGTGCCTACCTTACACGGTGGAGACGTCTCAGTTTAATACAGACATATACATTTAAATTGTGAATGAGCCAAACACCAAAAATGCCAGATAAAGAGAGAATTTAAATCTTAACACATCTGAAATATTTACTTGTTAGACATTTTTAGTGCACGATCCGTAATTGAGACCGTTTTTTAGCAGTAGAAAATTCCAAACTCAAATCAAATAAACTGTATTGTCTTATAAATACACTACTTAAATTTGTGATAAAACAAACAAAAACTCAGAACATCAAGTCAATATGCAGTATGTTTGTTTAAAAATAACCAAGACCCACAATTATATTAATAAAGACAATTATAGCTCCATAGATATCTTTATAACATTGATATGTTATTTAATTAAAAGTACATTTTAATAACGAATTATTTAACAATTCATATTCATATGACGGCCAAACATGTGCGTTTGTTGCCGACTAGCTACAAATAATGTAGCTCCTTTTTTATGGCCGTCCATAAAAAAGGAGCTACACTAGCTAGTTGCCGACGTTTGAGGTATAATACTTTCCAAATACCGTCATCTCTAGGTTATGTTAATTTTACGATTCAATATTTTTTAATAAACCGTGTCATATTTGATGTCAGAAATGAAATACATGTAGTTAGATACAAGTACACTTAATAAATACTGAAATTCAAAATGCACGAATAATGCCTTAATGCTATAAAAAACGCCTACAAGTTGACACGTTATATGAATAGAAATCTGTAAAGTTTGAAAAAACGCTAATGTCTAACTATTTACCCAAAGTTGAATGTAATCGTTAAAATGAAGGACTATTTGTACATAGGTAATGTCTATAAGAGATCCGCATTCTACCTTGTAATAAATTTATATAAGCTTAGTCGCCGTAATACTTTATATAAACGTTATGCAAACCAACCGAAATCATAGATAAACATTAAGTATTTGAAAACTATTTAACTTCAGGTGAATCGTTTGTAAATTTAAATAACAATAGTGTTTGTTTAGCTTTAGTTTGTATATTCGTACGAAAAGCGCACCAGGTAGATAGAAACATTTTGTATGTTAAAATTACACACCAATGTTTAAAAGCAAGTCATTGTTACATTGAAGCATTGAACATTACAGTTAATAATACAGCAGAATGACATTTCTCGTAGAACGTATACAAAAGTAAGTCTACAATATTATCCTTCGCTGCAGTTCATGTTTATTTGATTTCTCATAAACCACTACATATCATACAAAATGTATATGTAAAAGGATGGTTAACCTGGAGGTCAGACACTCTTTTTTATAATTCTATTCATTTTACGAAAGTTTAATCAATATTGGAGCAAATTCTTACAACTACAATTTAAAGTATTTCGAAATTAAATTTTCTCTGTGCTTTGTTGCAATATAATACTTCCTCTCTTCAATAAAACTAAAGCATTTAAATAATAATAAAATTCGTCCCATAATTTAATTTCCGAAAATTAGGTCTTCCCTATTTATCATTCTCTATCTTCACACTTCTAATCAATTTCTGGTTCTAAATTTATAAAACAAAAATAGATCATTATCATCTAATCATTTGGTCATTTATTAATACTTGTCAAATTGAAGTTATCTTACGGTAATTGACAGATTGTATAGTTCGAGTTTTGCTTAAATTTATCAACTAAATTATTTTCAAAAGTGTAAGTTACCATGCAATTTTCAAACAATATCAAACACACTCCATAAAACAGTACAGATATGTTACATGTATATCCAAATTCAATACTTATTTTTGACACGTTTTATTCATAGTAAGAAAAAGAATAGAAGATACAGAAAAGTAGCCAGACGATAAGTCAAGCATGGTTAAACAAGAAGGAACAACGAAATAACGAAATAAGTAGATGCACAAAAAAGAAAAACTTGAGTAACACGAACTACACTAAAACCTGGGGATTAATTCAGGTGTTCCGGATGGGTCAGCGACTCATGCTGCTCCACACGTGGCGCTCTGCGTATAACTCGGGATAAAAATTCGGTAACAGTCATATGCGGGGTAGCCATAATAAAAAGGAGGAAGGGTAGTTACCACAAACGGAACAAATCTCTCGTGATACAGATAGTTCACCAATTTATATGACAGTACACAATTTTGACTGCTTTACACGTATACATTCTAACATTATTATCAATGTCCAAAAGGATTTCAACCCAACGCTCCATTTACAATATAAATATTTTTAGGCGATACCAGTGCAATTTCTTGTTCTTCGGATGTTGGTACATTTAGAATGAGGAGATCAAGAGAATAAAACAATTACATATTTTTATTTTTATTTACAAAAAGTCATAGTCGAAGAGAAAAAATTGAAGACGGCGAAAACTTTATAAAAATATTTGAATGGAGCGTAGTTGTTTTTAATTACGAAAATGTGTACTTCTATGAATGTAAGGAGTAAGTTTATTTTGTTGTTTAAACTAGATCAGGCATACTATGTTTACCTCAAAATCATCCAAAGTATAAATGAAATATATTTTTCATCCTTCAATTGAAGTAAAAAAGAATATAAGAATATAAATTTTTAAACAAACAATTTAAATATTGTATGTTTTATCAAACTACATTTTGAAAGCACGTGACAGAAGAACAGACCTTTTTACAAAAGAAATAAAGAATCTAACACCGTTGGAAGGGCAAGACAGAAAAATTTTAGACACCCAAGTAAAAAGATTTCTGGTACCCAACGAGGCTCTGCGGTTGACGTCACAATACATTTGTACTGGAAAAGAAGCGTAAAATCGAATAAAAATAGGTACAACGCTGTCTCATTGACAATGTTCGTTAACATAACAAGTGACATTATTTTCAAATAAACAAAGTGCAGTGGAACATATTTCACATAAAAATCGTTCCAGAGGAAAAATGTCACAACAAGGTTGTATTACATACTGTATTCAAACAGACCTAGTTGACGGACTGTCATTACATCAATTTTGATACTGGTTATATGTATAGGTCCAATTAAGGTCCCACAAGGGGCAATGACATATGAAACAATTATAATTAGTTGTACAATGCTGACAAAAATAAAATGAATAAAAATGAGTAAGTGTATAAATCGCATAAATATGAATGTATTATATATGTGCGTCTACACACAGATATATAAGACTTCGACCCTCTTTAATTGTTTGAACGAAAATTTAAATGGTAAAACCATCAACAAAATACACGTGTTGTTGATACATAGATACTGGTATCATTCTAATTTCTAATTTATAATTCTGATTAAAATCATAAATTTTATTGTTACCATTTTCATACATTCAAATCAATAAAATGAGAGCAATCTCTTTCATATCGATTTTATAAAATTATGTCAGTCCGTAACGGCTTTTACTAGTTAATCAGGGTTGAATAATTTTATATATGTCGCCATTGTACTCGGTATGGAAATCTAAATGAATGAAAAGGTATCGAAGTACAAACATCAGTTTGTCAACAATAAACACGAACTGTACTCGCATTACTTTTTTGTGGTGTTCTATTATTATTGTAATAAACATTGCAATTTACTGAGTCCAACGTGTAATCAATTCTTCCATTCAGTTAATTTACTTAAAAGCGACTTCAAAATTTTAATTGCTTTCATATTAAAAGATATACCACTAATTACTATAAGAAAAATAGCAGGAAAACCGACCGAACATATACGACGCAAAACAAAATCGAAAACCACAAAAACAGAAAGTGAGCAACCCGAACTCAATGAAAGCCATTGGTGCACTCAGACTCTCCGGACGAGTAAGCTGTGCCCGCCTCTGATTAGACGCATGTCGGGTTCATTGTCATGTCTAGGAAAAAGTAAAATCCATGAATAGGAAAGACTACCTATGACTCAGCGAAAATGTCTGATCGCATTCATAGATCGATTTTAATTTCCCATCAAGATCAATTAAGTCATTGAGTAGCTTAGTAGTCAACAGCATTGAGCGGTTTGGGAAAGAAAAAGAAAAGAATCTAGAATAAGGCATACGTTGTGAAATGTACAAAGCATACGCTGGAGCTGTTAGTATGTTGTGAAATGTACACACAATACGCTGGAGCTGTTAGTATGTTGTGAAATGTACACACCATACGCTGGAGCTGTTAGTATGTTGTGAAATGTACACACAATACGCTGGAGCTGTTAGTATGTTGTGAAATGTACACACAATACGCTGGAGCTGTTAGTATGTTGTGAAATGTACACACAATACGCTGGAGCTGTTAGTATGTTGTGAAATGTACACACAATAAGCTGGAGCTGTTAGTATGTTGTGAAATGTACACACAATACGCTGGAGCTTTATGTTGTGAAATGTACACACAATACGCTGGAGCTGTTAGTATGTTGTGAAATGTAACACGCCATACGCTGGAGCTGTTAGTATGTTGTGAAATGTACACACAATACGCTGGAGCTGTTAGTATGTTGTGAAATGTACACACCATACGCTGGAGCTGTTAGTATGTTGTAAAATGTACACACAATACGCTGGAGCTGTTAGTATGTTGTGAAATGTACACACAATACGCTGGAGCTGTTAGTATGTTGTGAAATGTACACACAATACGCTGGAGCTGTTAGTATGTTGTGAAATGTACACACAATACGCCGGAGCTGTTAGTATGTTGCAATGGATATCGATGATCGTTGACAACTGCATAGTTGAAGTCATCACGTTTGTCGTAGAGTCTAGTAATGTAATTTTTTCGAGTCTATTTCTAGAAGTAGATTTAAGTAGAAGGCCGACTTGCTGTCTTTAATTTCAAGCTCGGTGGGTGGATTGAATTAAAATAGTCAACGAAATTAGCATTGATCAGCGACGAAACATCACCAATGTAGCGGAAAGTGAAATTAAAGGTCTGTGTCAGTGTCTTTTCTTTTTCTTCAGCAGGCCTTGTCGAAAGTCAGCGTCATAAGATTGCAACAACAGGTAGGCGAAGAGAGTATGACAATTAGAATCCATTGGAATACCAAAAGTTTGTTGAAAAACATCCTAAAGACATGACAAATATGTTTTCAATCAGAAAATTTAACATTTGACAGATTTGGTCTTCAGTATGTATATTTATTATTTGATCTAGAGACATTGATAACAAAAAAATTTATGTCATGGCTAATTACCGTGTATTTATATTGTCTCATTCCATTTTTCTTGAAAAAAAGTTTAATAAGATCGTTAAATCTAGTTTTAAGCGTATCGGGGATGGCCGTGTAGAATGTTAAAACATCAAAGGTTTTAATGATGTTACATTGCGAAAGAAATCTAGACCCTAAGATGAATATCGGTCTTTAAATATATGCTACTCATGGAGAAGCAAGTGTCAATATATTTTTGAAGCCCCGTCTTTATTGCTGTTAAAAAGTGGTCAGGAGTTTCGATAGAGGTTTCGTGGTACACTCCTGCTATGAAGCGCTCTTTAAATTAATTATTTGTACAGTTTAGGTATTCAATACGAGGGGAGATCACTATATGGAGGAAAAATGATGCCAACACCAATTTGTGATTCAAGAATCTCCTCATTTGACAGCGTTGTGGATGTGTAAGAAGAATAAACTTATTCATTCGAGAAACACTCTATATAATGTTTCTGGCAGATAAATATAATGTTGTTGGGGCCTTATCTGCTGGTACAACAATATATTTGTCAAGTTTTAAGAGTATCAATATTTTTGAAGACTGATGATAATGCTTAAGTACTGATAGAGCTTTTTAAACGACACTCTTATTTGATTCAATGACCTCAGGGCTTTACCCACTCGGACAAGGTATCTACCGCCTGGTCGTCTTAATTTGTCCATATTTTGGCATAGTCCTCTATTGAATCCATCAATAAATCAACGTGGTAATTTAAGTTGATTGAGTTAGGTTCACGGTATTTCGGTCTTTTGGACAAAATATTGCTCAGTCCTTCATTGTCCAGATCGCCAGTTATCACGTGACCCTAAAGGACTATATATATATATATATATATATATATATATATATATATATATATATATATATATATAAATAGCGAACTGTGGCAAGAGCAGTAAGGAGGTTTGGCGTTTGATAGAAGACATTTTGGAAGTAACAGACTTGTGATGCGTGATATTACCAAGATTGAAACCATCGTTGCCTTTGTTAACGAAAAGTAAAAAAAGAAAGAAAGAAAAGAAAAGAAAGAAAGGAGGTTCTTGTTCATCTTTGCGTATGCTAAACGGTTTGAAAAATCTGTGATTTTCAATGTCTCAAATAATTGCTACTAATCTATATATAGTGGACGAAGGGTCTGTTAAGATGACTGGATCCATTTCATAAAGAGAATATGGTGCTTTTAGTGGAACAGAGTACAACTTAGTATTACAATATGATGAAGTCCGACTGGTTTCTTGAACACACGGCAGTAAGTCATTTATCGATACATCATGTAACAGTTGAGATGTGTAGTGGCATGACCACGACTACGTTGTGGCCTGTGAATATGATTGAAAAGGCCCAACACATTTACACTGCTGTAACGAGGACTTAAAAAGTTACAGGAAAGTTTTATTACTCCCATATGGTATTGCCGTGCCTTCATATCCAGTATTCTTCATTTTTGTCTGGCTTTAATTGAGGGTTGTTAGAATGATGGTATTTTTTCAGGGATGCTAACGTTTATGCAGTGGTTAGTCTGATGAAAAAAGTTGGTATACCACAGAAAATTTGCTGGTATTTATTGCTGAACAGTGTCCACATATACGTTTGTTTAGCCGCCTTTCAGTTTTCCAAAAAGTAAAAAAAGAAAGAAAGAAAGAAAGGAGGTTCTTGTTCATCTTTGTGTTTACTAAACGGTTTGAAAAATCTGTGATAATAATTGATACTAATCTTTATATAGTGGACAAAGGGTCTGTTAAGATGACTGGATACATTTCAACATAAATAAGTCCGCAAAAATTTCATCTTAACGCATAGACAATGTTTTCCAATTCAGATAATCAAAACTTCTGGGGTGATATGTTTTGTTACCCAAACTGCTTGTTAATTTAATATATGTGTTATCAAAACACTACACGTTTTACAATTTGTACATGTACATTTAGAGATGGTGTAATGTTTTCTATCGTCCTTATAGTTAAAAATGTCATATAATTGGACAGAAAAAAGGCGAATATTTGTATTTGTTTTTTGTTTGATTGAATGGAGTTTCATCAATTTTTCAGCTTTTTATAGACGAGGCAGCCGGAGTATCCGGAGAAAACCACAGACCTGCGGTACGAAAACTGGCAATACTTGTAAATTAGATTGGAGTAGAGTGCACCCTGCCCCCAGTAAGACTCGAACCCGCAACCTCAGTGTTGACAGACCACGTGATCATTAGTAGACGAACAACCTTAACCACTCAAGCGAATATTTTGAAATGGAAAATGATATAAATTTACATCTGGGACGTTAGTCGCCGTAGCATTATGCAATTTCAAAGTGACATTAAAACCAGGACAATTTGAAAAGCTACATTGTGCATTTGGAAAAAAAATAAACCGCTCTTAGTAATCGATTACAAAGGTTACTTCATTATATGGTGACGTATAAATTGAACACATATTACTGTGTAGAAGTTATAACAGAAAAAATCCAGACAGTGTCACTGTAAAAGTGTAGTTTAATGTCAAATTAGAATAGTTCAAACAGGTACGTAGTATACTTGTATCATCTTGCACGTTTACAAATACTAGCCTTAACACGTTTAATTGGAGAATGGAAAATTCAAAAATCCATTAAAACCATAAATGTAAATGTCTCATTAATTGAACACAATCATGAAGCTAATTTTGAATAAATTTACATGAAAAAGATGTGCTGGCGACTATTTTATGCAGAAGTTCTCACATAATAGGGTTCTCTAATATGTGTATTTTATAATAATATGCAGGTAATAAAAACTCCTGTAGGTAAATGCTCTTTTCACAATTATTAAATTATTTACCCAAACTGTACCGTTATATTGCTTACCTTACACGGAGACGACGTCTCTGTTTAATACACGGATATAAAATTAAATTGCCAAAACGCCAAAATGTCAGATAAAGAGAGAATTTAAATCTGTAATAATGATCAATATTAGGCTTGTATCTAGTTGAAAAATTTAAAATACAACGAACAGAAAAGGTGATTGCAAGATATAAAATAAACTGTTTTTGTGGTATAAGCATCCAAATAGCTTATGAAAAAAATATATTAATAAAACAGTATAGTCCTTTTATTCACTATAATCCTTACAATAGTGTTAGACTTTTGTATATTTGTAGAAAACACTACAGTGAATTCATTGTCGAACCTGCTCAATTTAACCTGAACATTTCTAAAGAAAGATCAATATATTATTGTTCGGTATCTGCTTACGCGTTAAGCTTCGAAAGTGCATAATATATATTTTTCCAAAGGGTTCCATATTCATCTATACCAGTACTCCTGAACAGACTTTTCACAAACATCCATTCCATGTTTTCTGAATTTACATCGATCGTCAAAAACCCAATCAATCGTGTATCTGCACCGCCGATATATTTCCGATCATTAACTTATGAATTTGCATCGCCACTCACAAACATATTTCCAATCAATAATAATATATCTAAAAATCTACATAGTTGATAATAAAAATTCCAAAATCACGGAAGTTTGACCCGGTTTATAGGTGTCAGTAAAAAGATAAAAAAATGTGTGGGGCAATCTGGACGATGTTTTCTGGACAATTTGTAGAAAATGAAAAATGTTCTTGGTTGCAGTTTAATCTGGCACTGGGTGCAAGTCTATGGTGGCATATATCTGCCACCACATATCACTTAATTAAGTCGACATATTTTCGGAAATATGTCAACATGCTACATAATTAAGTCAACATAATACTGAATTAAGTCATCATAATCAGATTAGAAAAAAGAGGGAAAATGCGCTGTTTGAACAGAATGTGCCATATACTTTTCCACTTATTTATCGTGCATAATTATGAATTAAGTCGACATAATTTTATGATTAAGTCAACTTAATTTTCTGTTTAAGTCGACATAAGTTTTTGATTATGTCGACATAATTAAGTCCACATAATCTGTCTGATTATTAAGTCGACATAATTATCTACCATATAACTTGAAAGGGGGGGGGCTTAGTTTAGAAGTTGAAATTCCAAGACCTCAATGAGAGAATCATGACAGAAATGAAACCCGAGCCAGCAGTATGTCGTGGCTCGTATAGAGGTTAAGCCCTCTTAAATCATTGATCAATATAAAACTGAAAATTACTTGAAGATATTGACCATCAATTTAAAAGGTATAGACACAATGAACAAAATGCAAATTAACCTTTATATATGTCAAAAATAAATGATATGAAAACATTAACCATTCCAAAATAAAGCGAAAATGAAATAAATTAAATACTCAGAACCAAAATAATAATTATCAAAATTAGTTAAACAGGGGGACATAATCATACTACTAGAGAAGAAAAAAATATTCTGAAGAAAACTTGCTGCCATACAAAATAATGCTAACTTTGAAAAAAAATATTTTGTCGCGACGCATTAAAAAATTATATTTTATATCGCTACGTGTCATAAAAATAACGATTTTTTTCTTGGCTGTTGCTATTTTGCCGTAACCGGCAAAATAGCCTGCCATGCTATTTTGCCGGAACTGATTAAATTTCACCTGTATGAGCCGTTAATTAGCATGATTATGTGAAACTTATAAGTTTAGTATTGTATGGTAACCGTACGCGAGTTTCCTATTTGTGATGTTACATTTTAACACAAATAAGACCTCTTTAAACTACGGGAAACAAAACTGAGAAAAAAAGAAAACATATATAACTAGTAATCCTGTGTTGGGGATGCCCAACACAAATTAAAAAATTATACTAAAAGAAACCCTCGTGAAAATCGGACCAAATTGTGATTTTCAATTATTTTTTTCGCAAGTGTTATGTCAATTTTGGCGGCCGGTTTTTTTAATTTGATTCTCAGGCTGTTACGAATGCCATGGTGGTTTAGCCTTAGGTTACCACCCCTGATTTACTAAAAAGCGTCCGATAAATTATTTAAAGGGTTCAAACTCATTTAAAATTTAACGATTACTTCATAAATTCAATGCTGGGGCTCTCATTATAACTGATCGTGCGCTAAATCCTGGCTCGGTCACTCTTTAGTAAATCAGGAATGAAAAGTTTACCAACATTGGAGTTGAACCACCATGGCGTCCGTAAAAGATTCAAAATCAGAATTCTTCTGGTCAAAAAGGTCCATATATCAATGTCCAAGGTACATGAAAGTGATTATCCCGCTGCTGAACAGGAACACGTGCCTGCTAAAGAGTAATTTCCATGCAGTATGCCATTTTTCAACCACCGAATAAACAATTAAGTACTATCTTTTAAAAAGATAATCGACGTTCTCTGACAGTAGTTGAATTTGAATATTAAAATCACAAAATAGGAATAACAAATATAAACTTGAAAAATAACCTCCTATTTAAATGCATATTAGTTATAACATTAGATTGGTCACCACTCTGATCAATTAATATTGTATGAAGATATTTACAATTAGAGACGCAGCTAGTTCACCATGGACGCAATATGACGACGGATGCAAAGTGTGTGCATAGGATTATTCTATAATACAAAAATATAGCTTCAAGTTCCCTTTTTACACCCCCCCCCCCGCTTGAAAATTTGGGCGTATATAGTGATAGGGGTGTCTGTCCGTGCGTCCGTCCGTCCTTCCGTTACACCTAAGGGTACCCATCTCTTGTCCGCAACTCCTCCTAAACCCCTCAATGGATTTTCATGATTTAAGAGGGCTTAACCTCTATACGAGCCACGACATACTGCTGGCTCGGGTCTCATTTCTGCCATGATTCTCTCATTGAGGTCTTGGAATTTTAACTTCTAAACCAAGCCCCCCCCGTTCAAGTTAAATGGTAGATAATTATGTCGACTTAATAATTAGACAGATTATGTGGACTTAATTATGTCGACATAATCAAAAACTTATGTCGACTTAAACAGAAAATTAAGTTGACTTAATCATAAAATTATGGCGACTTAATCTGAAAATTATGTCCACTTAATTCATAATTATGTCCACTTAATTCATAATTATGTCTACTTGCACGATAAATAATTGGAAAAGTAGATGGCACATTCTGTTCAAACAGCGCATTTTCCCTCTTTTTTCTAATCTGATTATGATGACTTAATTCAGTATTCTAATATGACGTGCTTTAAAGGCTTTGAGACCACAACTGTGGTAAAAAAATGATTTATCTATGAGCAACACGCGCTGAGAAGGGCGTGTTTTAAATGGCTGTTCCAATTACAAAACTGTAACTCCCACCGGAAAGCTATTGCATATGACGTACAAATCTTATAAATAGCGACACGCGTTATAATTATCCGTTGCAATATATTGTGTGTTACATTGACGGAACAGCCAGTTTATGGCGAAAATGATGTTTTCTATAGGTACGAAAATATTATAAATGTACTCTAATTGTCTTATTAGAATAGAAATAATTCACGGAGGCTGTGATTTATCATTGTTTTACCACGGGATGACCATTTATGTCGTTATTTTATCCCTCGCTTTCGCTCGGGATAAAATAATACGACATAAATGGTATGACCTGAAACCCCCCCCCCCCCCCCCCAACGAAAGGGCATTCCCTATCCGCAACCTGAGGACGCGCTGGGCAGCTCTGTGAACTCTAGTAACAAATTTCAAATACAAATGGTTTTTTTTTTTATCTTACGCTTACATTTCGCATCTTTAACTCAGAAATATGGATACTTCTGAGTTAAAGATGCGAACATACATGTTTAGTTTATTCTTATTTGAGATTTAAGTCTGTGTAAATTCACGTGACACAATGAAATAGTGAATAAAATATATCATAGATGTTTTCGCTTTATTGTAAATCTTATTTAGTATTATAGCCCGGAATTCTTAGGAATTTTGGCTAAGGAAGAAAACTGTGATCAAATCGCGACAAATGATCAAAAGCGCTTATAATAAAAAAATCTCGACCTTCGTGGTTAATGTAGCATTAATCTATCATTGATCACCGAGATTATCTGTTCGATCCTTACAGCATGAGGGTGTGCTCGACTCTTCCCTAAAATTGCAAAGAGTAACAGTTTTCCTGTTAAAGGTTGGCGGTTTCGCTGGGTACTCCAGCTTTTCCCGTATAACCACTCGACGCCAATATATTTTTTGAAAATGGTGTTAAAAACCTTTAAACATACACACTTATAATGCTAACGCGAAAGCGCGAAGAGAAAATAAATACTATGATTCCGCCTTCACGTTTTTCGTCTTTCTCGCTTTTCCGCTTTAAAAAATTTTGAAGACAAATACTAGAGATACGCCTTAGCACGCGAGGTCAAATATTTTTTTAAGTACTTGTGTGTGTGTATTATTTTTTATAATAATTTTTTTTTAATGACACTATGTGCTGTTTATATTCCGTCACAGATGCATTAGTTATAGATTGGGGAAATTTCCATTAATCATTTATAACTTTAGATATGACATTTTCCGCATAAAAAAGTTCGAAGACAAATACGAGAAGTACGCCTTGGCACGCGAGTGGAAATATTTTTTTTTAAGTCGTTGTGTGTGGTTTTCAATCTAATAAAAATTAAATTTTTCACTTGCTCCCCTATTTTGCTATGGTCTCTGTGAGTACAACGAAAAGGGGGAGCAAGTAAAAGATTTAATTCTAATTAGATTGTGTTTTTTTAAATTTACTTTGTTTTTATTATTTCATAAATTATAGTTTTAGGGAATTTCCATTTACATCATTTATAACGTTAGAATAAATGTTAGCCTTATTTTTTGAGGTAAAACGAGCCATTATTAGGACATAACAGTTGACATTTTAATACTTCTAATATTTGCGAGTGAAACGAATTTTCACATTTCCATATATTTATTTCACTGACCGGAATTTGAATGGACGGATTGGAGTGATCAATCCAAATCAATCCGTCAGATCAGTCAAATCGTTTCAAATCCGTCAATTGACGGATGGACGGATTGGGAACGATTTGACTGATCTGACTGATTGATAACTGATTGCTGACGGATTTTGGAACGCTGACGGATCGCTGACGGATGGCTAAATCTTAAGTATATACTGTACATGTACTTCCCGGACAACGAATTCAGTAATATCAGTGATTTTGATATTAATTGAAGATTGACAAGTTTTTTTTGTATACCTTGTCATGTATGATGTCAAAATAGATAAAAACACTGAAGTTCAAAATGCACAATTATTGAATAGTCTAATTATGATACATACAGGCAATACAATACAAAATACTAAAGTATGCCTCCACACCGTCAAATGTGCATGATATAATTCAGTAAAGATTTTCAATCCCAAATAGTAAATACATAAATAACGTCTTTAATGAGATTTGCTATAGATAATATTTCTATCTGTGAAGATATGATTGGAGAAAGCTTTCTCAATTTTTGAGAACACACGTGAAATTGGCCGAGAACAAGTTAACAAACAACAATTCGAAAGGAAAAGGTAGTGGAAGATCGGCAACACAATTTTGAGTGTCATTTTCAGACTTTCCGTATTATAACCCAGCACAATTTTGAGTGCCATTTTCGGACTTTTCGGACTTTCCGTATTATAACCCAGCACAATTTTGAGTGCCATTTTCGGACTTTTCGGACTTTTCGTATTGTAAACCAGCACAATTTTGAGTGCCATTTTCGGACTTTCTGTATTATAACCCAGTACAATTTTGAGTGCCATTTTCAGACTTTCCGTATTATAACCCAGCACAATTTTGAGTGCCATTTTAAGACTTTCCGTATTATAACCCAGCACAATTTGAGTGCCATTTTCAGACTTTCCCTATTATAACCCAGCACAATTTTGAGTGCCATTTTCAGACTTTCCGTATTATAACCCAGCACAATTTTGAGTGCCATTTTCAGACTTTCCGTATTATAACCCAGCACAATTTGAGTGCCATTTTCGGACTTTCCGTATTATAACCCAGCACAATTTTGAGTGCCATTTTCAGACTTTCCCTATTATAACCCAGCACAATTTTGAGTGCCATTTTCAGACTTTCCGTATTATAACCCAGCACAATTTTGAGTGCCATTTTCGAACTTCAGTATTATAACCTAAAACTACAATGAGAGGGCTTTCCTTATCCGCCACCTGAGCACTGGAAACTCTCCAGTATGGTCCAAGTTAACGTTTATCAGTGAGATGTACATAATTGCAAACAAGTATGTATACTAAAACAGTGGAAATCACAAATACAACCGTTATATATTTAATTTAGCTAAACTAGCACCTAGTCTTTGATTGTATGCCACTGTTCTAGATTATAAACCAAATACTTAAGAAACATGCTGCAATTGTTAGATGTCTAAGCTATTGTTGCAATTTACAGATGTTCTCATATTTCATCTCGATACAATCAATCGAATCTTAAAATTTATGAATGACATGTCCTTTGTTGTTTATTTCCGAAAACATATGTTTACAATACAAATAATAATTTCCAACAAGTCGAATCAATAATTAGTCATATTCATGTTTAAAAAATGTAGTAATGTAATTATGTATGATTGAAGTTCCTGCTGATAAGATAACAAAGTTCCAATAAATAATTTAAAAAAAAAAACTAGCATTAACAAAAAAAATTTAAAACTTAAAATAAAACTTTCTTGGGAATATGCGTTCGTTTGTATATAAGGTCAATTACATCTTGGAAACAAGTTTATTATTATATTAGATAGTACTGGATATCAATAATACTGTGTATAAATTAGTACATTAACACTTACCGGGTCGATACTGTCTGTGAACTGGTCTGTTACCTGATGGGAACAATAGAATTATATTCAAGTTATACATAATAATAACGTCCGTTATGAAAAAAAAAGATATTCTTATATATAAATACTAGAATTCATAAATAATACAATAACATGGTCAACTTGAAGTATTCTTTTCCTATCGTTTCTTTAATTGCTTACATTATACATCCTGTCACATTGCTAAAAAGAATGATATGCCGAATTGTTTTTATCGTATCTGAATTTTCATTGAAAATACGTTGTTGTGCCAATCAATGACAATGCACTTAACGTAATAATATATTAGTCATACTCAGCGTTGTGTATACTCCAATCATTGAAATAGCCATGACCTTTTAGGTGCCATTAAATGGTAACAAAAGTTCTGTTTGTCGTAATTTAAATTTTTGGGGATTGCTAATATGTCGTTGTCTAATGTCGGCCTAGAGTTAACTAGAGTGGTTAAGGTAGCTAGTAAACTTTACCGTGTATTTCCGACGGGTGTTTGCCTGACAAAATGGAAAACTGCTACTGCGTTTGGTCGAGTTTATGATCCTTTTGTAAATCTCAGATTACACTTTTTGATATAAACAATTATTTTCCACAGTTAATCGGCGTTCTGAAATGCGGCTGAATTTTCATTTTGATACAGCGATTTTCCATACTAAATTTTGACCTTGTTTTGAACGGAAGACTACGTTAGGAAAATTTCATTGTTGTCTATTTGAAATCCTTCGGGTAATGTCGTCAGCAGTTGAGGCGGGAAATGTCTCGCTGTTTGTCCGAATACCATTGAAAGTTACGAAAGCAGACGAACGTTTGTAAACAACATTAGACCCCTTTAGAAACAAAAATGGCTGACTTCCTATGGAAATTCGATCTATCAAAATGAAAATTTAGCCGCATTTCTAAACGCCGTTTAACTGTGGAAAATAATTGTTGATTTCAAAAAGTGTAATATGAGATCTACAAAAGGACCATAAACTCGACCAAACGCGGTAGCAGTTTTCCATTTTGTCAAGCAAAAACCCGTCGGACTGACACGGTAACGTTTACTATAGTCTACTATTGATTACGTGGTCGGTAAACACTAAGGATGCGGGTTCGATTCTCACTGCAGGTAGGGTGCACTAGACTCCAATCTTAATTGACAACGATTGCCAGATTTCCTTAATTCCGAACGTTGGGGGTTTTTCTCTGGGCTCTCCGGCTTCCTCCCCAATAAAAACTGGATGCCATGATATAGCTGAACAATTTCTAAAAGTGGCGTTAAACACCATTCAAACAAACAAAACCATGCCTTAAAAAATTCACTAAAATAATCCATAAACATGGCACATGTTAGACTTAATAAAACTTGGAAACAAGCAGTAAATAAGAAAAAGTGCACATTTCAATATTTTAGACTCATTGTATCACATTATGAAATTCAAAGTATCAATTACTAACAGCAGTTAAAAATACACAAACATCGAAAAGATTGATTGATTGATTTATGGTGTTTAACGCCCGAGCAGCAATATTTCAGCTATATTCAGGCGATAAAGAAATTAATACCTACTGAAAGGTTTTCATCAAGCACGACAGTCCAGGTGTAATCACGAGACTTTGAATCTGTCGTTTTTTATAGGTTGCGACTCGACATTTGTCAATCTCAAAACTTAATCAACAAGGCAAATGAATACTGAGCCTATATTCATAAATGTCCGGTGAAAGGGAGAATTTCTCTATAAGGATACCAAACATTTTACAAACAAAATTTGCAGATAACGTGTATTAAACGAAGACAATGTAAATTTAGACATTGACATTCGACACATTAACATTTTAGAACAACATGTGCACACTTGATAAGTGATTCGAGAACATTTTTCCGGAAGTCAAGTGCACCCTTTTATATAACACCACGATTAAACCAACTACCCAGATTGTTCACACAGCAATACTTGCATATAGATAGTCCTCAATAGGTTTTGTCTGACCAGTAAAGCACATCGAGTGCAGGGTTTGAGATAAGAAAAGTAGTGTTTTATAATTGTATCTGCCTAGAGCTGACAACGACGAGATGTTTTAACGTTCAATCTCCAACAGATCTGAATATCATAAACCGAAACAGAGCATGCTTACTATTACGTATGAAATGGACGCAAACTATTCTTCGTGTGTAAACTCTGTAACCTAAACTATAGTTATCTACCAAAGAAAATATTTCACAACTGCCTATTTACATGTCTAACTTATACTGCTAATAAAAGCGGCTTTGTGCCCGATGTTACCGCAATACTTGATAAATACGGACTTTTGCCCTACTTGGTCAATTATGGCGATACAGGACAATTGCTAATGATGGTAGAACATAGTAAAATCCGAAATAAGTGCAAAACATCGTTAACTTTGGCTCCATCGGGTGTCGGCAAATTCTGACATTACTCGTTTCGACCAAATTCACCAACAAATAGAAATTGCAGATGTCTCACTCGGGATATTTCCATTTCGTCATTCTAACTTAAAACAGTTTGTTTATTGCTAAACTTACAACCACAACGCCAAACGATGATATAAAAAGGTGCTTTCTTTGAAACAGTGCTTTCCGTTTACCTTCATTTGAAATACATGTAAAGATGTTATAATTCACGCTTCTTGTTTTTTCTGAGTCATTGAACCTATATATTGAGCTTACTCATTACGATACAGATTATATTTCTTGGAGGGAAGTCTTCGACAGTGCTCTCCATTGAAGATAGTATGACAATGCATGCACAAGGAATGTATGATCATGCGGTCTTTATGCTAACTCGCTCCAGATGTGTTAATGACAGCTAACAAGCTACGTCGTTAGAATGACAGTCTGCATACTTTGCATTACCTACACAAAAATGTTTTTATTTATATTTTATCTTGTTTGTGTTGTGTATATGCTCAGTTATAAAATTGTCCCCAATATATGTTTTAGCTTCGACCGACCACTTAGTATTTATATATTCTATGTCATTGTTATCTCTGCTGAAGAGGAGATAAGAAATAAATGAATAAATAAATGAATACATAAAATGAATGAAGAAGGAAGGAATGTTCATAAATTGTTTTGAAAGTATAGGTAATAAAAATAAAAAATTATTTATTCTGCAACTACCGCTTCAATTATACAAATACGACCCTACGAATAAACCAAAGCTTTATTTGTAAATAATGACGTCAGCTTCTGGTACCCTTGTCCATACTTCTAACGATATTTAGTATTCTGTTCTAGTTTACGGCTTGTTGTCGAATACGATATTTGTTTGTGACATCAGGCTGTAACTCGAATACGCGCCGAAAATTTCAAGTAAAAATCGGCTAGAAGTGCACTATTTTCATGTTTTCCATAAGTATTAAATGTATTTTCTGGTTGCAGATTAAAAAAAATAATTGAATTTCGTACATTGTCAGAAAATATAAAGTTTACTTGTACTCGCCGCAAAACAGGTAAGAAATGCTCGGCATATCCTCGCATTTCTACCTGTTTCTAAGGCTCGTACAAATAAACTGTATATTTTCTGACAATGTACTAAATTATTGTATATTTATCTTCACTTGGCTCCCCCTTTTTAAGTCGACGGCGAGAATCTAGCAAAAAGGGGGAGATAAATTAAGATAAAACTTTAATTAGATTGCATAGGTAATTTAAGTCTTTTATTAATATTTACAATGACGTAAGGAAATTAGAAGTAGATATAAAGAAATTAATATCGTTTTACCATAATTGTGATTTCTATTTAACATTTTCAGAAAAATTGTGGATGGTGCCACATAAACAAACTGAATATTATGCAAATAATTAAATATTTTACAGTACAGTACATGCCAATTTCATTAGGTCAACCGTAGGAATCGAATCCCAAAAATGATTGCAACTATACTATGACGTCTACAGTACGTAAAAGTAAGATAAGAGGGTCGGTAGGACCTTTTACGGGACAGCGGGAAAGGCTGATTTATTCGCCGGGAATTCGGGATTTAACAAATAAAACTGTGGGAATTCGGGATTTTTACATAGCGGGATCCGGGAATGATCGCTTTATTTCAACGGGAATACGGGAAATTTTATTTTATTTTATCGGGAAATCAATAACAGATAACAGATCATGACAAACATAAAAAATGCATGCGGAAATCACACGTCTTCTTCCGACATGTATCAATTTAAATCAAACTTCCTATAGCAGACGAATTTTTAAAAAATAATGGAAAAAAGCCTGAAAACAATTGTAAACTATGTATACATCTGATAGCCTCACTCCATTCTGAGGTAAGTCGTCTGATTTTTGAACGGGAAAACGGGATTGATCCATTATTTCACCGGGAAAACGGGATTTTGTATTTATTTATACGGGAGTACGGGGTGAAACCCCCCTCCTACCCCCCCCCCCCCCCCCCTCAGATAACAATAACAAAATTACTAAAATACAATATTTTTGAACGGCGATCATCTCAGAATGATGCGAGCTGCTTGGGAACGTGCATGTGATTAATATACAAATGAAAACCTACAATATTTTGATGACAGATCTGACAACATTCAACAGACAAAATGGTAGATGAATATAGATGAATGTGTACATACACTACAGTAGCTGATGAGGTGACTAAGTGCAAAAAGGTAAACATAACTTTTAAATGAAATAAAATGAAATGCTTACATTTTGCAAGAATTTGTGGCAATAAGTAAGAGACTCTTACACAAAGAATCTAGTCCTTTTTTATATTTTTATATGTAAATAGAAGCAATGTATTCAACTACGTCACAACTGCAATGTAAACACTGAACATACGGATTTACCGAGAGTTTCCGGTTCGGAATGTCATATTTAAACCGTCATGAATAGAAATTATTAAAATTTTCAATTTCACATGAAGGCAAGGCCTTATTTTAAAAAAAACCAACAGAATTCTACATGTTTTCATAAAGGGAACATTATCAAACAAAACATTAAAACAGTAACACACCCTGCTTTGCAAATCAAATGTACCTGTACAATATATATACGTGCAACTACAAACTGTACCGATAGTCTGTGATGCTCGCCTGATTGCTATGCCCAATTCATATCTGGCATACCTTGAGCAGTAAGTGGTAATGTCGTTTTGTTTTCTTACAAAAGTTCTATTCAAGCAGGAATTTAGACTCAGTCTCTTTGTGCCTTTCAAGTTTCAAAACACCTTCTCTGTTTCAAAGGGCACATATAAGTCACCGTGTTTTGGTGAGGATTTTTTGGGTGACAAATGAAAACTTACCGTGTATAGTCGAGCTGATGCTCCTTTAGTGGGCCTAAAAAATGGATTTTTTTAGATCAATAATTATTTCCTCAAAATATTCAGCGTTATGAAATGCAGCGTTTTTTTTCATTTTGATAGGACGTTTTTCCAGTAAATTTTGCCCTGAATTAGTTTGAATTGGTCAAGATCAATAAAATCAAACTCGATTACGTCACCACGAGAGCCACATTTAGCAAAAACAAACTTTAACACTTATAAAATAGATTGATATTTGACACTGAAGAAGGCCATACAATGTTTGACAATTTTGTCTTATCTGTTTGCATAAAATAAAACAAATAAAGATGTAACTATTATATTCATTTATAATAATTACATCTTTATTTGTATCAATGCATAATCCTCTAGATTTATGGAACGATACAAATGACGATGTTTTTGTCACAACTATAGACACAGTTTGAAGGCCATCTCTGCTTAACGTCCAGCGAGCAGTATTTCAGCTATATTCAGGACGGGAACAGGTTAACAAACAATGAATCAACGGAGAATGAGGGTGGGATGGGTCACAGGGAATACAATTTTGACTGCCACTGGAAAATTATGGCGTTTTGGGTAGGGGCCTTTTGTAGCGGCTACAATGAGCCTACTCCTTTTCGAAATCTACAAAAAGGGTCTTTATCGTGCAATGGGCGTGGCACTCTCCAAACACGTTACCCACTACGGTCCGCGGTCAGGCTTTCCGTATTATGACCTGACAACTCCCAACGAGAGGGTCTCCCCTATCCGCCACCCGGGGCGGGGACGCGCTGGGCTGCTCTGTGTGTCGAGCACTGGGAACCCTCCTAGTATGGTCCCAGCCATAAATGGTCGAAAATTTTGTCTTCTGTTAATATATTTATTTATAATAGTTACATCTTTATTTGTATCAATGTATAATCCTCTAGACTTATGCAACGATACAAATGTTTTTGTAACAACTATATACTATAGACACAGTTTGACAAACTCCAAACTCTTCAATATGCTATTATCGTGGAGCTTCCAGGAGGGCTTCGCCCCCCTAGCACCCACTAGGGACTTAAGACGGCCATACGTTTGTGCATCCATTTTAACTAAAGCTATGCACTAGCATTCTTATCATGGGGATCTTATTTTCAAACGAAATTTGTTGAACAGTTATAATAAAATATTTAAAAATTTCTTTTAAATAAAATGATCATTTTTAAATAAAGAATTATGTGATTCTTCATTTGATATTTAAGAATAGTTCTCTTTTTTCGTCAGAAATATGTTTATCTTGTGATTTCCGACGGTAAACAAAATGAAATAAAATATTTGTACTTATAACAGGTTAAGCAGTAGTCAGAGAATCCTCTGCCGTCCAATGCTTTTTTATATTTTGATGGGAGCGTGTATAAAAAAGCGTTGGACGGCAGAAGATTCTCGGACTATAGTTAAGCAAAAGATGCATGATGTGCTTTACTTTATTCTGTTATCAAATGCATGTACAAGCATCAAAATCTCAAGTGAACGCTTTATTCTTTTAACTCATTATGTTAAACAGTAAATAGAACCGCGTATGCTTGTATAAATTTACTTTCGAAAGTAAACAAGCGAAAAGATGACAGGTCAAAACTCCTAAAGTCCTAATATTCACATGCATTATTAATAGTTTCGTTTATTTTGTTGTTTTCTCTATTTCGCAATTCTTTTTTGCTTTTCGTCCTATTTAAATTGAATTTCTGTCTCAGTATAGACCAGTATACAATTTGTTTCGCGACAATGTCGTAAAGTCATTTTGTACTATGGATGTATTGTACATTATTACCTTTCGCAGTAAAGCCTGACACGCCTTACTCTTTTTTGTGTAGTTATTTCCCCTGTCACAAAAATGCTTGTGTAAGATAAACTTTAAAACCGTAAATAGTTGTTCCAATATGGACCACGATGGATTGGGACTCTTTGTTACATAGGCGCGAAAGATTCTTTCACCTCCGCGCCTTATATGAGTGCTCTCCCCTTTTATTGCAAGTTGATTTTGTACCATTGCAACTCTTGAACCAGATGTGATAGTGACTCAAAAAAGGGCACAAGGTCAAAGGTCAATGTCACTTTCTATTTTTGACCAGATGTTGTATGCAGATCTCACCTTAACTATAAGAGACAAAACTGAAACCTTGACATATCCAACGATAGAGGACATCAGGTGATTTTTATGACGTAATCATGTAGCCATGTTGTTTTTCGATCGTCTATAAAATTTCAATAGGACCTTAACAAAAAGTTAAAATACTTGTGTTTCTGCGATAAATTAACTTTCCTAAAATTACAATACTATACCCATGCTACAAAAAATCCATATTTCCAATATAAAACTTAATGATACTAAACGTGTGCAAATTGTTTGGTAATCTAGACACATTCAGCTTTTAATTTATATAATTTTTATCAGTTTAAATTTTGATTTTCTTTCTTCCAATTTCGTTTAAAGATGTCGAAATTTGAAGCAGAACTTTATTTTGCAATACGACGAGGCATGTCCGTATAGACAGGGCGTCGTGTGGCATTCTTTTGGTCCAATTATTTTAATAAAATTTGTTACTTTTTAAAAGACTTTGAAACTTTTGAATGATTTGACTTACCGTAAATAATGTCTTTAGAAAGAGTGAAATTTACTTACTGCATGTGCTTAATATGTCTTGTTAAGAGTTAAACATGTGGTGCATATGGTAATGAACTTTAAAATTTGTGATTTACATTTATAAATGGTTTCTTTAAAATTTATTAAAAAAGACCCTCAAAAAGTAATTAAGGTTGTCAAAATGCAACAAGTTTTTAGGAATACACTGTTAAATAAACATTTTGAAAAAGTTTATGACACAAGCCCTATCAGGACAACACGTCATTGGTTAAATTGCATAACTTTAAAGGTGTTCTAAATAACAAATCTGTCTCAGATGTTTATTAGGTAATCATATATTATTGTTAATTCTATGTGCCTTTTTAAATTATAAAATATAGTTCTATTTTTGAAGGAAAAAAATAAATGACGAACTTGTGACAAAAAGAAACAAACCAAACAACCCATATAACAGCATAATATGGTTTATTCCACTTCTGCCCACTTTTTAAATTTTATATTCTTGTTCTGCCTACTAGTCTTCTGTAAACTTAATTTGTTGTGATTGTTGTTTTAGTGTCTATAGTCTGTTTCATAATTAGCATAATTAGTAAATAAATCAGGTAAATATGATAACTGCTCAGTATCATAGGAACACTTATTAACTTTTGAACAGTGTCAAAGCTGTAAAGCAGTCTTAAAAGCAGGAAAACTCTAAGGTCAAATCAGTTATATTTGAGACACCATGGCACATGCACAAGTCCAAGTACAATTTGTACGTAACAAGTTTGGATCACAGAACCTAGCATACCGCGGCTACATCTACAGCGTCAAAAAAACCGTGGAGAGAGAACCTACTGGAGATGTACAATTAAAGACTTCCAGCTACCCTCTCAACCAGGAACAACATACCCGTAGGATTCGGACGACACCAGCACAACCACCAAACAAACCAAGCAGACATTGACGCAAAACTGGTTTTAGACACGATACACACGAGATGCATCGACGAAATACTACCCATACCCAGTATATACGAGGAAGAGACTTCCAAACTTAGAGGCTCCAACTGGACCGACCAAACCAGACAGACCATCCAGGCACTACCCAACTTCTACAAATGCAAAACCCAACTCTACAACGCCAGACGAACTGTGAGACCTAGACTACCCACAACTATTGCTGACATCAACTTCGAAGGAGAATATACCCAAACTACTACTGGTGACGAGTTCCTACTGTTTGACGACAATGAGAACCTAAAATTTGTTATAAAATAAATATGTTTTATATTATCTAATGATGTTCTTTGTAATAAATGCTTTTTACAAGATATATAAAAATAAAAATAGGTTTTATATTAAAGAACATTAAGTATATGTATTATTATTTATTGTTATTTAGATAGATATTAAAACCCAAAACTAAAGTTGCATTCTATTATCTAATGATGTTCTCTGTAATAAGTGCTTTTTACAAGATGTATAAAAAATAAATAATGACACATATATATGTTTGATATTTATTTATATTTTGAAAAAGACTATAATTTTTAATCCTTTGTTCTCTAATTAGATCTAATTAATACAATTCCTGTTCTGCCCACTTACTTTTTTACCTGTATTTTCAAAAAGGGGGCAGAACAAGAACACACCCATAATATAAATGCGAACCGCCATTATTAATTAAATAAAAATATATACACAAAAATTCATGGACAAAAACATTTGTTTAATATTAAAAAAGGTAAAACAACATAAAAGTGTTTTAATATAGCTTGATTTATTCTGAAATTCTGCTGGTCGTTAATTGAAAAACAGAGTTATCGAACCTAATTATGACAGAAATAGTTTAATATGCCAAATTAGAGATTTTGTTCAGGTCATGAATTTGATCCTTTTTTAAGCGTTATCTCACCCGCATACAAGACATTTACTGTAAATATCTCTTTAAGTACGGCAGATATAGACATACGATCTTCACTATTGGTCATCAATGGCCTTGACCTTGAAAAAAGTCACGCGGTCAAATGTCAAGGTAATCAGTCCTTATTTAATTTTTTTTTCATTTTCAGGGTATATAAGGTGGTTCGTTCCAATAAATGCTTAGATTAAAAGGTCAGTCGTCAATGTCGTTAGTCTCTTAACTTCATATTTTATTACCTTTTTTTATTTCAAAAGATTAATAGTCTTGATTCTTTTATTCTGTGAACTAGATTTTATTTTAATATAACGAAAGACAATGTCATTATGTTTTACTATTTGACCTTTCATATTTTACTTTATTTCGAACTAGTTTTTTTTCTTCTGACGACAAATTACAAATATTGTTCCGTTGTTATAAATTTCAATGTAATTTAAATGCAGTAAAGTTATTTTAAGTTGCAATAAGTGGACGGCGTATTATTCTTTCTTTGGAAAGAATGAACCCACATTTTTATGTCTTGATGGTAGTGCTTAAATATCTTAAGTTTTAAAAAAGGTTGAAAAAATGTTTTCCAATACCTCAAAAACGTGTGTTTGCTTTGCTGAACACGAGTTTTATTAGTTTTTCAGTTATATCAAGGCTTTCAGTTTTATTGGGGAGGAAGACCGAGTACCCAAAGAAAATCCTCGACCCTCGACAAGAAAAACTGACAATCCTTGTCAACAAAGGTTGAAGACGAGCACATCCCTCAGTTAGGATTGAACCCGCAACTTCATGGTTAACAGACAGTGATCAGTATTAGATGAACACTGCCATTGTCCAACTACAAAACGTGAATGAAGCCGTTAAGATTTATAAAAGCAACATATTGAAGGATATTTGTGCGAGTTATATTGGTACTTACAGTCGATATAAAACAACATTATATATATTTACCGTAACTGGATAAATCACTACCTCAAAATAGCACAGCTAAATATCTCTGGGCAAAACACATTTTACACAAACACCATGCAGACGGCGATATAACCTTTGCTCTCTAAAGTTACTCAATTATACAAGGCAACATGTTGCATACATTCGAATGTTTACAACTCGTTTGTATTTGTTACTTTGTTATTTAGTAAAATATGTTTATAAATCAAACGTATAATTATAAACTAGAGTAACATCATAATGATTTTTGCAGAATGCCACGTGGAAAGCGAAAGAAGAAATAACATTATATGCCGACAAGAACATAGTATTTTGAAGTTTTTATAATTTTCTAATAAACAAATGTTTTGTACTGAAAATGTAAAAAAATATCCAAGCTGCAGTGTATTACATCTAAGTAGATTTATAAGTAGATTTGAAACGGCAAGAAATGTAATGGTCAAGATGTAAATAAACCAATTGAAGTGTTTTCTGGGAGACATTGCATACTATAAAAATAATGCCTTCTAAAAAGTGCACTTTTCATGTCATTTTCCGCCAATTTTCTTACGCCCTTTCAAGCTTGGCAACAGATTTCATCAGTTCTCATTATTAATCACTCTAAACTTAACTTGAATTCTATTGTTATCTGCACTTCCCGGTAGCTATTGGAACGATTTTTCTAAAGCGTCATCTTTTGACATTGCGAGTTATCATTGGAATTGAGGGTCTAGAGGGGCGGTAAATCACAAGAGAGGTTTGTCACAGTCCAAATGACCATTAACTTATTTCAATTTAAGAGACTCTTAATGGTATTTTTGTGCAATTCTCCTGGTTGACTGCATATATTTTCAGACAATAACCTTTTTAATTATTTCAAATATATTTTAATTATACAATAGTTGCTTAATATATAGAGGACATTGTCATGATATCTTGACTGCACAATGGACAGTGGTATTGTCTGAAACATTGATAATGCTCGAGCCAAAGGCGAGGACATTATCAATGTTAAAGGCAATACCACTGTCCCGAGTGCTGTCAAGTGTCATGACAATGCCAGCTATATAAGCAACTATTATATTTATTTTATTGAAGAATTCAGAAACCATGTGTAATACTGTTTTATTTGTGATGATTTGAATGTGGGCCGATACATCATTGTTTGGCATTTTTAGGCAATACACAGTTAGTTTTCTAAACTTCAGGACATTTTTTCTCATTTAGGTTGTACATGTACATTTATTTTTTTTAAATAAACAGTTTTATGTTGCTTGTTACTGGAGAGGGCATTACCACGACGTGATATCACGCCGTGATAATGCCCTCGTGTTAAATTACTGCAGATTAATTAATACCAGCTGAACTTGTTTTATCAAATTGAAACAAAAAAATTCTTTACTGATAAGAATAAAAATTTTTTTCTAGTTTTTTAGACTTACTACAAACGTATAAAATACAGACAGTGGTATCCCACTCAAATAATTAATGCTCCGAAGTGTAAATATACGACCTTATTATAAGGCCACTTAAATAAAATTAAATACAGAGCTTTCTCTCGGGTTCAAATAAATGATGTGTTTCACCATATAGAGCCTCAAATTCTTGTGTACTACGTTATCTCAATAATGATCAAATAATCCCCGAAAACGCCTGACGTTTATTCCATATACACATGTGTGACACAGTAAAAAGATGACGGATCGATAAAAACAAGGTGAAAAAATTACCTCGATTATTGATTTCACTATAAAAGAATGATTGTTTTTATTCATCTGCAAATGAATCAAGTTCATTGAATGTTTGTTTGAATGATGTTAACGCCACTTTAAGCAATTTTTCAGCTATATCAAGGGAGAAAACCCTAATCCAATTCTTTAAGATTTTCTACTAAATTTGGTTTTTTTTTTTAATTAGGGCAGCTCTTTTACCTTAACTTGAACGGCACCATATATATCTAGAATTGTACATGACAGGCCAAATCTCATCACCATTTTCATGAGAAAACAAGCTTCCAGGGTAAACCCCACTCTTAAAATAGCACGCTATTTCAGAAAATCTTAGTTTATTGGTCATTATTAAATATGCCATAAACCAACCTAAACACCATTATAACTGAGCAAATTAGGACTCAAAATTGTCCCAATATATTCAACTTTTAGAAAAACTTTCATTCATTAAAATCCAGTCAGCAGTTTTTAAAATACACTAAGATAAACAGGAGTATATTGTTTTTAAGTACTATTTTCTTATGTGTTCTAAATTTGATTGGTCCCCTTTAGTGTCATGACCCTATCATGGCGTCCAGTTTTTATTGAGGGAGGAAGCCGGAGAAATCCCCCGACCTGCGATAGGAAAACTGGCTATCCTTGTCAATTAAGATTGGAGTCGAGTACACCCTTCCCGCTGTGAGAATCGAACCCCACAATCTCAGTGTTGTCCGACCACGTAATCAGAACTAATAATAAATAAATAAATAAAATAAAATAAATAGTAGACGAACTACATTAACCACTCGGCCACTGAGACCCCAAGTTCATTGACAAAAATTAACCCCTGGAAAATCCCTTAGACTAGCATACTTTTATAGTTATAGTGAATTGCTATTGTTTGAATACCTACCATCGTTGTTAGTGCTAAGCCTTTTGTTCTTACTTTTTTACTAGGTTTTATATATGTACTTTTATACTCTCTTGCATGAATAATATTAGTGCTTTGATTACCTGTCACGTATCCGCTAACAAGGCTTCTTAACTTCCATTTTACTGTCTAGCATGTGTGCCTTTGTATATGTAGGTATATTGTAGCTCTTTGGAGCTTATGTTTGTAAGATGTAGTGACTCATATATCGACTTTAACTTATTATATTTATTATAATTATTATTTATACTTTTACCAAAATGTAATTTTTGTACATTTACATTCACCATTCACCATTGGTGTGCCATAAAATGGTAGCCAGACAACTCGGACCGGGACAACTCGGACCACATTAAGACAAGTCGGCCCGATATCTGACAGCTCAGACCATAATAATGATTGAAATAAATAAATATGATAATAAAATAATTTACTATTATACTACAGAAAAAAAAATTATATCTGACAACTTTTTATATTACAACAAATGTTTAAAATTTTCGCCAAAAAATGAGAAATTACGTTGGTTCTATAAGCTCAGTTTAAAACATAGCTGACGAGGTGTTTCTAAAATATTACAGAAACCATAACATTTTTCCAGAAATTGTGTATAAAATATAAAATAAATAAATCATTGCAACTGATATTTTTAATATTTGAACAGAAAGAGTAATTTATACATATAAATGTTAATTACAATTGTTTATGATTAGTTAATTGGATTACTGTTTGAATTGGTAAATTATTCAATAATATAATTAAAATTAATTCATCAAATCAAATCAAAATAACAAGAATTTAATTAGTAGAAACTGATTGGCTAAATTACATGTAATGTACGTTAGATAAAAAAATATTTGTTTATTATATTTATTTCCTCTGAATAATATTATTGTTACTGTTAGCTGTTAATGTAATAACTTTTACTTTTTCTGTAGAGTTCTGTAATTTAGACAGATGTGCCTCTCTGACCCGTCTGAATTTTGTGGATAACCGCTTCCGGTCTTTTTTATCGGACTCAAACATAATGCTTAGGGTTTTCCAAGCAATGTTTAATTGACTTTTAAAACTATTTACAGTTTTGGCTTCCACAGTACTGGCTGGTAAGCTATTCCAATAGTTTACGATCCTTTGGGAGAATATTTGTTTCCTCTTTTTAGTCCTGGAATGCTTTTTAAGTAGTTTCAGATTGTGCCCTCTAGTATTGATGCTATTAGTGTTCAAAGGTAACATATTGCCTATCTCTACTTTGTCAATATTATTTAGGATTTTGTACGTTTCAATCGTGTCTGCTCTGACTCGCCGGTATTGTAGTGACGGTAAACCTAGCCTTCTTAGCAAATCACTATAGCTTAAATGTTCAATACTTCTTACCAGGCATGTAGCTCTTCTTTGGACTGATTCTATAAGTATGGCCTCCTTTTTATTTGCGACTGACCAGACTGTGCTTGTATACTCTAGATGTGGTCTTTCCAGGCTTTTGTATAAAGTTATAAACATTTCACTATCCAAGTATTTAAAAGATCTTTTAATAATACCCAGTTTCTGGTTTGCCTTATTAACCTGGTTCTGTATATGCTCTTCAAAGGACACTGGTGTTAAACTGATGATAGTAACGTACGTTACTACCATCCCAAGATGGCAGATGAAAAAACTGATAAGATCATTTTTTGTTATTATTTTCGTTTCTTTCGCATTTGAACCATCATTTTATTGGTAAGATTGAACCTACACTTCTGAAGAATATGAGTATTTAGTTTTTTGTGTTTTACAATACTCGTATAGACAGATATTCGACCAAGAAAATTTGGCAATGATGATAGTAACGACATTATTAAAATTACCAAGGACGGTAGTAACGGGAGAGAGAGATGGTAGTAACGACAATTTTTTTTCCTAATTCAAAGATGTTTTGTCTTTTTGTTTTGTTTTGTTTGTTTGTTTTTTTTTGCGGGGTTAGCAATTGAACACTCAGCAGGCCCGGGATAAGATGAAAGCTATGTTGTTGTCAGTATAGGTCTATAGTATAAATATTCTTTAAATTGACTGTGAAAGGTTATATAGTGTAATATGTAACTAAACTAGAGGCTCTTAAGAGCCTGTATCGCTCACCTGACTTACAAAAAAACTTTTTAAGACAAGACTTTTCTTGCAAATTTTGATATTAAATGCTAAAGAGTTTATGTGAAGATGCTGTTTCTATGAATGTTGCCATGTTGAATTTACAATCAGCAGTACGAGTGTTTCTGAGAAGAAGCAGTTTTTATGTTTTTTTTATAGGTTAGTATGTTAAGTGATGTTCCATAGTGGCAGCAATTTTGTATTTTGGATCGAAACAAAAAACTCAAAATAATAAGATAAATATCCATTAATCATTTCTTCATAATTTGGCTTCATTGTGTGTACCAGTTTCAGAGAAGAAGTTGTTTGAATGTTTTTCGCATAGGGTCCTATGTTAAACTATGTCCTGTGATGGCGGCCATCTTGGATTTTGGATCGGAACAAAAAACTCTAACTTTGTTGAGGACTATCTAAGGAACATTTCAAATCAATCTGCCAAGCAGTTTATGAGAAGAAGATTTTTGAATTTCAGCCAATCAGAACACATTAACGGCCCTGGAAGCCATGTTGAATTTGCAATTGGCCCAAAAAAACAAAACAATAAGATAATTTGCTTCGTTGTGTGGAGCAGTTTCATAGAAGAAGTTGTTTGTATGTTTTTCCCATAGGGTCCTATGTTAAACTATGTCCTGCGATGGCGGCCATCTTGGATTTTGGATCGGCACAAAAAACTCAAACTTTGTAGAGGACCATCTAAGGTACATTTCTGCAATATTTCAAATCAAACTGCCAAGCAGTTTATGATTAGAAGATTTTTGAATTTCAGCCAATCAGAACGCATTAATGGCCCTGGCAGCCATGTTTCATATTTGATCAGCACCAAAAACTCAAACTTTGTTAAGAACCACCCAATAAACATTCCTGCCAAGTTTGGTTCCAATTGGCCAAGTGGTTGTGGAGAAGAAGATTAAAATGTAAAAAGTTTACGCCGACGACGACGACGAAGACGACGACGGACGCAAAGTGATGAGAATAGCTCCCACTGACCCTTTGGTTCAGGTGAGCTAAAAATGACATTTTAGACTAAGAACCTTATTCACGAAGCCTCCGTAAATTCCGCATGTGTGGAAGTCTTTACGGACCATTTCTACACCTTTTACGGAACGCTTACGGAAACTACGTCGTATTCACAAAACTTCCGTAAAGTTTAATATGGTTTCAGACTTTTAGCGGAAAATTTACAGAATTAAAATTTAATTACGAATGTCAATAAACAATACCTTAATATCTAATTAATAAATAATTGTATGTATGTATAACTGTTACAGGTCTCGTTGAATGACAACATGCTCTAATTTAGTTAAAATTGTGTTGTTGTTCACTGAATAAAACAAAAAGAAAGCAAAACAACAAGGAATGTATTGCTTTAACTTATCTATTTCTGAACAATGCAGAATTGAATTGATAGATTATAACACAATGTTTCAGTGTTTTTGCTGATTTCAAGAAGCTTGCTTTTGTGCAGCAATGACGTCATTTTCTGACGTTATTTATTCTATTAACGTAAGATGGACGAAAAAAAGTACCGCAAAATAAATTGAAATAAACATATAAGACGCTAATGAGACAAAAGCAATACCGAATACATAACGGTCAGGTTCTATTCCGTTCTATTCGTCTTGTTTGTCTGCACTAGGAAAAATGATAAAAAAGTCTTTATATTGTATGTACTTTTTCCCTGTTCTCAGTGTTTTCCTTTGTTTCTTAAATGTCATTTGCTAGTGTTTTGTTTTTCTTGGTTATAAAAGGGTATACAATGTAAATGATTTAAACGAGCTCCAACTCAAAAACAGAATGTCCAAATGAAAGTTGTAGTATTGCAGAAATAAATCTGTTCAAAGTTTCTCGCATGATAATGATTGAGTACACTATTTTGACCTCGTATAAATGGTATGAAATTTAATACAATGAAAAATAATTAAGACTTTTATCTAGTAATGTAATAAAATTGGTTCAGCTTCCTTCAGCAAATCGATTTTGTTTGTTTGTTTGAATGGTGTTTTGAAGGAGAGATTTTCATCTATAATCACACCAAGGTCCTTTTCTGATGTTGTAGTGTATATCAATTGGCCCTCCATATATGATATCTATATTCACTTATTGCACCAAGGTGCATATGTTTACATTTGCTCTTGGGGGCCTCATTGGCCGAGTGGTCAAGGTAGTTCGTCTACTATTGATCACGTGGTCTGTCAACACTGAGATTGCGGGTTCGATTTCTCACTGCAGGCAGGGTGTACTCGACTCCAATCTTAATTGACAAGGATTGCCAGTTTTCCTACCGCAGGTCGGGGGTTTTCTCCGGGTACTCCGGCTTCCTCCGCCAATAAAAACTGGACGCCATAATATAGCTGAAAAATTGCTGAAAATGGCGTTAAACACCATCAAACAAACAAACAAACATTTGCTCTTGTTAAATTTTAATAACCACTTGTTTGACCAGTTTGTTAATTCATGAATGTCTTTTTGCAGGCTGTGACTTTCTTCCTCGTTAGTGACTGTTGCATATACTTCAGTGTCGTCTGCAAAAAGTTTTACCATTTTTTCAAGTGCGTCTAGTAGGTCATTTATATAGATGGTGAAGAGAGTAGGGCCTAGAACACTCCCCTGTAGTATTCCACTAGTAACTTCTTGCCAATTGGAGCTTTTGCCATTAAGTGTGACCCTTTGTTTCCTGTCATGTAGAAAATCTTCCACCCAGTTTAATAGATCCCCTGTTATACCATAGCCTCTCAGTTTTTGTATTAGTCTCTTATGGGGCACGGTGTCAAACGCCTTCTGAAAATCTAAATAAATACAGTCAATAAGTTTCCTGTTGTCTAGTTCTTCTGGCCAATTTTCTAAGACTTCTATAAGTTGGGTAACACATGAGCGCCCCTTTCTAAAGCCATGCTGAAGTCTGGAGTATAGTTTGTTTGATTCCATGTGTTCCATTAAGGCGTCTCTGATTAGTCTCTCCATCTTTTTACACAGTGTTGATGTTAGGCTAATAGGTCTATAGTAGTCTACTTTATTTTTTGGGCCTTTTTGTGAATTGGGGTTATGTTTGCCATTTTCCATGCTTCAGGTAATTTGCCTTCGTCTAATGATTGCTGAAATATAGTTGTGACTGTTTTTTTTAATGCTGTTTGCTGTTTCTTTAAGTAGTTTTGGGTGTAATTTATCTAGGCCTTGAGATTTATTTTCATTTATTGATGCTAGGAGTTTGCCTACTGTTTCTTGATCGAAGGTTATGGATTCCAGGGTTCGGTCTGTCCTTTTTTCAAATGTAGGAAGAGCATCGGTATTTGATTCCTTGGCGAAAACACGTTGAAAAAAAATGTATTGAAGAGTTCTGCTTTTTCAGTATCATCAGTTTTGATTTCGCCGTCTCCATCGATTATACAGTTAATGTTTTCTTTGATTTTTGTTTTAGATTTCACAAATCTCCAAAAGAGCTTAGGGTTATCCTTACTTTTTTTTTTACATATGTCCCTTTCGTAGTCTTGTTGTGCTTTTCTTACTTTGGTATTAGCATCGATTCTTGCTCGAATATAATTTTCATAACTTTGGGGCGACCTACAGTGTATGTATTTCTTTCACTTTTTTCTCTTGAATTTTACAGCGGTAAGAGCCTCTTTGTTCATCCAAGGAGTATTATAGTATTTATGTCCAGATTTGTGCACCGGTATGTTATCTTGACAAGCACTTGATAGTATATCGAAAATCTTTTCCATGAATTATTTATACTTCCTGTAGACATGAGACTAGATCATTCAATTCTTTATTGACTGCATCATAGTCTCCCTAGTAAAACTTCATCTTCTCCTCAAATTTGAGACTATTTACATATTTTGTCTTTAAAGAAAACTCTAAAATTTCATGGTCACTGTTACCAAGAGGTGCGGTGTGTTCTATGTTGTCTATCATTACTTCTTCATTTGTTAATACCAGATCTAGTATGCTAGGGGTGTCATTTCCTCTGAATCGTGTTGGTTTATAGACATGTTGATGTAGGTATGTGTCCCTGTATAGTTCTAAAATCTTAAAACTTATGTTATACTGTTTATGCTAAGTTGTGTTGATTGGGTTGTCCAGTTAATGTTCCTAAAATTAAAGTCCCCCATGTCTAGTATAGAGTTAAATTTAATGTTTTATAGTGGGACGTTTTTAATGTTCTAGTTAGGTCTTCTAAACACTGAGCTGAGTTACTACTAGGGCTTCTGTATATGCAAGAAATTAGGATATTTCTACCGTCCTCCATTTTAATTCCTACTCCAACTGATTCAATCATTGTTGTTTCATATACATCTAGTTGGAATGATTTTAATGAGTCTTTTATGTATATGACACTACCTACATGTATACAACTCTTATTGGCTGGATGGTACATAGTATATCCAATAATTGCTAAGTCTGGATCTGTATATTCGAGTTCTTGGTTTTTTGGGAACACTTCAGTGACAGCAATGATATCATATTTTTGTTTTTTTATGTGGGTTTTTAGTTAACCCATTTTATTAAAAACACAATCTGCATTAGTGTACATGACAGATAGTCTTGCATTATCTACAGTGCAGTTTAAAAATCTAAAACATCTTGATTAACCTTTTTTAGTGGTGTCTGGTGGGGGATCATTGGCACCTGTATATAGTCCACCCATAACAGTTTCTTCGCCTAAGTCTAAATGTATATGCATCGGAGTACTACAGCTTCGACGCCCAATTCCTGGCAGCATTGGTTGGGAGAGGTAATTTGCAAATGATATATCCATCTTTGACTCTTTGTGGGTAATTGTTGTTTTTCCTTGTTTTTTATCACGGTTAAGTCGTTGTGCTTGGTCTGATTTGGTCCTATCATTTTTTTTTCTTCTTTTCCTCCCTTCGTTTTTTGTTTTCTTCCCTCTGTCTTACTGTAAGGTCTTTGGAGATAATACATTTGGCTACCCTACTGGTTAGAGGAAAAGTTTTAAGTTTATGCGCGTTGTCAGGAATATCTTTTCTATGTTTTTTGTTATTTAATATTATTTTTAATGGACGACTTTTGTGTGGACCTGGGTTTCCCCCCTGACTTCTATGAGCTGGTATATTTCTGTGAAGATGTCCTCATCGAACTTTTACTTTCGTTCTTGTTCTGGCTAGGACATACTTGTATGTTGAACAGGATTAGGTTCATTGCCCGCTGCTTTTGCATTCTACGATTACCTTGAGTTCTACCCTAATGTCGCTTTGAAGACTAGATCTTATATCGTTTATAACGTCTTTGTTAATATCTTGCCTCATAGCTTGTACTTCTTTAGTAATTTTAGCGGCCATGTCCAATTTTAAATTTTCTACTTGAGCTTCTAGAATACCTAATCGACTATCTGTTTTATCCTCTATTGAACGGAACTTTTGGGTAAGGCCTGACATACAGGGGAAGTTCTGCTTACATGCGTTACATGTCCATTTAAAGCTACTCGATCTATCATCTTTCAGGGCTTGGCGAAGCGCTTCTGATACATTGGTGCATTATATACAAAAAAATCAGTTCACGTACTCCACATCTATACATTTATATGTTGTACTGTTAAATCCATCATCCCTAATCAGAACGATAGTTGTATGTGTGAGTGTATGCGAGTGGTAGAGAAAGGCTTTTTTTATTTTTACTTTTATGTGATTACATGCTTGTTATGAGCCCTATGATTAGGAAATAAAAATATCTTTATCTTTATCTATACATTCGTTACCATCATTAATTACCTTTTCACATTTTGGGCAGGAATTACTGGCTATTTTAATTATCTTAACCTGTATCCTTGTCCCTGATAAGGGGGTTGAACTATAATGGGAAGTCATTTTATTTATTATTGACCTTAGTGTGGTTTAATGATCTATAAACAACTCGCACTACTTAATAACTGAGGCTTAATAAATGCAATAAAGGGTATAAAATAAAACTTATTAACTTTATTTACTGAAATAGCTGCACCTTGTTAGAAAATAAACAAAGACTGACTCATAATAAAAGACATCACATACATATTTACAAACATTTCAAGATTTACTGTTAGAATCAGATGAAAATTCTAATAAAACTTCAGGTTTGATGGTCCGAGTTGTCTTCTATCGGGCCAAGTTGTCCTGTAAACCGGGCCGAATTGTCTCGAATATCGTGCCAAGTTGTCCTCGGGCTAGTTTCTGGAAGATAAACAGGGAGGGTCTAAAACGCGGAAATGGAAAAGCCGGAAGTATAAAAATACATACTGAACTTTACCGTTTAGCCAAAATTTAAAATCTTCCTTTGAATGGTTCCAACAAAACAAAATCGGACAGTTTGGAAATGTACTTTTTTGCTCGACAAGGATCGCTTCAGGTCAACTTTTACATACTTTGTCATTGATTAAAATTTAAAAGTTATATATCATTTTGTAGCTAATGCTGAGGGAACCGCTGAGGGAAACGCGAGGCTTTATTCAAATTTTGACCGGGTTATGAGGTCTTTGAGAAATTATAGTTCAAAGTTGAAAATTCGAACTTTTGCTTTTGCAACCATACTTGCTTCCGGCGAACTTTTCTATATTTTCCTTTCATCTATTTCTAACAAACTATACATCTTTTTAAAGCTAAATAAATGACCTGGACTAAACACTAATATTTTTTTGACCGGGGTGAAGAATTTTGGAGAAATCTTGGTTCCAATGTGAAAATTTGATGTAGTGACACTCGCACAAATTTCACTTCCGGTCAACTTTTAGGTACTTTATTTATATTTATTTGCAATAAACTTATATCTTCATAAAGATCTATTAAATACCTTCCAGAGGCATTTTTAATTTTTATTCAATGCCAAGTCGTTAAAAAGTTATGAACAAAAATATATGTATTTTTATACTTCCGGCTTTTCCGCTTCCGCGTTTTAGACCCTCCAAGATAAACACAAAAAAAAGTATGCGTAGAATTTTCTTTTTTATATTAAACCATAAAGTAGTTCATCTTTTGTTCACAACTGTCGCAATCTGTTTTATATAACCAAACTTGCATGGGTAACTGTGTAAATTAAAAAAGGACACCCCAGGCCAACTTTTTGATATTGTACGGGACTGTAGACATCTTTTAAGTACTTTAAGATACAACTCTTCGGATATTTACTAGACTTATCGTTGGTTAAAAAAATAAGACACTCGAAGAAGCATGGTTAGTCTACGAGAGCAAATTGAAAAGCTGTCTTCAACCTTGCCAGATTTTAAGGATCCTGAAGACTTCTTTCATGATGGTAATTTTAATGTTATATTATTATTTAAGCTCATAAATAAAATCAAATGCAGACTTTAATACACCTCACAACAGATTTCTGGGAAAGGGGAGTTCTACTACAATGTAGTATAACCTTAAACCTCCCATTTCACGTTTATATTGATCATTTCATCTGTCCTTTTCATTTTTTATTATTATTTGAAATGTGAGGTTTTATCTTTCATTTGAATTTTCTCGTAGCAAAATTTTTTTCAGAAGACTGTTGGCTTTATACTTAGAAACATCAACGTAAATTCCATTACAGTTAAAGAACAAGCATACAAGTCCCTAGTAGGGCCATCACTAGAGTATGCTTGTTTTATATGAAACAACTATATAAAGAAGATAATATGAATAAAGGCACAGCCTAAATGCAAGCATGTCATATTTTATGGTTCATGACGTTACTTTAGAGCACCCTAACTAACGCTGAACGGGTCATTGTCGACCTGGATACTATAAAAGTGTACCCAGGGTACTTAAAATTTGAGAAATGGTACCCTATCAGACTATTTCATATGTAAAGGTACCCAGGGTACTGTCGCTTAACATAAACGTACTCAGACGAATATTGTTGAATCAAATCCATTTTTTTTCAACAGGGTCCATAAACGTGCAGAATGCTAGTCACTTCAGTACCTGGTCACGTCGGTACAAGGACACTTCGGTACTCGGTACCGGACAGTTCCGTACTAGGTGTTGGTCACTTCGGTACTGAGAAGATATTCTTATATTTGTCAATTGTTTTAATTGAATTTTGTATTATATTGTTTAAATTTTGAAAAATATTGTCTTAGTTTGTATATTTATCAGGGGTCACCACACTCTAAAAAAGTAGGGAGAAGTGACTTCTCCCTGGCAGCCAAACAGGGAGAAGTCAGGCCCTGATAGGGAGACTTCAGGAGACACTAGGGAGAAGTCAGGGGGACCGTACAAATAATTATATTCGCAGTAGTTACATACCTTTTTTTATTATTTACATCAATTTCCAGGATTATTTCTCTTGTGTTTTAAAACCATAACACACTTAGATTCAGTTTTTTTTTCTTTCTTTTTCATTATTATTCATGGTATGCAATATCAAACAGCACATAACCTTTATCATTAATCAAAGTTGTACTGATCCATATTGCTTCATGGGACACCCATCTACAGAACTTACCATGATGTCAATAATTACTATACATCTTTATTCTTTCAAGTAAAGCTCAAATACTTATCAAAGAAAATTGTTAAAGTACAATACCAGGGGTCATCACACTGGGCGAAGTGGGCGACAAAGTCGCCCTACTAGGACCTGAAGTCGCCCTAAAGGCGCCTCAAAAGCGAAGTTGAAGTCGCCCTGTCATTTCCCTCAAGTCGCCTGATGGTTCACATAAGATACTTGTAAATCTGGTCCAAATACTTCACCCTGACTACCAATTTATCAGTAAATGTGTAATTCCAAAAAAAAACCGGCAACCAATATGCGTATTTAACATATTTTCAAACGATTTACGTCTTTCAAATGTATTACGCGCCATTTGTTTATTTACCGGATGTGACTAATTACCGGAAGTGAACAACGAAGAAAAGTAATGTACAACGGCCCATAATGAAAAATCGTAATATTTTTGATAAACAAACACTTTAAATTGGTTTCAAACTTCAGTTCCTTCAAAGAGTATTGTACTTTAACAATTTTCTTTGATAAGTATTTGAGCTTCACTTGAAAGAATAAAGATGTATAGTAATTATTGACATCATGATAAGTTCTGTAGATGGGTGTCCCATGAAGCAATATGGATCAGTACAACTTTGATTAATGATAAAGGTTATGTGCTGTTTGATATTAAATACCATGAATAATAATGAAAAAGAAAGAAAAAAAACTGAATCTAAGTGTGTTATGGTTTTAAAACACAAGAGAAATAATCCTGGAAATTGATGTAAATTATGAAAAATGTATGTAACTACTGCGAATATAATTATTTGTACAGTCCCCCTGACTTCTCCCTAGTGTCTCCTGAAGTCTCCCTATCAGGGCCTGACTTCTCCCTGTTTGGCTGCCAGGGAGAAGTCACTTCTCCCTACTTTTTTAGAGTGTGGTGACCCCTGAATACTCTTTGAAAGAACTGAAGTTTGAAACCAATTAAAAGTGTTTGTTTATCAAAAATATTACGATTTTTCATTATGGGCCGTTGTACATTACTTTTCTTCGTTGTTCACTTCCGGTAATTAGTCACATCCGGTAAATAAACAAATGGCGCGTAATACATTTGAAAGACGTAAATCGTTTTAAAATCTGTTTCTGTTTCTGATACGTTGTAGGTACCAATCTTGGCTTTTATACAACGGAGTGGTGGGCGCCACGGTATTATTGGCGATGATTTCGTAGGGCGGTCTTGAAGCTCTCTACGGAATCTGCATGCACGACACTTTCTGGGAGGTGGTTCCAATGTATTGTTGTTTCCACTAGGAATGAGTGTTCGTACTGTGGCGATTTGCTAGTTGGTATCACTAATGCTTTGGTGTTTCTGCAAACTCTCTTGTTGACTATGTTTGTTGTTTCGTGGTTAATATATTGTTTGGGTTTTATTGTTCTCCTTTGTTTTTGGAAACTGATGAATTCCTGCGTTGGCATTGCCGGTACCAACCCCTCAACCACCTTGTACATCAGTATCAATCGGAGGCTTTGTCGTCGCTCTTCTAGTGATTCCAGTTCTAGTTGCCTCTTGAAGTTTGAGATGGTACCAGGTTCTCTTGTTTTGTAGTCGTTTTTTATGAATCTTGCGGCTCTGTTTTGAATCCTTTCTAATTTATCTATGTCCCCTTTCATGTATGGATTCCAGATTGTTGCTCCATATTCCATGATAGATCGGACTAGGGCGATATAGGCTGTTTTTCGGCAGTTTTCTGGGACATTTTTGAGGTTCCTTCGGATGAAACCTAGTCAGCTAGTGTGGCATTGGCTTTTTTACACACGTTGTTGATGTGGATTTTCCATTTTAGATCATTGGATATTTGCAGGCCAAGATACGGATTGTCTTCTACTTCTTGTAGGATATGGTTGTTGAGGTTATAGAATTTTGTTCTTTTCTGGTTTATAGACATGATGTAACACTTCTTTGCATTAAAACACATACCCCATTTTTCTGCCCATATTTCTAAATTTTTTAGGTCAGTTTGCAGTTTGTCTTGATCTTCCTTTTTGTTGATGGTTCTATATAGTAGGCAGTCATCAGCAAAGAGTCTTAGGTTGAGGATACTGAGTCCGGGAGGTCGTTGATATGGCAGAGAAACAGGATTGGGCCCAGTACTGTGCCTTGTGGTACTCCAGAGTCTACCGTGGTCTTTCCCGAGTATTCTCCCTCCACTACGGTTTGCATAGTTCTTGTGGTGAGGAAGTTTTTTAGCCATGTGTGAGTGTTTCCTTGTATCCCGTATTGGTGTAATTTGTGGAGTAATTTGTTATGAGGTACTGTGTCAAAGGCCTTTGAGAAATCTAATATGGCTATATCTACTTGTTTGCCTTTGTCGAATTCTTTTAATAGGACGTTCACGGTTGTAATTAGCTGGGTTTCGCAAGAGTACCCAGATCTGAATCCATGGTTTAGATTAGTCAGTATGTTGTTCTCCTCTAGATGGTTTAGTATGTTCTTGCATATGATGTGTTCCAGAATTTTGCATATGACTGATGTTAGTGAAACTGGTCTGTAGTTTTCAGGCAGGTGTTTGTCGCCTTTCTTGAATATACTCGATATGTTTGCCTCTCTCCAGTCTTTAGGTAATTCTCCTGTGTCTTATGATGTTTGTAGTATGATCTGGAGTGGTGGTGCTAGTTGTTTTGCGCATTCTTTTAATACTCTGTTTGGTATATTGTCTGGTCCTGATGATTTCTGTGGATTGACCTGTGATAGTAATTTTTCTAGTCCTTTTATGTCAATTTTAATATGTTGTATTTTGTTGTTAGCTTGGATTCTTGTAGATGGTAATTTGTTGTCTATTGATTTGGTAAATACTGACTTGAATTGTTGAAGGAGGATGTTTGCCTTTTCTTTACTGTCACTGATGAGTTGCGTGCATTTTTTGAGCGGAGCAATTCCACATTTGACATATTTCCAGAATGGCTTAGTAATAGTATTATTGTTGTTTAGTCCTTCTATGATGTTGCTATCCATTCTGCTTGACGGAGTTGGCGTTTACAGGTTTTCTGGAATGCTTTGTAGTTTGACCAGTTCTTAGTTTTACGGGGTCCTACTAAACGCAGAGAAGTGCAGAGAAATGCAGAGAAGTGAAGAGAAGTAATGAAAAAATGATTTATTCGATTAAATAAAGGTTTATTTTATATATATTTGTCATATGTTGTATAAATTTATCAAAATTGACAGAAATGCGACCTTATTTCTATATAATTCGTCTGTGAATGGACGATTTCATGCAGTTCGACGATGTTTACATAGGTTGTAATGGCTGACAGTAGAGAGAAGTAACTGTATAATGTATCACACATGATGTTTATTATGTAATGAGTATGATTCAGAACAATTTCATCACAAAGAACACTTTTCTGCGAAAAAATTGTTATTAAGACCATAAAAAGAGTGATTTCATAGAAAGTAAACCAGGTGTACAGTCTCGTACATTGTGTAAACAAATGTGCATATAATTACACTACGATTACCGGTAAAATTCCGGATTGACAGTTCATATTGGACAACCATTATATACAATGAATAAATATTAATTTACATCTCATTCTTTAAAACATTATTAAATAGGGTTTTAAACAGTCTTCGAAATTAGCACTGGTCCGCAAGCCCCTGGCCAGTAAAAATCCATTCGGGCAAGTGAATTTTTGACAAAATTTATACTGAATATAAAGGAGAAAATTTTAAAAAATCAGGATTCGGGCAAGTGAATTACAAATCCTAATTTCAAACACTGTTTAAACAAGGCAACTGAAATAATAAATTTATAAAGTATTTGAATTAAAATTTAAACCACAATGAAAGCCAAAATATCTTCTGAAGTTTTAAAAAATTTTCACAATATTTATGATGAACTGACCAAGCTGAATTTTGAGAAAATATGTAAAGATATGGTCTTCTATATGTTCATTTATACAAAATATAACAAATATATATAAAATAAACCTTTATTTAATCAAATAAACCATTTTTTAATTACTTCTCTTCACTTCTCTGCGTTTCTCTGCACTTCTCTGCGTTTAGTATGACCGGTTTTACGTGCTTGTCTGTATAGTCGTCGTTTTTTCTTTAGCATCTTCCTTTCTTTGTGTTTTATCCATGGTATTCTATTTCTTGATTTGATTTCCTTATGTGGTATGTTCATATTCATGGTATGAAACAGTTGCTCTTTGAATGTGTCCCATAGGGTTTGTACCGGTTTACCTTCTCTCTGGATGTTAGTAATGTTCTTATGGATTTCGATCAGATCTCTATTTATATTGTCCCAATTTGCCTTGCTGTAGAGGTAAGCCTAAAATATGTTAAATACGCATATTGTTTGCCGTTTTTTATTGGAATTACACATTTACTGATAAATTGGTAGTCAGGGTGAAGTATTTGGACCAGATTTACAAGTATCTTATGTGAACCATCGGGCGACTTGAGGGAAATGACAGGGCGACTTTGACTTCGCTTTTGAGGCGCCTTAGGGCGACTTCAGGTCCTAGTAGGGCGACTTTGTCGCCCACTTCGCCCAGTGTGGTGAGCCCTGTTTATATTTGTATATTGTCATGTGTAAGATGATAAATGTGTTTGAAATAAATTGTCATATATAAACATATGTGTAGTTATTTCTTCTTCTATATTTTATTGGCTTCTTGACAACAAAGACTTCACTGTTCATATACAATTTATTGATAAAACTAATAATGTTTTAATGTATTTAAACATAATTATAATAAATGTATACAGACAACACTATGGAGCATTACGATATATTACAGCACTAAGAACAATATTCAATATTTATTACAGCACTACAAAAATAATATCTATCGGTATGTGTCAATATATATATATATACTTTACATCACTTTTTTTATTTAAGTCACTCATTCTGCTGTTGGTGGTCTTAGACGGCGGCACATCTATTTTTGCAATATTTCTCAAAATAATTTTAGCTTGCAATTACTAATTTTTTCTTTGTAGTCATGACAAAAGAGATTTATGATTAAAAGAAATTAGTTTTGTTAATTAACTTTGATGATCTTACAAACAAAACCAATCATTAAACCTGGGACTAGTATAACTAGTTGATTTATAGGTTCCTGATTAAACCTAAGATAATTAAATAAATGCCATTAATAGTTGATTATAAAAAGTGAAACTGTTAAACATTCGTATCAAAACATATTTAGTTATTAATTCGTCGTATACACAACTAATTTTCTTGTTTTATTGATAAAACACATAAACAAGTACTTTAAAGTACCGAAAAATAAACAGTACTGAGGTGACCAGTACCGAGTACCGAAATGACTAATTATGTCAGTACCGAAGTGACCTAATACCAAATGCACATAATCAAAACAAACTTAACTGTGAACTGTAACAAACCGCCATTCTTCTATTTATAATTGTGGACCAAATACAGGAAGAAGATGAACGTAATATTCGTCTGGGTACGTTTATGTTAAGCGACAGTACCCTGGCTACCATTACATCTGAAATAGTCTGATAGGGTACCATTTCTCAAATTTTAAGTACCCTGGGTACGCTGATAGTACCCAGGTCGACAATGACCCGTTCAGCCTAACTAACAGTGCCTCTGCATTCCATTGGTGACATGATGTCTTTCTTTCATGTGTTGGTGATGTCACAAAAATTCCAAAGAATACAGTGTTTCCGAGATTTCAAATTTGTCTGTCATTTTTGTTGTTATTTAAAAATCTTCGGATATTTACTAGAAACGCAGCCTAAACGCTAATACCACACTTCACACATTGGTCATGACGTTACTTCAGAGCACCCTAGCAGTGCCTCTGCATTCCATTGGTGACATAAAGTCTTTCTCTAATGTGTCATAAAACTGTCAATTTAAAAAACACTTTTTTTTGTCTACTTTTAACTTAATTTTAATGCTGGTCTATAATATTTTCTTCTGATAGCTCAGCTACCATCTGAAGTGGATTTGTTCACAGGGATCACGTTTCTTTGTTTTTACACATGCATGTAACTTTAAAGTTCGCATCTGCGATGCTCGCTACTAAATTTCTACTTGGGCCCAGCAAGCAGTACCAAAAAATTGACTGAATCTTCAATGTGTTCAAGGTGACCAATGACAAAACAGAAACAGAAATAGACATAGAAGTTTATTTGAAGTTGGATTATTAGACCTCTGTACTGTAGGGGGATCAGCTTTTTACCACAAAACATTACTATTAAAATTCCACTACAACAGGCATATTTATTACTGCTTTTATTTAAATTATTGAATTTTGTTACATTTGTACTTCAGTTTCATTTTTAAGACCAATAAATAACTGTCAAACAAATGTAAATATGTAGTGCTGTCTTTCCTGTCATTTCTTTTTTGTGTACTACATATATGTAAATATGTAGTGCTGTCTTTCCTGTCATTTCTTTTTTGTGTACTACATATATATATATACTAGTATAAATATGTAGTGCTGTCTTTCCTGTCATTTCTTTTTTGTGTACTACATATTTACATATATGAAGTACACAAAAAAGAAATATGTAAATATGTAGTGCTGTCTTTCCTGTCATTTCTTTTTTGTGTACTACATATATGTAAATATGTAGTGCTGTCTTTCCTGTCATTTCTTTTTTGTGTACTACATATATGTAAATATGTAGTGCTGTCTTTCCTATCATTTCTTTTTTGTGTACTACATATATGTAAATAATATAATTACAGATCTCTTAAATGATACTCTTTCTCAGGGCTCCTCGGCGAAGAAGTCGCCTTATCGTGGTCCCACTTCACCGTCGATTATCTTCAAAAGCAAAGTGAAGTCTCCCTTTCATTTTGTAGAATTGCCTAATGTCGCCTTTCAAATTTTATTCCCATTTTGGTAAGAAATCTTCATATTTTTGATTACGCATCATGTTTATTATGATTACGTTCCAAAATTCAGCTGGTACCCTTTTAACTTTTATTTGGTATATAAAGCGTAGGTTTAAAATACAACCGGAAACCAGTTCAGAGCACAAGAGCCTGTGAGCATTTCTGGAGCAGATATGAATTTGGTGATGGATATTGCAAATATACTATGCTGATAGTGGTGAAATGAGTTTTTCAATGAAAGAAACGTAGTAAAATTAGTATTTTTGCAGTTACTTTAAACAAATTTAAGTTAAATATGTTTAAATACTTTTAATAATGAATTTTACATAATATATTATGTGTCACAATGATGTAATTTTCTACTTCTAGTTCTAATAGTACTTCATTATAAATCAATCAAATTGTGTATCAGTGACCAAGAAACATTTATTTTAATGAACAGTTTTGTGACAGTTGATTTGTTTTTATTGTTATGTTTAATATTTATGAAAATGTGTGAAATAAGTATACTGAATAGTTATTTAAATCTTTGATACTTTATCCTCAATAAATTAAACTTCTAAAAAAACATATAACAACAAAACTGCAAATACCAACCCCTATTTTTAAAAAAAAGCAAACAGGACCCTTTCGCTACATATAATGCAACTTCTCCCTGTTGTCCACCCACTTCTCCCTGTTCTATCCTCACTTCTCCCTGTCAGCCACCCAAAAGAGAAGTGACTTCTCCCTATAATTTTGACCCAGCATGAGCCCTGTTTCTTATAAATTCGTCTGCTGTTGTATTCTATAGTAGGCAGTATAAAAAGAAAAGACAAGTTCAAAATTAACCCATTTAATTGTACCAGTTATAACCAAACATGGGTATAAATCAATATATTAATGTCTCTTCTCAGTTCTTTCTGTCCTTGACCTTTTCCTTTGCATGGGCTTTCTTGCTATGGGTCTTGTCTGAGTGGCTTTACTAAGAACTTTACATGTATATTGTCCATGTGTAGATGTTATCATTTTTTCGTGTTTTATTTTTTTATTGTAAAAAAATAGTAGTAAGAAATTTTTAAACATCCTTTCTTTCTCTTAGTTGATTTAGTCTTCCAAATGGCATCAGATACAATATAATGCCAGTAGTCTGTGACTGGAACAATCCCATTCAACATAGTCTCCAGAATTGTGCAGTTATGACCTCAGATTGATAAACTGGAAGCCCACAAGGTCAAACAGTTTGTTGACTAGGTCCAGTGCATTTTGTGGCTTCTAGTTGGTAGCAACTTTCATTACATGGTTCATGGACTTGGTGTTGTTGTTTGTCCAGAACTTATGTTGGGTGCACTGACAAAATGTTGGACTCGTATTTTGAAATTTTGCTCATAATACTTTATAAATTGTGGATATTTTGCTGTTAAGCCTTGGAGTTTTTCCGATGCCCCAGTGAATTGTAGTGTGTCATCTGTACTGACCAATCATTGGTCTTCAAATATTAATTAGATGATTTTTCTTCTTTTGGTTGTAGCGGGTTCGATTCTCACTGCAGGCTGGGTGTACTTGAATCCAGTCTTAATTGACAAGGATTGCCAGTTTTCCTACCGCAGGTCCGGGTTTTCTCCGGTTACTCCGCCTTCCTCCCCCAATAAAAACTGGACACTATGACATAGCTGAAAAATTGCTGAAAGTGGCGTTAAAACAACATTCAATTCAATTCTTTTGGTTGTATTTACTCCTTCTCCATTACTATCTTTGAATTAATATTCAACATTGTCTTTCCAATGCTTCATGCATAATTGATGTCTGGCTGTTGGAAAGGCACATTCATTTTCAATTGCTTTGGTTAATGCTTTTTCGTTGTCGCTACCAAACTCTATATTTCCATCAAACTCAGCTTCATCTATATCAGTTTCAAGTCTGGCAGAGATGTGGTGAAAGAAGGATCTGTATGTGGAATAGGCAGCGTCCTTGTGCAACAGCATTGGTTGGGTAAATATTGGATGGTTTTTACTTTCCTTCTTATGACACTCATGTTTTGTATACAATGTGGAAGTTGACAAAGAAATTACAGGGAGTCTACCTAGATTAAATATTTGTCAACTCTCAAAGGATGTTCATATTTCTGAGACATGAAATGTTTCAAGTCAGTTGTTTGATTCTCTGTATACCTGATAATAGAAGGAACTGGTTTTTGTTGTGTTCAATCTGTTGCATACAAGGATGTTCATTTACCATGTTGATTACACTTAAAATGTCATCTGCTACACTATAAGAATATGCTGGTTGAGGTTTTTTGAGAAGTAATTTTGGTACTTTACATTCTGAATCTGCTTGGCACATGCAGGAATAGATTGTAACAGTAGCAACGTCTTCCAAGAGTAACAAGTAAACCATGTGTCATGTTTTTAAATTGTTGTTTATCCTTCAGGACTGTACTGTATTTGCGCATAGTAACAAAGGAGTTTGAATCTGGTTGCAGTATTATAGGTGCAATAAGTCTTTTTGCCTTGCTTGACTTTTGTACAATATTGTCAAATATGAAAAACGGTTCGGAGCAAGTAGGCTTGATGAAAAACTTCCCCTTTAGAGGATTCCCATATGCCACAGTTATCATATAGTAATTTGAATGCTTTTAACAGACTGTTTTTCTAAATTATCTTCATTATTCCAGCGGCCTTGGTGGCCAAGTGGATAAGGAAGTTCGTCTACTATTGATCATGTGGTCTGTCATTACTGAGATTGCGGGTTGGATTCTCACTGCAGGCAGGTTGTACTCCACTCCAATCTTAATTGTCAAGGATTGCCAGTTTTCTTACAGCAGGTCCGGGGTTTCCTTCGGCTTCCTCCCGAAATAAAAACTGGACACCATGATATAGCTGAAAATGGCATTAAACACCATTCAAACAAACAAATCTTCATTATTCCAAAACCAATTGTTTGATTTGTTTCCCATTTTGCATCCTCAAAAGTATTCTGTGTTTCTTGCACTGCCTTCCAACAATCCAAAGCTGATATAAATCTTCCATTTTCTTCTGTGTTTACTTTGGCCATGGCTGGTTTTGGAAGAGATATAACGTACACTATCGTTGGATGACATAGTCATTTGTCGACTCAAGTAATAACTCTTAAGCTGCTGGATATGTTGCTTTTAACGCTGCCTGACTGGTTGATTCATCTGTACTTGATGTTGACAGTAATGCAGTCTCTCAATTGTGGCACTTGTAACCAACAGACAAGTAACAACAGACAAACATGTACATGATACACTGATACATATTTAGCACACTGAGGTGCATAAAACTCTTGAATTGTGTAACTTTAGACTAGAGCATTTTGTCACTGAGGCTGATAATTTTCGGTATGAATACAAGAGTCACCACCTGAAGGCTAGTCAGATCAATTTTCGAAGACAATTTGCACCAAACTTATCAATAACTAAAATAAATGTTATAGCTTCAGCCCTTAAGTTCCAAAAATTAGTAGCGTCGGTCGGGAAACTGTTAATATGCTTTTTTATTATCATATAGAAAGATAAGCTTCTCATGCAATGCCTTTTAAGTGCCAATCATCAAAACAATTGTTTCCCTGTTCACTTAAAATAATTGGCTCCTTAATACTAAAAACAACAGCTATTACAGTGTTCCAATCAGTATCAATAATTGATTTAAAAAATGCACACATATACTACAGCTGTATAGTCATGGGACAGGATACCAGATTATGTAAGAAATTAAAACATGTCTGTCATACTGTACATGCATAGGGTCCTGCATTTCCTACATCTATCCAGTTATTCTATGTTCAACTGATTCTGAAAAAGTTACACCTGGCATTCAACTGATATGTAATGGAAGACATACATGTATTGGCCTCAGTTTGCTGATGCAGCTTGTTCAACATTGCATTAAATAATATACATGTAGGTCTTTTAACGGACAATGGCCTCTTAATTATTTGTGCACAGGGTAAAATGTTAACATTATTTGCTTTCACTTAGGCACCAAGTTTCGTTGAGTAATGAATAATAAATTTATTTCCAGTGTCCATGCTACAGTTCTGTCAGCCAAATATCAAAATAAGAACTAATTTCCTCTCCCTCAGTCATTTACACAGCTGTTCTCGACTGAAGCCTCTCCCTCAGTCAATTACACAGCTGTTCTCGACTGAAGCCTCTCCCTCAGTCATTTACACAGCTGTTCTCGACTGAAGCCTCTCCCTCAGTCATTTACATGGCGTTCTAGACTGAAGCCTCTCCCTCAGTCGTATGCACAGCGTTCTTGACTGAAGCCTCTCCCTCAGTCATTTACACAGCTGTTCTCGACTGAAGCCTCTCCCTCAGTCATTTACACAGCTGTTCTCGACTGAAGCCTCTCCCTCAGTCATTTACACAGCTGTTCTCGACTGAAGCATTTACACAGCCGTTCTCGACTGAAGCCTCTCCCTCAGTCATTTACACAGCTGTTCTCGACTGAAGCCTCTCCCTCAGTCATTTACACAGCCGTTCTCGACTGATATGAATGATTGAGGTCTAATGAATCAAATGAATTTTTAAAGTTTTTTATATATAGATGAATTGTCAATTGTAGAAACATCAGCTAGATTAGCAGAGAAAGGTGAAGAAGAGTTAGATGATTTTTCCTCTCAAAGCAGCAAATTACGACAAAGAGCAGCACCTTTGCTTACAGACTCTGATGAAAAATATGCTGGAAAAAGAACATCCAGGAAAAAATTAAATAAAATACAGGAACAAGGTTAGTTAAGTGTTCTTAATTGTTAATTTAATTTGAAGAGATTTAAATAAAGGACAGTTATTGCGAAAAACATTAAATTAAACACCTAAATGACAAAAACATCTCAGATAGCACCTTAATGGTGATTTGTCACATTTTGCTCATTGTTAAATTTAAGACCATTCTTGTTGCATTTTTGAATGTAGAGTAATGACACCATAATGGCAGATAAGGTTGAGGCAGATACAGTTGTTGATTTACTGTTTTTTAACTTGTTCTCGTCCTGAATATACCGGTAGAAATATTGCTGTCTGAATGTTGAATTCAATTATAAAATCTAAACTCTAGAATTATTTTTAGCTAGTTCTTGACTTAAAACAATTAAAAAAAAAGATATACAAAGTTAAAACTTACCAACTGTCACCCATTTGATTCTTACAATAGAAAAGGCACAGCAAGAGACAAAATCTTATTAGATTTGAGTACAGCTGAAATACTGCTTGCTGTATGGTAAGCAACCATTTATACATGTACATGTACATCTATCACATCAAAATCCCTTCCATTGATTTACATTGCCAATATGACTAAAATTGTGTTCATTTAAAACATGTACTTATACCATTAATAATGTCTTACTAGACCTTGAATTTGATGCTCAACAAACAGAGGATGACAATGTTGAACCTGATGATGAAAGTTTATTAGAGGGATATAACTCCGAGTCTGAAGAGGAAAGCTCGTCTAACGGACACATCTCGGAGGAGGATGAAAATTTGGAAGAATTTCAGTCATCTTTTAAAGCAGCAACTTTAAATGACAGTAAACAAGAGTTCAGGTAAAGGAGAATCAGCTGTGTCTATATGGTTGGTAAGGGCTTAACTATTCACTAGCACTCTGATGCATTAATATATTTTTTGTTTACAACGTGTGAAGCTTGAGTTTGCAACATAGAGTTACATGTTTTAACATTCCAATAAACAAAATGGCTACAGAAGCCTATCAATTTTTGGGAAATTCTCCAAAAAAACATCAGATAAATTATAAAAAAGACATATCAGATGGGTAAAAATCTTTTTTATGTAGGAGAAATTCTGTCAAATTTCAAGGTCACCCAGTCTGTCTGTCTGTCCATCTGTCCACATCCATTGTAAGCACAACTCCTCCTAAACCGCTTGAAGAAATTTAATAAAACTTAGCAAAAAGGAAGTACATTATATGTAGATGTGCATGAAGGATTTTTATTGACCTCAGATATCTTTAAGGGGAGATAATTGGACTTGAAAGTGAAGCGGAGGGTATCCCTTTGTGAGCGTGCTCACAGTCCACACTTGTTTGCAATTGCTTTTAATAAATTAAGGTTATAGAAAATTGTTACCTGAATAGTTTCTATTAAATAACATAACTTTTAATAAGATATAAAATTTAAATGAAACTTCAATATTTTATGTTACAAATGAACATTTTCTTTTTATTTAATATTCATATTTCTTGCATAATTTTATATTCCATTTCCCCATAGTGGATAAGGGATGCTGTGTTTTGTGTGCATCTATCTGTCACCATTTTCCGTCACATTTTTCTTAGCAATGATAAGTGATTAAATACTGAAATTTTGTCATCATGCCATATTGTGGGATTTATTATATGCCGCTCCCCATAAGGATAGGTGGTATACTGTTTTCAACCTTTGTATGTATTAAAAAGTGGAGGTATCACCAGGGAGTATTAAATACTTAATTTAAAAAACTAAGACACATTTGGAGGTAGATGGTAAAATGGCTTCCAACAATACTACAGGTGTATCAGTGCATCGATTGCCGCTTGGTTTTTTTTGATGACTTGGATTTTTTTATTTCCCATAAATACACTAGAGATTGTAAGAAAGATTTTAAAAGCTTTTTTAAAACCCAAAGAAACCGATCGTTAAATAAACTATTTCCTGTCCGGAACATGTCCATAACCACACGGTTAGGGATGTGTGCAAGAACATCTGGAACATTTCATAGACAGACGAACCGTGCAGCCCCTATCTCTTTCCATTCTTCTCAACAAGAATGTGAATTTTTGGTACCTTTTGAGCAATACAGACCCTTAAGAGCCTCAGGTTGTTCTTACAATTAACCTGTTCTTGTTAAAAAATGAAATTTACATTAACAACGAATTGTGTTATTACATGGCATGTACATTGTTGTTCAAAATAAAATGTATATCTATATTACATGTATGAACTTACATAAAATCAGAAAATCTTGCTACTAAGAAAATTGGAGATAATCCAACATGACACATACACGTGTGAATGCCCTTGAACAGGAAATGTACTTTGTATATATTCTTGTAGTTATATTTGTTTAGTCATGTCAGTGGTGATCAACTGGTTTTAAAAAAAAAAGATTAAATATGAATCACTTGACAATGACTGATCAAAAGTGCAAATTAATGTAGAACATGTTACCATGGTTATTGTGTCAGCAACTGAAGTAGATACTTTGACTAGTTATAGAGTTACAGGGCTTCATAAGTAGGGTATTGAGGTGCAGTCACTCACCTGTGAAATTTCAAACCAATCATTTTAGCTGATCACCTAACTAGAATTCTTAGTGAGTGTTACACTCAAATTTTCTGTCTAGGGCTATTAATGAATAAAGTCCATATATCTGACAGATTTTAATATTTCCGTGGATCAGTGTAACATTTAACAGAAAACAAAATAAAACATGTGAACGCAACTGCAAATAAGCAAGGACTGAGAAGTGTGGGAAGTCAACATTATTTTCTATCAAGTTACAAAGACATAAAATATTTTGGTATTTCAAAGTCTATAAATCTGTTATCACTTAGGGTCAAACTTCCTTCAGCTGTAATATGGTTTCTGAGTTCATCGTCACATTGTCTACAATTAGGAATGTCAACACCACAGGAGATTCTAAAGTAGTAAACTGTCTGATATTGTAAAACAATTACAGAGTTCAGCTGAGGTTATCATCACTATACATTATAGTTCCATTCAGGACAACACACATGTTTATTAATTAAAAGAAATGGATAAAATGAATGAAAAAGTAATGTCAAAATTTTACTTCTAACACCTTCCCACACAAGTTAAAAATTTAACTTTTCAAAGTTGAAGTTTTAACCAGTTAATATAAAAATGAATTGAAACGAAACAAAATTGAATTAACATAAATTCTTTCTTTCACTTATAACAATTATATCTCCACGGACGTATAACACTATGTTTCCATATTACTTCACATGAAATATTACATTAAAATTAATATTCATTTTCAAGTATTAACTTTTCACAAACTTTTACACTTTTTGAATTTTCACGAAATTATCCTATAATTGAAAATATCTATACACAAAATACATAGCAATTTTCATAACATAAATCAACCGATTATTCTCTTGTATATATTCACAACAATATTTGTCACAATGAATTTCACACATGTATATGGTCATTATTATGGACCATTTCACTATTTGATTTCACAAAAATCATAAACTACAAATTCTGAATTCCAATAACACAATATTCCGAACGTCATAAAGAAAACATGTGCTTAAATCCCAATGTTTACATTCTTGATAGACTATCCGCATTTGCATTTTGTTTTCCTTTTCGGTATTTTATTTCGAAATCATACGGTTGCAATGCTAACGACCATCTTAAGAGTCTCTGGTTTTTGTCCTTCATTTTATTCAGCCAAACTAGCGGATTGTGATCTGTTTCTACGGTAAAATGTCTTCCATCTAAATAGTAGGACAACGATCCTATGGCCCAAACAATTGCCAACAATTCTTTCTCGATGGTGGAATAATTCTGTTCTCTCGGTAAAAGTTTCTTACTAATGTATGCAACAGGATGTTCACCATCCTGCAATGGTTGACTAAGCACGGCTCCCAAAGACGTGTTGGAGGCATCTGTTTGTAGAATGAAGGGTTTCTCAAAGTCGGGGTTAACAAGTACAGGTGCAGTAGTCAAATGTTCTTTCAACTTTTGGAAGGCATGTGTTTCAGTTAAGTTCCATTTAATTTGGTTCGGCTTCTCGTTCTTCAGTAGTTCGGTTAATGGTACAGTAATTTCGGCATAATTTCTTATGTACTGTCGGTAGTACCCGGTCAGTCCTAGAAATGATCGGAGGTCCTTCTTTGTTAATGGTAACGGAAAATTCTGCATAGCTTCAATTTTCTTAGGATCAGGTCGAGTCTTGCCTGATCCTACGATATGTCCTAAGCAAACTATTTTGGATGCTCCTAACTTGCATTTTGATGGTCTGACGGTAAGTCCGGCTGACTTAAGTTTCTCAAGTACATCTTTAACATGGCTTAGATGTTGTTCCCATGTTTCGCTAAAAATTATGATATCATCAAAATATGCTACAGCATTGGGGTAACCATCAAGAACACGGTCCATGAGTCTGACGAATGTAGCTGGTGAGGTTTTCATTCCGAATGGCATGACATTAAATTCGAACAAACCAAACGGAGTTACAAAAGCCGATTTAGCCTTAGTATCGGAAGACAACGGGATTTGGTAATAACCCTTGGTAAGATCAAACTGACTAAAAAATTTAGCGTTTCCTATTTTCTCAAAAACTTCACTGACTCTTGGGATTGGATAATTATCTGAGAGACTGATCTCATTCAATTTCCGATAGTCAATACATATTCTGATTGATTGGTCAGGCTTTGTCACTAGTACTATAGGGGAACTCCAAGCACTTCGACTAGGACGTATGATACCTTGGTGACTCATATCTTCTAGTTGTTTCTTAACTGCATCACGTTTAGCAACTGGTATTCTATACGGCTTTTGTGAGATTGGCACCTCACTTGTAGTACGGATGCTATGCGTCGCTAACGTACATTTTCCTGGTATTGTAGTAAATACTTCTTCATAATTCTGACACAGTGATTTCAATCCTGAAATCTGTTCACGATTTAACTGTTGACTCACCACAATGTCAGATAAAGTCTCGACTTGATCGTTTGGAAATATTTGCTCAATGTGTGTGTCACTTTCATTTCCACTGACTGCAAACATAACACTACGGTTGTACTTCTTGAGTAAGTTGATGTGATATGTTACTATTCCTCTACGACCACCAACACTGACTTTATAATTGACATCATTAACACGTTGTATGACTCTGAAAGGTCCTTTCCATTGTGCAGACATTTTCTTACTGTCAGACGGTAATAAGATCAAGACCTCATCTCCGGGGTTAAATCTTCTCTCTACAGCTGACTTGTCGTACCAGTGTTTCACTTGTTGCTTACGCCGCTCCAAGTTTTCCTTTACTACAGCCATAACTTCAGCAAGATTGTTCTGAATACTGACTACGTGTTCAATCACGGACTTCTTGACGGGATCATCGCCAGTCATGTAATCTTTCAGTACTTGAGTTGGTCCTCGAACAGGCCAACCATATAAAAGGTCAAATGGAGCAAAACCTGTCTCCTCATGTGGTACCTCTCTGTACGCAAAAAGGACATATGGAAGTAATGTATCCCATTCCAATGTTTGCTCAACACATAATTTCTTCAGCATGGATTTTAATGTCCCATTGAATCTCTCGGTTTTGCCATTAGCTTCTGGGTGGTATGGTGAAGTAGTTATTCCTTTCACTTTCAGAAGGTCATACAGTTGTTTCAACAGTTCACTTTTAAAATTTGACCCTTGATCAGTTAATATTGTTCTTGGAACTCCAACTCTACTGAACAAATCTATTAAACAAGTAGCAATGTTCTCTGCTTCACAACTTTTTAGGGGGAAGGCTTCTGGATATCTAGTTGCATCATCAACTATAGTGAGAATATATTTGTTTCCCTTCTTTGTTCGGTTTAATGGGCCAACAATATCCATAGATATTTTACTAAACGGTTCACTAATAACTGGAGTTGTTATCATAGGTGCTTTAACCTTTACTCGTCTCGCAACTTTCTGACAAGTATCACATGTTGAACAATGCTCACTGACATTCCTGAATATGCCAGGCCAATAAAATGCTCTCAGGAGTCTCTCCTTAGTCTTCTCTACACCGAGATGACCAGCTAAGGGTTGATTGTGTGCTAACTTTATAACGGATTCACGTAGGCATGCAGGTAAAACAACTTGATGCCATACCTTAGTATTGTCAGGGGATGTCCACTTCCTTCTCAGGATTTCATTTTCCCAGTAAAAAGCTCTTGGCAGCTTCTCAATACTATCTGGTTGAGACAATGCCTTTTCTCTGCAGTTCTGCAATGAGGGGTCCTCCCTCTGCATCCTTGACAGGACTTCAGCATTAACTATGCTAATATTATCTAAACCGATAATATCCTCGTTTATCTCGTTGAGATTCTTTATAGGATCTTCTGGAGTATCATGGGCTAGGTTACCCTCTGGCTTATTGTTTTCATTAAACCAATCCTGAGGTATAACATCACTGTCCAGCATCTTAGCCTGTGACTCCTCATCACAACTCTTATCTTTAAGTGCTTGAGCCCTTGTAACTACATTAATTTGCTGCCGATTCATCACATCCATACCCAATAGTGCATCTGCCATAAGGTCAGGAACTAGACCAACCTGAACATGGCCACTATAATATGGTGTCTCCAGATGAACAATGGCTAGCTTAGCCTCAAACGGCTGACCTATAGCTGTATATAGAGTTGTTCTCTGTCCGTCCAAGACACAACTTGAATCTACTAAATTTTCACGCAATAAAGTAATCGAAGCACCCGTATCTTTTACAAACGACACTTCTCGCTGATTGACTTTTCCTGGAATATGAATGAATCCATAATTCCTATTTGAGAGACTGGAAGCCAGATTAATCCTACCTGGACACTTGTTAGCAAAATGTCCCAGCTTACTACACTTGTAACATTTGATATTTTCCATCTTGGATTCTTTTGCAAATTCACTTTTCCTATTCCCGGAATTATGAAGTGGTTTTCTAGGTGTTTCCTGATAACTCGATTTCGGAGGTGGGATGTAATCTTCCGCTGCTTCCACAACAGACGAACTTCCTTTATTTCGACGAATCCACTGGGCTTGAGATGGAGATAGGGCCTTTAGAAAGTATTCCTCTTTGAAGAACTTAATTGGATCTTTTCCTTTTATACACCTTTCTAGACACTGCTCAATTCGTGACATTAATCCGCGATATGTTTCATTGTTCTCTTTTCTCACGTTACACAATTCCAAAAAGTATTCGTGAGGACGTTTACCGTAGCGGTAAATCAATGCCCTTTTCAACTGGTCATATGAAGCTGAAGCTTGGGATGAAACTTGTCTCGCTTCTCCGGTTAACAAAGTTCTCAGTTGTAAAATTTTAATTTCATTTGTCCACTTTGCCTGGTCTCCAACAGCATCAAATTCAGACAAAAATGTTAAAATATCATCGCTCTTTGGATTAAATGGTTGAAGTTTAACTTTGAATGGAAGAGAATTATTTTGTGCCTTAGTTGATCCTAATTGTCTTGACAATTCATGTCGTTCCCGTTCTACGGCTAACTTTTCCATTTCTACTCTAAGTTTTTCTCGTTCGAGTGCAATCTTTTCTCTCTCTAATTCCATTTCCAATTTTAGTGTGTCGACATTCTTCTTGCGAATAGCCTTTTTGGGTGGTGTTTTCGGCTTTACAAAGGTTTCTTCAATTTCAGAGTCTTCTTCATATTGTGGATCCTCATCCTCAGTAAAGTTAATAAGTTTTTCTGCTGCCCCTCTTTTTCCTTTACGTTTTGCAACGGAGTCCTCTGCTTGCATTTCCAACATCACAACAGTTTTATCCACGGACATCATTTATACTATTTCTAATTGCATACAGGAATTCTATTTCCGCAATTGTCCCGAAATAATGCTGTATAAATATCAGTATCCCACCGCTGCCACCAGAAATGTTACACTCAAATTTTCTGTCTAGGGCTATTAATGAATAAAGTCCATATATCTGACAGATTTTAATATTTCCGTGGATCAGTGTAACATTTAACAGAAAACAAAATAAAACATGTGAACGCAACTGCAAATAAGCAAGGACTGAGAAGTGTGGGAAGTCAACATTATTTTCTATCAAGTTACAAAGACATAAAATATTTTGGTATTTCAAAGTCTATAAATCTGTTATCACTTAGGGTCAAACTTCCTTCAGCTGTAATATGGTTTCTGAGTTCATCGTCACATTGTCTACAATTAGGAATGTCAACACCACAGGAGATTCTAAAGTAGTAAACTGTCTGATATTGTAAAACAATTACAGAGTTCAGCTGAGGTTATCATCACTATACATTATAGTTCCATTCAGGACAACACACATGTTTATTAATTAAAAGAAATGGATAAAATGAATGAAAAAGTAATGTCAAAATTTTACTTCTAACAGTGAGCTCATTGCTATCTTTTAAGCCCCTTACCGGCTTCACAGTAGACGACTATAGGTTTGTACACCGTCTTTATATTTTTTATGACAAAAATTGTCAAGTACATGACCAAATTAAATGTAAATTTGCAAAATTTAATTATTGGAGGTAAAATGTACTAAGTTCTTTTTGGAAATTTTGTGCTGCCTTGACAATACGGTTACTTCATTCTAATTAGCTGAAACATAGACACTCTGTTCTGAAACTAAAGGTCAAATGGATATTAACTGTGTGTGTGTGTGTGTGTGTGCAGGATTGAAGTATAAACAATAATATATAAAATTCTTTGTGGTGGTGGTGATAAACCAGCAAAAAGATGTGTTTCTAATTAGCAAGACGTTTTTGCTCACCTTATTGACAACCTCTTGACCAACCACAACCTTTTTACATTTTGACTGTCTCTATCTGAAATGTCTAGGCTAATTTCAACCATACATGGTATGGAGGGTCACACAATTTATATCAGATATCCACACCCTCCATCATTCATTTTCCTGCCAGTCTTCTCATTCAAATTATATAAAGCATGGCCTAAAGCTTTGTTTGAATGGTGTTTTAATGCCACTTTCAGCAATTTTTCATCTATATCATGGCGTCCAGTTTTTATTGGGGAGGAAGCCGGAGTACCCAGAGAGAACCCCCAACCTGCAGTAGGAAAACAGGCAATCCTGGTCAATTAAGATTGGAGTCGAGTACACCCTGCCTGCAGTGAGAATCGAACCAGTAATCTAAGTGTTGACAGACCACGTGATCAATAGTAGACGAATTACCTTAACCACTCTGCCACTGTGGCCCCTAAAACTTTGTAGCAATGATACAAAATTTATTTATTAAAGTGTAGTGTTTTAGGTCATCCGTAAACCATGTGACAGCACAGGCCATTAAGATATATTTTGCATATATATCTTTTAGTTAGGGCTTTAGTGGCTGAGTGGTTAAGGTAGTTTTTATACCCCCGCAAACTTGGGGGGTATATAGGAATCACCCTGTCTGTCTCTTTGGCCGTCTGTCAGTCCATCTGTCGTCTGTCCACATCTCTTGTAAGCGCAACTCCTCCTAAACCGCTTGACCGTTAAGGGGAGATAATTGGACTTGAAAGCGAAGCGAGGGGGGTGGTAGTATCACAGTCCACAGTTGTTCTATTTTCTATTGCCACTGAGGTTGCAGGATTAAGTACATGTATCACTGCATGTTGGACTCCAATTTTAATTGACAAGGATTGCTGGTTTTCCCACCAAAGGTCTGGAATTTTCTGCTGGTACTACAGGATGCCATGATATAGCTGAAAAAATTATGAAAGTGGCTCATGATATAGCTGAAAAATTTAGGAAAGTGGTGTTAAGCACCATTTAACAAACAAACAGACAATAACAAATATAATTTAATTTACTTTAGCTTTGAAGATGATGGGGATTACAGTAAATATGCAGATGCTGACAACGATGATGATGATGATGATGATGATGATGATGATGATGATGATGATGATGATGATGATGATGATGATGATGATGATGATGACCAAGAAGAGGCTGAAGAAGAAGGTATACAATCCATGTGTTTGTATGTGTAGTAGTAATGACTAACTTTTGAGTTATTATTTTATTGCTTGTATTGAATATAGCTGAAATACCTCTAACTGGATGTTGAATATAGCTGAAATACCCCCAATTGGATGTTGAATATAGCTGAAATACCTTCTATCTGAATGTTGAATATTTCCAAAATATCTCTAACTGGATGTTGATTATGGTTGAAATACCTCTAACTGGATGTTTTTTTTATTGTTTTTTTTTTGTTTATTTTCAATGTGCTTCGCTCAACGCTTTCATACATCAATGAAACTTCATAATAATGCATTAAATTCTTATATTTACATTTTATTTCATTTAATAAAATGCCAGGGTCATGATTTGGGCACATTGTATTTTTGTTGATTTAATTTACTCCGCATTCTTTGTTTACCGTGGATGTCGTCAAGGATGCTTGTGCCCTTCATGGCTACTGGTTTCATTGAGAAATGCAAAGAATGATTCTTTGTCATCTGTAACGGTTTCTACCAATAGAAATCTAGGATATTGATGAAAGACAAACGTAATGTAAATATAATTATGTATGTAAGTCGACCTATGAACTTAGTGAAAAAGATATGTTCAAGTTGTTAGTGTAAATTACAGTGCAAGGTAGGTTGCTGGGTTCTCTAAGATACTCAGGCTTTGTATTAGAAAATGGCTAACAACATCTAACACACATTACTTATGTGGTAAAGTCATTCATTTAATGGACTGGAGTCGACCAAACCAATGTTTCTGATAGGAAACAATCACAAATACAGGTGCAATATAAACAATTATGATACTCATACATTTGGTACTTGTGGTCTGTGATATTCATGGAAATTCAGGGGAGATTTCATAATTGACATTATTTTGAGATATTTAACACATTTTTCAAGAACCAGACAAAGAGATTAACAGTTAATTAAGGTCCAGAAGTTGTTTTAGAATTGGTAAATTAAACTTTTGTATGCAAAAAATACACTGCCATTTTTGTTGTCAAATAGTGTCATGTGAGATAAATGTATTAATTGACTAAAATGCAATACAAATGGATTGCTCATCAATCTGCATAAGAATAATGCAATACAAATAATTGCTCATCAATCTGCATAAGAATAATGCAATACGAATGGATTGTTGATCAATCTGCAAAAGAATAATGCAATATGAATGGATTGCTCATCAATCTGCATAAGAATAATGCAATACAAATTGATTGCTCATCAATCTGCATAAGAATAATGCAATACAAATGATTGCTAATCAATCTGCATAAGAATAATGCAATACAAATGGATTGCTCATCAATCTGCATAAGAATAATGCAATACGAATTGATTGCTAATCAATCTGCATAAGAATAATGCAATATGAATGAATTGCTCATCAATCTGCATTAGAATAATGCAATACAAATGGATTGCTCATCAATCTGCATAAGAATAATGCAATACGAATTGATTGCTCATCAATCTGCATTAGAATAATGCAATACAAATGATTGCTAATCAATCTGCATTAGAATAATGCAATACAAATGGATTGCTAATCAATCTGCATAAGAATAATGCAATACAAATGGATTGCTAATCAATCTGCATAAGAATAAAGCAATACAAATGGATTGCTAATCAATCTGCATAAGAATAATGCAATACAAATGGATTGCTAATCAATATGCATAAGAATAATGCAATACAAATAGATTGCTAATCAATCTGCATAAGAATAATGCAATAGAAATGGATTGCTAATCAATCTGCATAAGAATAATGCAATACAAATTGATTGCTTATCAATCTGCATAAGAATAATGCAATATGAATGGATTGCTCATCAATCTGCATTAGAATAATGCAATACATTTGGATTGCTCATAAATCTGCATAAGAATAATGCAATACAAATTGATTGCTAATCAATCTGCATAAGAATAATGCAATATGAATGGATTGCTCATCAATCTGCATTAGAATAATGCAATACAAATGGATTGCTCATCAATCTGCATAAGAATAATGCAATATGAATAAATTGCTCATCAATCTGCATACGAATAATGCAATACGAATTGATTGCTCATCAATCTGCATTAGAATAATGCAATACAAATGGATTGCTAATCAATCTGCATAAGAATAAGGCAATACAAATGGATTGCTCATCAATATGCATAAGAATAATGCAATACAAATGGATTGCTCATCATTCTGCATAAGAATATGCAATACAAATGGATTGCTGATCAATCTGCATAAGAATAATGCAATACGAATCGATTGCTAATCAATCTGCATAAGAATAATGCAATACAAATGGATTGCTAATCAATCTGCATAAGAATAACGCAATATGAATGGATTGCTCATCAATCTGCATAAGAATAATGCAATACAAATGGATTGCTCATCAATCTGCATACGAATAATGCAATATGAATGAATATTTCATCAATCTGCATAAGAATAATGCAATACAAATTGATTGCTAATCAATCTGCATAAGAATAATGCAATACGTATGGATTGCTTATCAATTTGCATAAGAATAATGCAATACAAATGGATTGCTTATCAATCTGCATAAGAATAATGCAATGCGAATGGATTGCTTATCAAACTGCATTAGAATAATGAAATACAAATGGATTGTTATCAAACTGCATTAGAATATATCTGTTTGAAGAAATGACCCAGAAAGTATGCACAATGTTGATGAACATTTCAGCAGTTATAATTTGTTGCTGGATTTAAATTGACGAGTTTGTATTCTATGAATCATCATTAACCTATTTTGTTTCAATTGTACATACATGTATGTTAATTATTCATGCTTTCAATATTCCAAATAACAGAACTTGTTAATGTCATGACAATTAAATATTCATTTGAGAAGCAATTGATATAAGTTCAATTTGAAAATTAAATGGAACAGTTTCAAAGGAGATATTATCATTATTTATTGACCAATCTTGTTTCAGTATTGGAAGGCTAGTATTAAATTATTAATTGGTTTTGATCCATTTTCAACAGATAGAAAACTTAAAATTGTTCATTAATAATTTAATATTCAATTTATGCCCTTTAGTGTGTCCAAACAATCACTTTTATTGATAGATGTAAATATATTCTGCATTTAACAATCTCTTGTTTAAAAAACATCTACAATTTTCTGAACTCCATTGTCTTGTTGACAGTAATAGTGGTTTTGTTCTCCATGATTATAGTCCTAACCTTTTTCTTTAAAACATCTGTTTGAATGCGGTTTTATGCCACTGAAGCAATTTTTTCATCTATGTCAAGGCAACCATTTTTTATTTATGGAGGAAGCCAGAGTACCACATGGACTCGGATCTGCAGCAAAAGAAAAACAATAGCAAATCCTTGTGATTTTAGGTTAGTTCAAGTCAGTCATACCCTACCCACAGTAAGTGTCGACGCCACAACCCAAGTCAGGCATACCCTACCCACAGTAAGTGTCGATGCCACAACCCAAGTCAGGCATACCCTACCCACAGTAAGTGTCGATGCCACAACCCAAGTCAATCATACCTTACCCACAGTTAGTGTCGACGCCACAACCCAAGTCAGGCATACCCTACCCACAGTAAGTGTCGACGCCAAAACCCAAGTCAATCATACCCTACCCACAGTTAGTGTCGACGCCAAAACCCAAGTCAATCATACCCTACCCACAGTTAGTGTCGACGCCAAAACCCAAGTCAATCATACCCTACCCACAGTTAGTGTCAACGCCACAACCCAAGTCAATCATACCCTACCCACAGTTAGTGTCAACGCCAAAACCCAAGTCAGGCATACCCTACCCACAGTAAGTGTCAACGCCACAACCCAAGTCAATCATACCCTACCCACAGTACGTGTCGACGCCACAACCCAAGTCAGGCATACCCTACCCACAGTAAGTGTCGACGCCACAACCCAAGTCAGGCATACCCTACCCACAGTAAGTGTCGACGCCACAACCCAAGTCAAGCATACCCTACCCACAGTAAGTGTCGATGCCACAACCCAAGTCAAGCATAACCTACCCACAGTAAGTGTCAACGCCACAACCCAAGTCAAGCATACCCTACCCACAGTAAGTGTCGATGCCACAACCCAAGTCCCTACCCACAGTAAGTGTCGATGCCACAACCCAAGTCAAACATACCTTACCCAGAGTAAGTGTCGATGCCACAACCCAAGTCAAGCATAACCTACCCACAGTAAGTGTCAACGCCACAACCCAAGTCAGGCATACCCTACCCACAGTAAGTGTCAACGCCACAACCCAAGTCAAACATACCCTACCCACAGTAAGTGTCGATGCCACAACCCAAGTCAATCATACCCTACCCACAGTAAGTGTCGATGCCACAACCCAAGTCAAACATACCTTGCCCACAGTTAGTGTCGACGCCACAACCCAAGTCAATCATACCCTACCCACAGTAAGTGTCGATGCCACAATCCAAGTCAATCATACCCTACCCACAGTAAGTGTCGATGCAACAACCCAAGTCAAACATACCTTGCCCACAGTTAGTGTCGACGCCACAACCCAAGTCAATCATACCCTACCCACAGTAAGTGTCGATGCCACAACCCAAGTCAATCATACCCTACCCACAGTACAAATTCCATTAGGTTTTCTTCTACATCTGTGAATTTATTACAGCTCTTATGCAGATTCCAAATATTGTATATTTTGTTTTTAATACAGATTTCATCAGGGCTGACCTAATATGTGAAGCTGTGATAACGTCTATATAAAAAATAAGATGTCCTATATATATTTTTTTGGTTGTGTACCTACTGACCAGATAATTCGGTGATAAATGCCAATATGTTGTTACTGACTAAAATATACAAAGTACATATAGTACATATTGTCAATATTAAAACAGACAAAAACGTTCCTATTAAATAGAGATGAACACAAACAAACATATTGTGATGCATTCTTGTTAAATGTTACTAGTTATTTATGCAGGGTCTGCTGCTGTTCACTAGTTCCTTATACAGGGTCTGCTGCTGTTTACTAGTTACTTATGCAGGGTCTGCTGCTCTTCACTAGTTACTTATGCAGGGTCTGCTGCTGTTCACTAGTTACTTATACAGGGTCTGCTGCTGTTCACTAGTTATTTATGCAGGGTCTGCTACTGTTTACTAGTTACTTATGCAGGGTCTGCTGCTGTTTACTAGTTACTTATGCAGGGTCTGCTGCTGTTTACTAGTTACTTATACAGGGTCTGCTGCTGTTTACTAGTTACTTATGCAGGGTCTGTTGCTGTTTACTAGTTACTTATGCAGGGTCTGCTGCTGTTCACTAGTTACTTATACAGGGTCTGCTGCTGTTTACTAGTTACTTATACAGGGTCTGCTGCTGTTTACTAGTTACTTATGCAGGGTCTGCTGCTGTTCACTAGTTACTTATGCAGGGTCTGCTGCTGTTCACTAGTTACTTATGCAGGGTCTGCTGCTGTTTACTAGTTACTTATGCAGGGTCTGCTGCTGTTCATTAGTTACTTATGCAGGGTCTGCTACTTTTCACTAGTTACTTATGCAGGGTCTGCTGCTGTTCACTAGTTACTTATGCAGGGTCTGCTGCTGTTCACTAGTTACTTATGCAGGGTCTGCTGCTGTTTACTAGTTACTTATGCAGGGTCTGCTACTGTTTACTAGTTACTTATGCAGGGTCTGCTGCTGTTTACTAGTTACTTATGCAGGGTCTGCTACTGTTTACTAGTTACTTATGCAGGGTCTGCTGCTGTTTACTAGTTACTTATGCAGGGTCTGCTGCTGTTCACTAGTTACTTATGCAGGGTCTGCTGCTGTTCACTAGTTACTTATGCAGGGTCTGCTGCTGTTTACTAGTTACTTATGCAGGGTCTGCTGCTGTTCACTAGTTACTTATGCAGGGTCTGCTGCTGTTTACTAGTTACTTATGCAGGGTCTGCTGCTGTTCACTAGTTACTTATGCAGGGTCTGCTGCTGTTCACTAGTTACTTATGCAGGGTCTGCTGCTGTTCACTAGTTACTTATGCAGGGTCTGTTGCTGTTTACTAGTTACTTATGCAGGGTCTGCTGCTGTTCACTAGTTACTTATGCAGGGTCTGCTACTGTTCACTAGTTACTTATGCAGGGTCTGCTGCTGTTCACTAGTTACTTATGCAGGGTCTGCTGCTGTTTACTAGTTACTTATGCAGGGTCTGCTGCTGTTGACTAGTTACTTATGCAGGGTCTGCTGCTGTTGACTAGTTACTTATGCAGGGTCTGCTGCTGTTCTTCAAGCCAATAACTAGTTATATTTTGTGTAGACCAAAGATTGAAGCATGCTATAACAAATCACAAAGAATTTTCATTAAGAATTGTTTTAATTTCTTTTCAGAGTCTGAAATTAAAAGTTTTTCAAAGACAAGTGTAAATGAAGAAGTTCAGAAAGGGGAAGCGGCTAAACAACAGTTAGGTAATGTATATATGTAAACTGGGTGTCTTGTCAAATAATTTTATTTTAAATGTGAAATATTTTTTAATTAGTTGAAAAATTCTGTGTTTACTACATTGAATAAAATTTGAGTTGTCTTGGTGGCATTTGCAAATCGAAAGCCAAACCAAATTAGAAAAATGATTAATAAGGGCCCTGCCATTTAGTGGTGAACGGCCGATAGTGATCAGTCTCTCTGTTGTCCTGAAACTAATCATAACTTTTTTATCTTTTGAGGTAGGCTTTTGATATTTGGTATGTGGGTAGGTAATATCAAGGTGATGCATTTTCACATACCATGGTTGATGAACTTGAACTTTGACCTCAAGGTCAGTGGGGCTCAGAGATGGATACCATCTTGCTGATATCTGTGCATTGATGTGAATTTAGAAATAAATTTTAAGTAAAGAATATGGTTTTTAATTAAACACACAAGATTTATTATAATTAATTGTTTTTTATGTGAAATAAACTTTATGATGTTGTATACAGTATGTGTCACATGGTTCACAGGTGGCACTCTGTGAAGGATATCATTATGTCATCAGAACCCCCGAAATAATTCTGACCAATCACATCTGAGGGAAAATTTGTAGAATACCATCAGTGTGCTAGCATTTTCAGGACCAACCTAGTATTTATCCACTTCAAACAGACATGTAACAAACAATCCTTTTTCAAGATTTGTGATATATAATATTAGAGGACTGAAAACTGTACCTATAGTGTTAGTAAATATGGCTGGAAATATTTTGTCTTACGAATGCGAAAAACTTTCAAATTCTTTTGAGAGATATTAATGGTATACCAAATACTTTTTAATCAAAGGAGAAAATCAAGATAATATTGGTTAATTGTCAGACATAGGTATCATTTGGGATACAAAGTTTCATTCAGTATTGTGTGAATTAATGCACATTTGTATTGTCATTTCTGTTTCAGGTTTATGGGATAGCTTTTTGGAAGGAAGAATAAAACTACAGAAGGTGGCTCTGTTAGTTAATCAGATGCCACAGTTTGATGTCTGGAAGAAATTTGAAAAAGATGGCAGTGAAGAATTCAAACAGTCAGCAGTAGAAAGTTAGTATAGTGTTAAAAAGAGCTTATTTTAAAGAAAAGAAACAAAAAGGTCCCCAAGTTAGCCTGTAGTCAAATATGTGAAAAACAGAGGATGCTTTTCCTACTGGAGCACCTGCTTACATTTTATAATTGTTGTAATGCTTGTTACCCTTAATATTTTATTTATACAATGACTACTAAAATTGAAATTTAGAGTTATATTGTAATAGTAGAAAAAAACGCATTATTTCATATCAGTAAAATTATGTTTGTTTTAATTTGATAAAACAAGGTCAGCTGGTATTAATTAATCTGCAGTAATTTGACGTGAGGGCATTATCACGTCGTGGTAATGCCCTCTCCAGTAACAAGCAATATAAACTATTTTTTAAATATATAATTAAATATATGTAAATTTGCAACATAAATAAAGAAAAAAATGTCATTCAGTTTAGAAAACTGACTATGTATAATGTGAAAATGTCGAATGATGACATATCATAAGGCCAACATCCAAAACATACAGCTACAAATAAAATAATACAGTGTAAACTACATAGTATCTTAATTCTTCAATGAAGTAAATACAATAGTTGCTTATATAGAGGGCATTGTCATGATAATTGACAGCACTCGGGACAGTGGTATTGCCTTCAACATTGATAATGTCCTCGCCTTTGGCTCGGGCATTATCAATGTTTTAGACAATACCACTCTCCCTTGTGCAGTCAAGATATCATGACAATGCCCTCTATATAAGCAACTATTGTATAATTAAACTCCAGGAACCTTAAGACTTTTAATAGAAGTAACTAGTAGTTACCAGGCAATTGTACTTTTCAATCTATTTTTTGAGAAAGCCAGGTCAATAATGCATTCTTGTTGACCACTGTGCAGGGGAAAAAATTTTCCATATTTTTACATAATTTTAGTACTGTTGTGATTTAACATGCCCTGAAATTTATTTCTAGACCAATCAAAAATGCGCAAAATTCTATTCATATAATTAAGATATTTATCTGTGACATTATTGATATTTCTGTGACAGTATAGTGTGTTTTCAAGCATGTTTGTAACACAGAAGTGTGTTTGCATAGCTATAACAGAATGCCAAGTTTACTAATTCACCTGAATCTTGTAAAACAGTAGACATGTTAATACTTCTACCCCAAATCTGATGATATCACTATTTAAGGTTGTTCTTTTACTGATTTTTGTGGTTTTTAAAAAAAAAAATTCCCCCTCATTAGTGGTTCTTATCTGTTGATTAACTTAAAATTATATAATTTAACTATCCTGACTGGAGAAATCCACTAATCCACTTGTACCAATGTGAGATCCTATATTTAATACTTATATCTAACTCATATTAACTAGTTATGCTAAAATCTTATTGCAAATCAGCTCTAGCACTTACACCAGACAATAATGCCATCGTTTATTTTTTATTTTAACAGAAGAAATACAGAATATTGTCAATACATGTAATATTATTTTTTTCCATTTAAAATCCTTCAGCCCAAGCTTTGCTGAAGAAATTACTGGACAAACTTGTTCAGTTACAGACCATGCTGCTGTTACAGAATACAGAGACAAAACACGTAGTTACAGGACAGTATGTATTATTTATGCTTGTTGTTGATCATAACAGATGGGTAGAGGAGATTCATTGACATCCAACTGTGTACCATTTCTAACTGTAAACGATTACAGTAAAACATGTGGAAGCCCAGCCCTCTTCAACTGAGTAACAGTCTGGTTTTTGCAGTTGTTCATTTGATACATTTTAAATTTACAATAACAATTATAACATGGGTTTCCTTTACCTATTTTGTTTATACAGAATTTTAGCGCAGGTGTGCGGTTTATATAGGGTTCATTTTATTCAGGTTTTGGTTTCAACAGGTGTGGGGTTTATTAGAGTTGGGGTCATACATGTATGCTGTTTATCAGGGTTTGGTTAAGTCAGGTGTGTAGTTCATTCATTTAGGGTTTGATATCGACAAGTGTAAGGTTACTTAACTGTTTGGTTTAGACATTTATGCAGTATATTTAGGGTTCTGTTTGGACAGGTTATCATTTATTCGGGGTTTGGTTTAGACAGGTGTTTGGTTTATTCAGGGTTTGGTTTAGATGGGTGTGGAGTTTTATTTGGGTTTAGTTAGACATATATGCAGTTTAGTTAGGGTTCCATTTGGCCAGGTGTGTGGTCCATTTAGGGTTTGGTTTATACAGGTGTGCAGTTTATTCAGGTTTGGGTCAGACAGGTGTGTAGTTTATTTAAAGTTTGGTTTATACAGGCATGTGGTTTATTTAGGGTTAAGTTTAGAGAGGTGTCCAGTTAATTCAGGGTTCTGTTTGGACAGATGTTCGATTTATTCAGGGTTTAATTTATACAAGTGTTTAGTTTGTTTAAGGTTCATTCAGTTTTATTCAGGATTTGGTTTGGAGATGTGTGCAGTTTATTATGAGTTGGTTTAGACAGATGTGCAGTTTAATCAGGTTTATGTTTGGACAGGTGTTCGGTTTATTCAAGGTTTGGTTAAGACTGTTGTGTGTTTTATTCAGGGTTTGGTTTAGACAGGTGGGTGGTTTATTTAGGATCAATTTTAATCAGGTGTGCAGTTTATTAAAGGTTCTGTTTGGACAGGTTATGGTTTATTTAGGGTTCAGCATAGGCAGGCTTTATTATTCTCCACCATGTTAAGTCTATTCATCCAACTGATGGTCCAGTACAAGGCAAACACAGCAGAAACATTGCTCAGTTGTTCAAACAACAATAGCTCGCTCCTTTTTAGCTCACCTGACCCAAAGGGTCATGTGAGCTATTGCCGTCACTTGGCGTCCATCGTCCGTCCGTCCGTCGTCTGTCCGTTCAACTTTTCAAAAATCTTCTTCTCTGAAACCACTTGACAGAATGCAACCAAACTTGGTATGGTTGTTGCTTAGCATGTCCTTTACCAAACTATCGTTTGGATTTTTGATTCGTAAAAAAACATGGTCGCCATGGCTAAAAATATAACAGGGGGTCAAAATACAGTTTTTGGCTTATAGTTCAAAAAGTATTACAGATACAGGAAAACCGAAGAGACCTTCCTTCTTCAGCATTAAAAGATCTACAAAACACTCCATTGGGTCAAAGTCATATGATGACTCCTTGTAGGAGTTATTGCCCTTTAATTGTCGAAATTGATGATTTTTGCCATTTTTGCCTCAAAATCTTGAAAATTATTAGAACTAGAGAACAAGTTAGCATTGTTTAATTGTTCTGCTCTTTGAGAGCTATAAAAATGTCTTTAGGGTCAAGATTGTCTGATAAACCGTTTAAGAGTTATTCCACTTGAACTGTTTTTTTAAAATGGTTTTAATTGATTTTAAAAAATCTTCTCCTCTGAAACCACTGAAAGTACTGCTTTGAAACTTTGTACACATTATCCGTCAAATGGCTTCAACCAAGTTTGCACAAACCATAGCCGCAGATTAACCAACATGGCTGCTATGGCTAAAAATAGAACCGGGGGGGGGGGGGGGGGGCGGGGGTCAAAATACAGTTTTTGGCTTATAGTTCGAAAAGTATGACAGATACAGGAAAACTGAAGAGACATGCCTTCATCAGCATCGAAAGCTCTACAAAACACTCCATTGTGTTGAAGTTGTATGATGACTCATTGTAGGAGTTATTGCCCTTTAATTGTCGAAATTGATTATTTTTGCCACAAAATCTTGAAAATTATTAGAACTGGAGAAAAAGTTAGCATTGCTTAATTGTTCCGCTCTATGAGGGCTACAAAAATGACTTAGGGTCAAGATTGTCTGATTAACCGTTTAGGAATTATTCTCCTAGAACATATTTTTAATGAATTTTAATTGATTTTAAAAAATCTTCTCCTCGAACCAAAGAAAGGACTGCTTTGAAACATTGCACACATCATCTTTAGAATGTCCTCTACCAAAATTGTGCAAATCATGACAGCTGACTACCTACATAGCTACGTTGGCTTAAAATGGAAAGGGGGGGGGGTCAAGGGAGTTTTTGGCTGATAGTTAAAAAAGTATAACAGGTACAGCAAATTTCAAGTGAACCTCCCTCCTAAGCATCAAAAGCTCCTCCTTATAGGAGTTATTTCCCTTAAAAGGTCAAAATTAATGGCTTTTGCAGAAGTGTTGGTCAATTCCTTATAGGAACGAAATTCTATATAAAAAAGGGTTGTTTGGTTTCAGGTTCAGGTGAGCGATACAGGCTCCTGGGAGCCTCTAGTCATAAGACAAACTTTAGTTTAGTGCATACTGTACTGTTGTTGCACAGATACTCATCTCTGATGATTTTTAAGAACATAGTTCACATTCTTTTGATAGAACATATGTAACATCATAGATCTTTTAGGGTTGACATAGTAGACAGACATTTTCTACCGGAACTTTTACACATTACTGTAGTATTCCTTTATGTCTTCATATTGATACATTAGAAATTGTTACTACTTGACAAGTTTGTCAATTTATTAGAAAAACTGGTATGGAACAACCAGGGCATGATGACGATGAAGAAATTCCTAGTGATACTGATGAGGAAGAGGATCCAGAACATAAAGAGGAACCAGTTCATGTTGGAATGAAAAGAAAACTAAAGATGGATGATTACCCAGAATTCTTGGCTAAAAGACATCAAGATTTTCAAACCTTTAGGTATAATTTTGTCATTATAAGTCACTGTAAGCTAAGAGACTGACGTGTTCATGGTACATTATATAGATTTGCATTCTTTTCATCTAAGGAGGTGTTTTCAATAATGTCAGCCATTGATTTCTTGGCAGGAGTCGTACATTATTTAGAAATAAGGTAGATAATCTCTACCAGCTTTGGCACACTTTCTTGTCTCCCTAGTTTCCGCTACACAACAGCTGATTATAGAAGTCCTGGCCAAAATACTTTTTCTATAGATTATTTTTTATAAAACTGTCCATTTTAACTCCAGAATACTGTGAATTCCTTTTTATTCGTGGGGTACCAATTTTCGTGGTTTTCGTGGGTGGGCTCATCCACGAACTTAAGAATCCAATGAAATATTAACTCTTTTGTATTGTTATGATAGATGTGAGCTACGTTTTACAATGTGGACCGATGCTCTAAGTAATTGAAGTGTATTTTTAATAGGTTGCAAGCTATGGGAACATCCAATCTTTGATTAATATACCACATAAATACCTTGGATATCAGTCAATCATTAAAAATATCTCAGATAAGTTTTTGTCATGTTTATTTGGTGAAATTCAAATGATTTCATACGTTTTTGTGCAAGTCAGTTATACTTCTGGTTTATTAAAATGTTTTTGTAAAGTGTTCATTTTATGTACAGAAGTGTTATAATGTATCTTGTACCATCACATGTTCTTTTCTATTAAAAAAAAAAGATTTATTTTATACTAGTAAAAAATTAATCAATCTATTTTTTCTATCAATCCTGTCAAAACCCAACCGAAGCCATAAAAACTTCACTACCATTAAATAAACACCCGTTGGGTAGTTTCAAACAAAATCAATCCCTTCGATCACCATAAATCAATTAAAAGTCTAGCCAGGTGTTTTTTAAAAGGTGTTAAGATCATAAAATTAATCAAATCAAATAAGGATTGATAAATATCGAAATTAAAAAAAAAGTTTATTTCCATTGGATAGTTTTAAAGCTTAAAGATGAAAAGATAATAAAAATGAGACCTACCTTTACAGCTTAATGAAGTAAAATAATCACAGCTCGTTAACACATTAATTAATGATAATTACATAATTATAAAGGAATTTTCTGGCATATTTTTATTTCGGTAAACAACAAATATGTCTTGATAATCTTTATTAGGTTGTGAAAATCGATATTTTTATTAAATGAACACTTTCATGTGCCGACTCTAAACGAGTACAGCCAAATAAAAAAAAAAATTTTCTTCAAAATTACAAATCCACAAATTTACGAATCCATGAACTTGCAATTTTGGGTAAAACCACGAAAATTGATAACCACGAATTTAAGTACTTTCACAGTACCAGCCAAATGTATTGTCAGTCCATTATCAAAACACCATGTTATATCAAGTCATGTCAAGCAGACTGTATCAAAATGGGTCTTAAAATAGTTTCTTGCAACACTAATTAATTGTTTTACCACAATAATTATGGCCTGCCACTAAAAATGGCAGACACTCTATAGTGATCAATCTATCTGTCTGTCTGTTTTAAACTTATTTTTTCGGACTAAAACTTTTTTCTCTATTGACATAGGCTTTTGATATTTGGCATATAAGTAAATCTTTTTAAGGCGCTGTGTCCCATACCATGGTTGATGACCTTTGACTTTGAACTTTTGCCTCAAGGCTTTTTGAATGACAAATTTGTGTAGGGGCATCTGTTCTTACAATTTTTTAATCAGAACCTATTTACAATAGGCCCTCAATGATGGATGCCATCTTACTGATATCTAGTTAAAATTATAAAAGAAATTTAAAAAACCCTATATATTAATATTTAGAAAAAAAAAAAAATCTTTAGACATTTTTTCATAAAAAGACTTAATATATTACATATTAAATGTCTCCTTAAATAGTACTCTTATTATGAAAAAAAAGGCCTTTGTAATTTCCCTTTAAATCATTAAATAATAGGATAGTTGTAATGAATTGCATATATGTTAGACATTTTCATCAACCAGACAAATATGTTTACGGGTAGATACATTTCCAGTACATAAGTTTCTGACATTTACCTCAAGTAAGTTATGTATATAATTAAACAAACAGATGCTTCTTTTCAGAAACAATACAATACAGAAATGGTTTGACAAGACACGCTTGTTAGGTGGAAAAATCAAGAGTAAATCTTTTTCAAACTTCGAACAGTCTGCACTTAAACAAATTGAACAGGTAAGAAAACTGACATTGTTAGCCTTGTTTCATTAGGCCAAAAAAAAATATTATTAGCTTCTCAGGCCCCGCCGCATGTCCCATTTACCCGCCGCATTCGTCGTTTTTTATCATACCAAAAAAAAAATTAAAAATCAGCAGTTCCGCGCCCCGCCCGGAAATTTTTCGCGTCTGTTTCCGTTACCGGTAAAATATATGATTTTAATAATCATCGAAACGTTTTCTTTAACATGCTTTATCACGTGGTGTGGTGATTTAAATATACATCGTTTGTTTAACTTCCGTCAGCATGGCATCGTCTTTGGTGTCATGCCAAGTCCTCTCGAGAGGAAAATCGATAATACCGTGGACAATTCATTGCGATTATATGACAGAGTACGCTTGGGGACTTGTTAGAATCAATTAAAGCAAACGCTGCAGCAGGCATTGTCAAATTTGAAGGCTACACAGCTGATGCCTTCATTGCGAGGTCCAATATGTCATTGCTGGAAATGCGAGACAACTCGGACCGTAATAGGACAAGTCGGACCGTGTTATTCATATAAGGTCCGAGTTGTCCTATAATTTATGTTCCAAGAAATCTATATTGTCACGTAAAAATATAGTTTTTGTTTGTTAACTGACGTTTATTTTATTAACTGTACAGCAGTTGCCCAGACTGAAATTTGTTGTTTAACTTGAAATTTACTATGCATCAGAAAAAAAAGCAAAACAAAAAAAAGTTTCAACATATATTTATTTTAAAATAAGGGAATTGTGATATCAGAGTATGGTATCATGTCGTCACCATTCTTTCACATCTTGACCAAGCTACTCATTTGGAATCACAGAAGTTTCTATCTAATTAAGTTTAACTAAATTCACTTATTTGAAAACAAACAAGCTCAAATTCTTTCAGATCTCGAAATTGAAACAACATGATTACCGATCACATTAATTGAAGCCACAATTATTATTGATAATTGTGAGTGTTTTCTGAATTCTTAAGATTTAATGTTGTTATTTGTGTCGCATTTCTCATCGTAACATTTAACTTTTATATAATTAAATCAGTATAATCTACATTCGAGTAGAACTATTTCCATTTACTAGAAAAAATTTATAACGTTATATGGATAAATATTATAAACAAGACTATCATATTTTAATGACAGTACGGTCCGAGTTGTCCTATTTTCTACGGGACGAGCTGTCCTTACTACGGTCCGAGTTGTCTGCGTTCCAAGTTGTTCAGTTACTAATTGCAGTACATATATTAAAAAGAAGACAACACATATGTATACAAAAAGTTGGTTTTAATTTCCCATTAAAACAGAATTCTTCAATTTCTTGTTTATATACCAGTATATAAGAACAGATGCTATATTTTAATAATTCAGACATGATGAAAGTTTCCACAAGTACATGCCAGAAAAAAAAAAAAAGAGCCGCCCTGCCTCATTAAAAAATTTGAAAAATGGCCCGAGAAGCAACAATTTTTTTAAGAAAAAACAAGGAAAAAAAAAAAAAGACTCCTCCCTGCCTCATCAAAAAATTTGAAAAGTGGCCTGAGAAGCTAATGATTTTTTTTACATGGCCTTAAGTCACCACAAATTAATTATGTAACTTGTTTTGCAAAAGTTAAATGAAAGAAACTAAAACGTCAACAGGAATCGTAAACCATGGGACAAGGACAAAGTTAGATTGACCCAAAAAAACTTGACATAAAAGAACAATATAAATCTCAAATAAATGGGAAAAAAATATGATTGTTCCTCTAAATAACTATACAGTGGCTGTCTCTATAATATTAGACACCTATTGAGTAACTATCATGTACATTAAAAAGTTAAATCCAGAATTATCCTTTGAACTTTACAGAGGTTATATTATATAATGTATTATTTTATCTAATTTCTTTATATTCTGCAGACTACTTTTGACCACAAAATTTTTTTAATTACAGAATGGGTTTTGTATTCTTTTAGAGTTATTTCCCATTAAAACATCTGTTTGGTTGTTTGTGCATATATTTCTCTTATAATAAGGAATATAATGTATCACAATATTAAAACGTTTTATTTTACAACAAATTTGTTTTGAAAATTGTTTATATTGATATGGTTGTAAGCATATAGCGTTTTTTACAGAAATTAAAAATGCTAGATAGCTGCTTTCAGTAATAAAGATATAAATATATTAGGTAATAAACCTCCACAGAGTTAAGAGATTGGCACACCGAAGTGCCATTATTATTCTTCTTCTTCTTCGATTTGTGGAGTTCAGTAAGGTGCATTTGCATCAACTGATGAAGTTGTATTACATTTTGTAAACAAGTATAGGATTGGTTCATTTTTGTAATGTCAATAACACTGTGATATCAACAATACATGTTATGACCAGATTACCATAAAAAAAATATCGCCTAAAAATGTTTGTTTCATGATATTTGTATGCGTAAAATATATTGTATCATTATACATCCTCAGTTTTGACAGACCACGTGATCAATTGTACTACCTTAACCACTCTGCCACTGAGGCTCCCAACTTATACAGTGTACAAAATGCATACGAGTCAGCTAGCATGGTTATGCATATGAGTCAGCTAGCATGGTTATGCAAGTTTTATCTATTGTCTTGTTTTAGTTTAATAAGCTTATAATCTCAGTCTTTCCGATGGTGTTTCAATTTTTTCAGGAGATCTGGTCTGGTAATAATAATTGTTTTCAGGACCTAGTGAACCAGACCAACCAATTTGTTTGCAAAAAATATAAAATACAATTTATATGTACAGCACATATATTCTTGGTCTCTGTATCCTCTTTATCTTTGTTACTATACTAGTTTAGTCTGTTTTCTTTCTTCATATCACAAAAAGCCCACTGTTCTGCTACTGGAAGTGTAAAAAATTAGCAATAACAGAATTTTTTCCAGTCCTTTAGGTTTTTACCTGTGTTTTCCGATTGTTCATGTTTTAAATAATTTGCAGTTCTAGTTGTACAGACAGTTTTAAAAATGTGTAGATTATTGAAGGTGACTTTAAAAACCAGAAAAGCTTCTGTACAGTCAAACCCTGATACATCCAAGTTTTGGACAGTGAAAATCTATCAAGTTATCTAAGTCTAACCCGTTTAGGGAGTGACATCATCTTATCTTTGTTTTATGATGAGTCAAAGATCTTTCGTGTATATTGGTTTCATACTTTTGGAATCTTTTTTATTTGTAGAGTATGAGTAAAGATTATTTTTGTTATGTATGATCCCTTCAAATTAACCAAAAATAATTAATAAAGTTTGTAATAAAATTTATAAACTTTAATCTGAAATTAATGATAAAGAAATTATAGAAAAAATAATGAAAATGCACTAATCAACACACAGTTCTAAATTATTAAAGCACATTGAACAATACAGAATGTTACATTATTTCGGTATATGGAATACACAAAATGAAAAAAAACCACATAGAATCGTAAGTAAGATCAATATATATTTTTACCATTATCATTTATAATTAAACATAAAAATAATTCTGACAGCAGTGAGCAGATTTTCAATAAACCTTCATTATGCATGTACAGAGATGGATACCATCATTTTACTGATATCTAGTTTGCAATGGCTACAATGAGTCATCTCTTATTGCATTTTTTAAAAGGGGTCTTGACATGAACAAAAAAAATGCCAGACATGACACTAGGGTCCTAGCCAGGGTTTATGTAGTATGATCTACAGACCATCAAATAGAAGACATCTTTTATCCAATACACAGGACACATTGGGCAGTTCCGTGTGTCAAGTACTGGGAAGCCTCCCAGAAATTGTGCTTAAAATTCCCTTTTTGACAGCATAGAAATACATGTAGCATAAACATTTTTAGTTAACGTTAGTTTTAGAAAAGCCGGAAAATCCAAATCCAAAGCTTTAAAAAATTATGTCTCTTGACCACCATATGCAATTAATTCCTTAGATAATAAATGTTAATGTTAAAATTGTTTTTTGTTTTCAGATTTTAGCTGACAAAGACAGATTGATAAAGAGAACCCAGTTAAAGCGATCTGTTTATACCATATTGGGGAAACCAGAGGAGGAACAGACTAAAGAGGAGCATGTTCCTGAAGAGGTTAAGTAGCATACATAAATTCAAAGCTCAAGATAAGCATTATTTTTCTATCATGTGTTCTGATATATTCTGTAAAAAATTAAAAAACAAAGGAAAATAAATGTGGTGAAGGGGAGCGGGTTGGAAAAATAGGGTATCTGTGTAATTAACTACTCCTACAGGTTTAAACCCAGATGTCCGAAATTTCACAGAAAGATTGCACATGAAGCTATTATAGAATTGTTTGAGGATTTGTTTCCTAATTTACATACTTCTGAGGATTTTTTTCCTAATTTACATACTTCGAAACAGTTATTTTTCTGAACATTTGCAGAACAGGGTACTCACTTGGTGTAATCAACCCTGATCTCTGAAACTTCACTGAAAGATTGCACACATATTTAAGTTGTGCACCTGATGTTATGGAATTGTTTAAGGAATTTTTCCTTATGTTTCCAGACTTGTTTTTCAGAAGAGGATACCTATTTTGTGTAATGAACTCCTTCTACAGCTTTCAACCCATATCATTGAAACTTCATAGATGTAATATTGCAAACCTGTTGAAATGTGCACCTCATGTCAAGAAATTGTTCAGCGAAATGTTTTCCCATTTTACTAGACGTGGGAACTTTGTCATTTTTTAACACATTTTATACATGATGGTTCTGTTTTTACACAAACCCGAAACCTTCTTCCAAAAAATTGGAAACCATTTCCCATTTTTTAAGGCACTTCCTTTATAACCCCAGCCATTTCAGACTTTATCCAGCTTTGGAGAAAATGGGCTAATGTTGTATGCTATATTTTTAAAAACCGTAAATAAAATTTAATATGTATTTTCAGACAAATACACCTGATGAAAATCAGAAGAATTATGATCCAGAAATATTTGACGACAGTGATTTTTATCATCAACAGCTACGAGAGTTGATAGAACGTAAAACAGCTGATATAGATGATCCAATAGCTATTAGCAGGTTATATATGTTACTAGCTTACTATAAACATTGTTATTTTAATGGAGGGTAGCTGGTTATTTTCATCATTAGTCAAAACTATTTGAGTGAAGGCAATATTCACAACAGAGACACATATCTACTTTGTTTTGTTAATCATTACACTTTTTGCATGTGGGTTATTTCTGCACATTTACATAAATAGCGAAATGAGTGAAAATTACCCATACACAAAAATTTCCACCTTTTTTTAAATTAAAAAACCAGTGTTTTTGGTTTATTCACGTTTCTCCAACATTGTCACTTCGACTAAAACAACTACCAATTAAGACAGGGGATTAAGAGGCGTTCAAAGGGAGAGGTTAAGGATTATCCAACAGATAATATTAAATACAGATTTTAGATAAAATGATCGATAATTAAACTTTTGCTCTTTTTTATTGTTATGTTTTTTGTTAGTTTCTTCATCATTATTATTATTGTGATTTTTTTTAAAATTTTATAGTATGGCTAGCACTTACGTGCACGTTATCCCATTTAAATTGCATGGGATAACTAGCGATCGCTTTATGAAACGGCACCCAGGACTGAGATATTCCTGCTTGTACATTGAGTCGGTTGTCAATGTTTCTCTTTTTCTTTTGCTCTGGTCTGATGCCACCTGAATCTGGTTTGCCTCTGTATTTGTCTGCGACTTATTTCGAATTTGTATCAGCTGAAAAATATTGTGGTGAGCGTGCATGCCAGTTTCTTTGGCTTTTTTGCGCTATCCTTAGAAGTGGTTGGTGATACGTGGTCCTTCAGTTGTGGAATGGTTCTATGGGTTTTTTTTTTGTTCACCGTCTTTGTCTGCTTGTAATAATCGTCGTCAAGTTGTATACTTCCGTGGTTATACTTTTTAATATTGATTTGAATGTAATATATTCATTTTTAATAATTTCGTAATTATAGACAAAACATTAATGTTTTTTTATATTTCTGTAGATGATTTTTCCTTTTATGTAAAACGAAATGCAAAATATTGAGTTAAGACACAAAACTTATAACCCATTGAAGTTTTTTAAACAGGTATATGTTACAGGTAAATATCAACATGATAATCCTTCAGATGCCCCTTAATCCCCACACTTAATTGGGTGTTGTTTTAATTAATTATGAAATGTTGGAGAAACGTGAACACACCGTGTTTTTATATGACAATTAAAATGTACTAAGTTCTGTATAATTGCACTCATGGGTGCTGTAAAAAATGTCCTTTTTATAATTAAAACACTTAAAACATTTATTCATTGGACATTTGCACACTTGAACACTGTCTTCATTGACAATGTAATATTAGAAAAATGTAATGGTAACTAGAATATAGATGTGGAAAAAAATAACATACACTGTACCTGGCCTCAGTGCATAAAACCTTTTTGAGTAAAAATGTTTTGTTCAGCAGGAGAATTTTCTCAATAACTATGAAAACAGTTGAAATCAAAAGTTTTGAATGGATGAAATTGAGAATAAAAAAATTCTCAGCAAAGAATTTGATTATGGCACCCAGGTCAGGTTTCTCGCTCCTACAGGGATTTGGAAGAAGTGTCATAAAAACATTTTATAATCAGAATTCGGAACAAATTTTTTTATTTTTATTTTTTTTTTGATTGAGCATTTCCATTTGCCAAGTTAATAGTAATTAAGACATTGATGATGAAAAACAAAGCAAAATTTGTTTCAATTTTTGTCAATAAATGTCTGTTAATGTTGATATTATAGGCAGTGGCTAGAAATTCAAAAGTTACGTAATAAAGTTAAAAAGAAGATTGATACAAAGGCCAGTAAAGGAAGAAAAGTCAGGTATGTCAGATGTACATTTAAGTTTTATTGGAGTTTTTAACACAACATACATAACAATCTTTGGCACACATTTGCTTGTTTCCATACCCCTAAAACTATGCTGAATATGACCTCTGTCACACCTGATTTTAGGGGTCATACTTCTGTTTCAGAGGGGAAGGTAAAATAAAACAATGTTTTTGCATACATTGCATTTCAGATTTATTTAATCTTTTTTTTTAAGAAAAAAGATTGTCGGCTGCTTAGAAAACAAATTATAGAACCAGGTAGAACATCTTAGTTTTTCATGGTTTTATAATATCCCTACAACACCACCTTACAAGGGTGTACAGGAGAAACTGATTTGATATTTCATTAATTGTTGTATGAAATTTGATTGGCTACATTACGGTTTTATCATTTATTACAAATCACACCAATAATCCATCACATAAACAACACATCAATATATAATTTCCTTTCAAATATGTGCAAATCCCATACACAAAGATACAAAATGTCCCAGCATACTGGATTCAATCACTACATGCATTTTCTAGATGTATAATAAGGGTTGAAAAATAAAAGTGTTTGCTTACTATTATTTGTTCTTTGTTACAAAACTTACAAGCTGCACATTTAGACTTTTTCAATAAGTCACAGTTTATTATCAAAAATGTTTTTTTAAATTGTTACTTTTCTAACAGTAGCCATTAACAACAGCTCAAGTCAAGCAAAGTTTATATTTAGCACAGGGTTTTAGTGAATGCTTCAAAGATCGCACACAAATTTATAAAATCTTATTAATTTTTTTTAATGAAAAACTTACAGACCCAAAACTTCATTAATTCTTCGGTGTTTCAGAATGTTACATTTTCTATTAAAAATATGGCCTTTAAAGTCTAAAAGCCATTTAATGGAGTGCATTATTTTTCTAACAACATTTTGTATTACATTTGTGTTTTTTAGTTCATTTATGTTATTGATTTTACCAGCTAAATGTATAAAGGGTACAAAGCTTTTCTAATGGGATTGCAATAAAAATGGATTGTCATTTTATCTCATATAAAAGTCATATTACAAAGTTGAACTGAACATAGTTCTTGGGCTATTCTATTTTTATACCCCCTGGAATCGCCCTGTCTGTCCGTCTGTCCACATCCCTTGTAAGTGCAACTCCTCCTAAACCGCTTGATGAAATTTAATGAAACTTAGCATAAATGAAGTACATTATATGTAGATGTGCATGAAGGATTTTTATTGACCTCGGATATCATTAAGGGGAGATAATTGGACTTGAAAGCAAAGCAGGGGGAATCGCTTTGTGAGCGTGCTCACAGTCCACAGTGGTTAAGTTTTATTTTTAGGACGTAAGTTATGGCTTGAGTATGTAATAAAGAACAAATGTAAAAAACAACTAAGTATGTCTATTTTTATCATTCTAACCTCCATAGACTATTTAACGAAATGTTTATTGACAAACATTGTATAATTGTAGATATAACACACATTCAAAGCTTGTTAACTTTATGGCACAGATGGACAACTGTACATGGACAGATGAGTCTAAGTAAGATTTTATAAACAAACTAGTAAAGTGGTCTGAGTAGCTAAGTTATCTAAGTACCCTTTTAAACCTAACAGTTAACAAAGAAACACCCCTCCGTCAGAGGGGCCTTGGTGGCCGAGTGGTTAAGGTAGTTCATTTATAATGTATTCTGTCATCACTAAGGTTGTGGATTCAAGTTTCACTGCGGGCAGGATACACTCGACTTCATTAAGGATTGCCAATTTTCCTACCAAAGGTCTTTTTTCTTCAGGGTACTCAGGTTTCCTCCCCCACCAACCTGGAGGACATGATATAGTTTTAAAATTGCTGAAAGTGGTGTTATACATCATTCAAACAAACAAACATGCTCTCCCTTAGAGAATTGCAAAAAAAAAGAATAACAATAAGTTTATTCACTCATTATATTATATTTATCTTGTGATAATGTTGCCTGCTGAGAGTTAGCAGTTCTTTATAAGAATCTTTACTAATTTTTTCCACCAAGAAAACTAGATGGTTGAATTGCTAAAAATTTCTCGTGATAAGTGAAGGAGAGCTTGTTGGGCAAGAGCTAATGAGCCTGAATTTTTTCTTGACAACAACATGACCTCCTAAGGCATTTCTCCACAAGTGAACTGAAGCCTTTCTTCATCAGAGCTTTATTGCCAAAATCAGAAGAATGAAGCATTCTTGTTCACCCACTCATTACTTGATATCGAAGTGGCTTGAAACTTGTATTAGGGCCCTGAAACACATCGTGTCATGGCTATATTTTTTTCTCTTTTGAGGTAGGCTTTTGATATTTGGTATATGGGTAGATAATATCAAGGTGATGTGTCACATACCATAGTTGATGAACTTTGACCTCAAGGTCAGTGGGGCCCACATAGAAGGATACCCTCTCATTAATATCTAGTTTATGAGATCTTTTCTCCTAAGATCAACATAGCCTGAATTCTTCTTACCTTCTAAAGAGGCATGAAGCCTTATACCCAAAATCAATGGCCTGAATTGTTTCATCATCAGAGACAGTTAAAATTGGAATTTTTTAACATGCCGATACCATTTGTAAATGGCACAAAACTTAGCATTTGTATTAATATAAAGCAGACATACGAAAATAAGCAGAACATTTACTGACTACATAATTAAACTGAAAATGACATACAATCACTGCAGGGTTGGGTCCAAGTCTGCAAGCAGAGTGTGCTAGACTTAATTGACCTAGATTGCTGGGGTTTTTACTGGGCACTCCAGCTTCCTTCTCCAATAAAATCTGATGCCACAATTTGGCTCAATAATTGTTGAAGGTGGTGTTAAACTACCTAAAAATATCTTTAAACAATTTTCCATATACAGTTTACCCAAAACTTAGTTATCAACTATTGATCACTGATGTGTTAACACTGGTTGTTAGTATGAGTCTTAACTGCAGAGAGACATGCCTAATGATCAGGAACACAGTCTACTGTACTATAGATTCAATCCAAATAATAACTGGACACTGTTTTTGCTGGAAAATTGCTGAAAAGGGGAATAATATCTCAAAACAAATATTGCTTTACTATATACCTATACATATGTATTTTTTTGTTTTTAATTGTAGAGACGATTTGTTCAAGTCTTTGTTTGGAAAGAGGTACACTAAAGAACAGACAACTCTAAATGGAAATGGATTAACTAGTGATAAACTGTCACATGAATTATCTGTAGATAAATCTTAATAAAAAATTGTATATGTTGTGAAAGTGCTGCTTGTTATTTTGAGGATCAATTAGAACTTTTATATAACTATTGATTTAAGATATAAGATTTTAATATCCCTACTGAAAGTCACAAGTTTTTATGTGGTTTGGTCTGATCATTATAATCTTTTTATGCTTAGTGTGGAAATAGCATTAAAGAGCAGAAATGATATTTAAGCTCAGTCAGCATGGGAGGGGAGGGAGGGGTCTGTTGAGACTACTCCACAAATGTATTACACAGTACTTTAGTAATAGGTGGTGTAAACTCTTCTTTCGTCATAAATCATAGGATAACCCTGTTCCTATTATATCTATATTCCAGTTTATCAAGTTGGGCAAGAAGGTTAAAAAAATACCAGTACTAATTTCACTTCCAGAAGAACTACAAACTGAGTCAGAATTCCTTTGAACATAATATTGATTTTGGTGTGAAAAATAATGATCACGGGATGATTGTGCTTCAGGATATAAAATCTATGTTTGCCTCTTTAATTCTTCACAGTTTGTGAGCGCAGATGTGGTTCACATTACACCTATAAATATATTTTTTATATCTTTATAACCTACCAATCCTCTTCAATCCATGGTTTGCTCATTAGGCTTTACAGCATCTTCTGCCATCCCTTATCAGCTTTGCTCCATGTTTGCCATTCCATTTGCTATTAATCTGCCATGTTGTTCTTGGAGACCTCTCTTCTTCCCTCTTGTGTCCATTTCAGAGTTGCAGGCAGGGTGCGCTCGACTCCAGTCTTAATTGACAAAGATAAGATGCCTGTTTTCGTTCAGATGGTTGAGGGTTTTCTCTGGGTACTCTGGCTTCCTCCTCCAATAAAAACTTATGATAAAGCTGAAAAATTGCTGAAAGTGGCAAAAAGCACCATTCAAACAAACAATCTACTATGACCACGTCCATCTCCTTAACCTCTCATATCGGGCATGTTTTGGTCTAATCATTTCCCATTATCATGGACCAGAAAATGTGTAGTAATCATTTCTTAATCTTTTTGCTGTACTTTGTAAATTTCCATAGAGGTGGATAAGCATGGCAATGGCAGATATCTTTCTAAATCATTGTTTATTCCATTCATGGTTTAATACTCTTGTAAAACAAAACACCAAATGAAAATATTCCATAAGAATATTTTGGAAGTGATCTTGGCATGTGGTACAATTTGAGAAATACTAAATATGTTTAGGGTCTTAAATGGCTAAGTGGTACATGTAGTCATATACTATTGATCAGATGCCTGTCTACACTAAGGTGGGTTCGAGTCCCACTGTAGACAGAGTCTACTTGACTCCATTCTTGTTTGACAATGATTGCCAGTTTTCCTACCAACGGTCGGGTATTTACTCCTGGTACTTCCCACCCAATAAAAACTGGACACCCAAGATATAGCTTAAAATTCACAACAGTCTCAAATGGCTTGGTTGCAAAGCAAGAGCATTTATAAATAGGGAATAGTTTACAATTTGTTGAAAAAATATTTTGGGTCTGTGTAATAAAATGTAAGAGGAGTTTCATTTCACAAAATAGGTACCGTCTTCTACAAATGTTCTGAAAAATGAAGTTCTAATTCTGGAAAATAAGGAAAAAAAACCTGGAACAATTTCCATAATAGCAGGTGCAGCACTTCTCTACATGTGCTATCTTACTGTGAAGTTTCAGAGATATGGGTTGAAAACTAAAGGAGTTGATTATACAAGATAGAAAACCTATTTTCGCCGCCTAACCACCCACCCACCGTACAGTATTGAACCATATTTCATGTAGAAGTTGTAAGTATTAATAACATATTCTTTCTTCACAAGTCTTGTGTATGACAAAACTAATAGTCTGCATTTGCAGCATTCCAATATGTGACGGTTAGCAGTAAAAATCAGACTTCCAGTAGCCGTATATTTGGGCCCTGTTTCCGTTTATTATGGCCTTTTGTACACAAGGCCAGATTAAAAATATAGTTTGTTTCCCCTCGCCCGACTGACCCAGATAAATGCCCGCCGACCCAAGTTTTTTTCCGATTTTTTAGCGATTTTTTTTTAATTTCCGGAAAAAACTTGGTACAGGTCCAGTACCGATCAGGGTTTTATTATGACCGGAGGTGATCGGAAGTTTCTAGATTTCCGTTGAATGTGAATTTGAAACTATGAAAGAATGCTGTTGCTGCTGCAAAGAAAAACTTTTTACCTACCTACCTACCCACCTGTAAAATCTAGAGTCGGAAATGGGGAAACAAACATATTTTTAAATGTGGACCAACTTATCATGTCCATGCTATAACTTTTTTGTCTTCTGAGGTAGCTTTTCAATATTTGGTATGCGGGTAGATAATTTCAAGGCCATGGGTGACCTATGACCTTAAGTTCACATAATTGCTTTCCCAATGACAAATTCCTGTCCAGGCTGAAACTTTTATTCTCTTTTGGTTAGCTTTTGATATTTGGCATGTTGGTAGATCATTTCATGGCGATGTGTCAAGTACCATGTATGGTGACCTTAGACCTCAGGGTTGCATTTTGCTTTCTGAATGAGAACAGTTTACAGCTGTCACTATTTCTCCAGAGGTAGGGTTTTGATATTGGGCATGCTGAGATAGATCAACTGAAGGCAACATGTCACATACCATGGTTTTGACCTTTGACCACAACATTAAGGTCCCTCTACTACAGTACATGTATCTGAATGATCAATTCATGTCGGACTTAACTTGTTTCTGTTTTGAGGTAGGCTCTTAATATAAGGCTTGTTGGTAGATTTTTTCAAGACAGCATGTTGTGTACTGTGGTTAGTGACCATTAACCTCAAGGTAACATTTTCTTTCTAAATGACAAATTTGTGTCTAGGCTTTAATTTTTTTCTGTTTTGATGTAGGCTTTTGATACTTGGCATGTGGGTACATGGGTCATGTCACAAACCATGATAAGCGACCATTGACCTTAAAAAGTTGACCTCCCGTTCCAAACAGTTTTTAGAATGACAAACTCCTATATGGGCACGTGTTCTTACAATTTTCATATCACAACCTATTGACAGCAGGGCCCACACAGATGGATACCATGTGATTGATATCTAGTGGCATAAGTAAATCGGTCTTATCTAAACAATAACTTTGCTGACTGATTTCTATAATTTTATTCACATTTTTTACAACAGTTTTGCTAAAAACTTTTTTCAAATTTAATACAAATGTATAATTTGCTCTTGGTTTGTCTAATAATGATTTGATGAAGGTGTTAACAATGGTAAAACTATGGAATTCATTAATCATGTCCTATCACTGATTTTATTAACTACCTTACATCTTGAACATGTTGATGTACTGACAACAAAGCCATCATCTAAAGAAGTCTCTTAGTTTGAATGTGAATGTTGGTCTACAAAAGTCTGGAAAAATAGTAGGACACACCTTGAAAATTCAGGATCAAATGGTTTTGTGTTCGAAAAAAAAATAAAATTTTTAACATCCATTATGAATGTTGAAACATGAAGAATACAAATGAATTATGTTAAATATATCTCCATTCGTTCATTGTTTAGTCAGAGGAACTCTTCAACACCTAAACACAAAGTCCTAATATTTATACTTGTATAGATCATATTCTGATCTATAAAAATACTGAATAACTTCAAACAAAACTTAACAAAACAGTAAATTCTTTTAAAAAAGTTTGGATGCATCTAAAAACAAAAGCTGGTTGGTATAACATTACCTAAAGTAAACAAATTTCAAGCCTTGAAGATGCATTCCTTCTGATACTGACTGACCAGAACTGTATCTACAAATCTATTTGGATGAACTGGTTCGACTTCTGTAGCAGTACATACATGAAAGACCTTGAGCAGAGTAACGATTGCATATAATTTTTATTTTGTAAAGAAGTAAGGGCTTTTCCATTCAAAATCAGTGGTGAAGTATAAATAGATTTTTATTTAAGCATGTGGTTTGGGGGTCATTTATGGTTAAAAGCTCAATAGAGCAAGCAAAATTTATGAAAAAAGTATCTTGCATAGTGGGTCTATTTTAGAATTTGTGTCCCGTGTTCCCATAGACTTTATAATGGAAAAGCCCTAAAACTAATCAGAACAACTATTCCTAAAATTCAAATATTGAAAAATAAATAACAACACAAAAAAATCCCCACAGTCATCCACTATTGAAATAAACAGTTTGTTCAGTCATATATTTTTCAATTTTAGAATTTTACGGGGAGTTGAACATTGCTCAGAAAGGTTAAATTCAAGTTTATTTTATATAACTGAACTGAAGGTTGTATTATATACAGTTTGTACAATAGAAAGGAATGTCTGAGGTAAAAGTGAAGCTATTTACATAAACTTCTTACTCATCATTTGATTTATAAAACTGAACATGAATCATGTGCATAGTGTTGAGATTTTCTGTTGTAAATTGATAGAAAACTTCTTCCATGCAATTAGTTAGTTGTAAAAAATCCTGATATCTAAGACATAGGACCTTTCATATCATGCTTTGTTTTCTACAAAAATACAAGTAAAACCTTTTAATTTGCTGTCAATTAAAGAAGGACCTTTCAAGTTTCCACTGTTAATTAATTTCTTTCAAATGTTTATTTTAATGATAAACAAGACAAAAGATACATCACGTAAGACAGTATTGTTGGATTTTGTAGTTTTACCTTGCATTTAATGACAAAATCAATTTCTTGCATACCTTATTGTTCACGTGTTGAAAAAAAACGGCTTTGAAAAATTGTTACATAACTTGTTTTTTTTTTAATAAAAGGATCTTTTAAAGATTTTAAAAGATCATGATAAATATTTCAAACAAGTTAAGATATGGTTACATTACTTAAAATTCATACTTATGTATAAAAATGTTTATAATGCACCATAAAACAATCTGCTTGCAACCAAAATAAACTTCCTGAATCACATTCAGCACTTGTAATACACATGGCACATTTGGCATCTCTCATATCACAATCATAAAAATGTCTGATCTAATTGCACGAGTCTGAAGTCATCAACATATTTCTACAATTTTTAAAATCAAACGAAGTAAATGTAAAATTGGAAATATACATATATTTGACACTGGCAGGATTTTCTAATGTAAAGTTACTTTTACTCTCATGTAATACAATGTACGTTCAACATAATGGTAGCCTTAAGACCCCATAACAACCTACGCCCTTCATTTATTCCGGGAAATTTCCAAAACGATCTTACTGGTAATTTCCTAGTTTCTTAGTATTCATTAGATACACTGAAACATTCTGGTCATTAATGTTGCAAGGCTTTCCTTGTGTTTTTACAATTTGTAATTGATGAGAGTATAACAAACTTTACTATACATTGTATGTACATGAAGTGTGCTGAAAATATATCTAGTCTAAATAGTTTGGAATAATTAATACCATTCCATCAATTTGTGAAATCAAACAAAGCAAAGTTATAATAACAAATATTATAGTACTATAAGTAAATATTATAGTACTATAAGTAAATGTGTGTATTCCCATATATTGTATAACAATTTGCTGAATAAATACTATAAACTTATGTTTCCCATTAGGATAATATTCCAATGAACACAAAAATAGCTGCCTTTTGAATCTATTATTTTCTTAGCTCCATCCGACAGATAAGTAGAAATGAAATCTGCACCTTAACACGCCTTAAAAAACCAAATATTAACTTAAATGTTTTCATGTATTCAATTGTTATTTCCTGTGATACAAATTTTTTCCATGTTGCATAAGCAACTAAAATTTGACACAGACCTTAAAAAAGTACTGTGGTGTCAGTGAAGGTGAATAAAGCTTTTGACTAGGCCGAATTTTACTGCCATTATAATCCGGTTAGTTTTGTGATTTGTCTGGGGAAAAAAAGAGTCAGGGTACGATTTTTCGTTCTAAGCTTTTGACCAGTTACATTACACTTCAAGGAAATGTCATCTAAAACCTAATTAATTGTATGGATTTGCTTCCCTCTAACAGTAATTTTGACAAGTTAAATCTTTAAACAACTGACCTATATAAACATGTCCATTGGTGCATAAAACATTTTGACAGTAATATAATGCAGATTTCTTCCATTTGTGGTTGGTTTTAGGTATTTTCTCAGCACAAACAAACAAAGCCTCATAACATGTCTTTACATATTTTGGTAGACTTACAATCTAAGTGGATAATTATTTTTGCCCAGAAAACATAGTTCCCATTACAACGGGTATGGATTACACCCTTGAAATTAAATATTAGAAATGGACTAATACTTGTAAGAAATCTAGAATCATTGCTAATACATTACTGAGGGTAAGTTTTTTAATTTCAGATATTCTCTGAAATTAAATGAATCAAATAATATTGCCTATGTCAAAAGTTTGCATTTTAAACAGCAGAAAAATAAATTATCTCACGAAAATTGTAAAATATATATTCTCTTATAAAGACATGTTATGGTTAACTTGTGTATAAAATGTAAAACTTTGAACAATATATCAACAAATAATAGCACTTTGAACTATACAACAAATTTATTGTTTTCTACCCTTGTCCGTGATGATTTTCTCTTAGTGAATCTATTGTCCCTGCAATTGTTGCACACAAAAGTGTCAGGAATATTGTTTTTTCGAATTTTCGCACATGACAAATGAATCCATGTTTCACAAACAGAGCATTCAATCATTGGTCTTCCACCATAAGGCTTCATACAAAAGCAGGTAATTAACTCGTAGGATTCGTCATCTGAAAAAATGAAAATGTATTAATTGATGCCAGTAGATTTTCTTCATTTAAAGGATGGCCTAAAAGTCTCTTATTAATATTTAGTAAATTTTTATTATCTAGAATATAGCTTCATAAAATAAATACATGGAGGAAAATAATATTGAATACATTTTGTGTTATTACCTACTGTTAAAACTGTATATATGGCTAATAATAAAATAAACTCTACATGGTACACTACTTGTTATTGCAAAAAAAAATTAAATGAAAACAAAACAGACAATCCTTTCTTGCAAAAGGAAGAAAATTAAATTTCTTTATAATGCAAGAAAGGATTGTTATTAGAAATAATGTACAGCACTTTATTTTCTAATGATCAGATAAAAGGATCGCTTTATTACCTGAATCTGGTATGTCGGTACCAATAGAATTACGACTTGGACTACCTGCTGACAGTGTTGTGTCAGAGGTGTAACTATCAGCAGTACTGCCACTACTATCTAGTGGACTCGTATTGTGTTGATTCCTCATCTCCTGAAATACACAAGAAAAATTATCATGATTATTAATGAAAAGGATCCCACATTAACTGAAGTGGCCGATTCAGGATAATAGGGTACAAAAAATTGGAACCCACCAATATCTCAAAAATTTTAAAATTCTTTAAAAAAAACCTACAGCCATCTTCCCTTCTTTTATTATAAAATACTACATCACTACCAACGACACATGAAAAATACTGATTAGAAATTAATCTGCATTTATTACATGGGTTAAGATGTTTATTAAATTTAATTGATCAACTTTTTTTTATCTGGTTTAAACAAAAGGTTTGATAATTTCTAATACAACCATTACATTTGACCCCAAGTAGCATTCAGGACATTTTGCACTTGAGCACTTGTACAAAATTTCCTGGAAGGATTTACATGTTGGTATTAATGTTTATCCATGTAATGCATGTCTGTCATAAAAATGTTAAATTTCAACATGTTAGATACCTGTATACTCCCTAAAAATGTTTAAATAAACAACAGAACAAAAATAACTGTAAAATGTCATAGTTTAATTAAAAAATTTGTTTATTATGCTGTCATTGTTCAACCAACCAGGAAGTAATTTAAAGCTATTTATTAATCAATGGTTCATGCATTTTGTGTACATGTAATTAAAGACTTGTAATAAATTTAACACCAAATACTCTTTCAGCACACTAACACAGAAATTTTTAATGCAGTGTAGAACCTCAATGACATTTTAAGCAATAGTTTTATAAATATTATCCACACTGACTTTACTTACTTCAGGACAGATGTAACATAAAATCAAAATCACATGTATGTTGACATAAATTTGTATTCACTTGTCAAAAGAAAAACCATCAATGCTGTTTTTTTTCATAATTTACTATGCTGTACTTTTCTAAATTTATCATAAATATTTTTTAAGACCTTTTAACTTAACCACTTGCACTACTGAAATTATAACACTTTTAACACTAGCGATATATCACTTTATTTTCATCTTATTATGAATTGCCAATGTGAACACTTACTTCATGTTTGTGTGACTCGTATTGTGTATACTCCAAAATCATTGTACAAAATGCATAAAAGTCTTCTTTGGTTTTCTTTCTCTTTGGAGGTGAACTACCAGTATGCTACAAAATATAAAGCATGATTAAATATTTTTAACTAGAAATTAAGAACAAAATTCAAATTCATAATTGAAACAGTGACTTTAAAAAAAAACATTAGTGTTCATTTTTATTTTGGGGAAGAAGGCTTAGTATGAGGAAAAAACCTGACTTGCTGTTAGAAATTGGACATCATTGTTGATTGATATAAGTGGAGCATGTCTGCAGTGAGACTACAACTTGCAACTGCAGTGTTGAGACACAATTCAAAAAAGTTACTTAGAAGTGGTACCATTTCATCACACTTTACATGCACATATAGTGTAATGTAGTTGAATTCAAAATTATGACAAGCATATACTATGAGGTGCATTGCCAGTCTTGATAGTATTCATTTTCTTTAAATTTACTTCATATAGTTCATCAAAACCCCATACTATTTAGACATGGCATACAATTTTTCTATAAAAAAAAGAAACAACAAAGGCCATGAAAAAATAGTTTTTGTAGTTTAGTAAGCCACATCAAATAACTTGTAAATATGTCTCATCTATTATGTCTGGTATAATTTGAACTAAGCCATTGATCTTGGCAGAGATCAAATCAGACCAATTATTATCTAACAATATCACCATCAACAATATTGTAAGACATTTGCATCCTTTACTCAAATGACATTGAAGTAAATAAATATATTTTTATTCGTATAGTGGTGCTTTTGAAGCACACGAAAATTTCAAATTACATGTAAACCTTCCAAAACACCATCGACGATGTCCATGAAATAATACTTTTAAAAAATATATAAGGACCATTTGTAATAAAATTCAATAATAGAATCTTTTTATTCCTGAGGTTTTATGAGAGACACAAGTATTTCAACGATAAACAGTTATGGCCGACCTGTAAAGAATGCCAGGCCGCCATCTTTGACAGCAAATTTTCTATGATCAAAAGTTTCTGCTTCTTACCTCATACTCGGGTCTTCCAAGAGGTTTCCTAATTCTTGGAGCTGTAAGAATAAAAAAAATAACTTTATAAATTGTTTTAAACTTAGAGCGATCCAAGATCACATAGTACGCATACGACAAGCAATTTCATCAAAAACAAAGAATCTATGTTTACTAAAATTTCAACTTGAAATTCTAAATAAATAACAAATATAAGGTAAGGACATCCAAAAATTCTGAAAAAACTACTATATAAGAATCATAAACATGAAAAACTAAATCAAAATAAATATGTTTCAATAGAAAATACAGCAAGTTAATAGCCATAGTGACGAAGCTTTCGTGAAAGAAACGTCCATGAACACCTCTTTAAAATTTACTGCATACGAAAAATTAAGATCAAAAAAGATCTCAATACACGTAAAATATGAAAAACATACCTTTGAAGATATCTTCTGACATAATTGTCCGAGTTTTGATCCTTCAGAAAATTAGTATTCCACAAATAAACTGTTTGAAATCCAGTCGGCAGACATGCAAACGGTTCCTTCCTGTGGAAATGCGATACTATGCGCCGCAAACTTTGCGCAGGTCGTGACCTGTAACATTTGCATAAACGTCAATCCGGTGTTTTCTAATTTTAGCATTAGTGTAATGAAATGTGAAGGTCATTCGAATAATAATATTATTGCGGGAAATACAAATTGCACATCAATGATAAATGTTTTCTTTCAGTTGATTAATGAAAAAAAAATTAATGAAAAGGTTTCATAATTATATGAATCATTTAGACATGGTTCAATGACATTGTTACCAATACCAATACCAATACCAATATTTTATTCCAATTAAGGTCCCACAAGGGGCAATGACAAAAAGTTTACATGTATGATTAAGGAACAGTACATTACAATTTTAACAGAGTTACACAAGTTGTAATAGTGTTAAACAGTTTTATAAAATTGGTGTTGTGTGCACAGTGTGACAAGGTTGAAACATAATATTATTCATAATGTTCGTATTTAAGTTGCCAGACGGTGCTTTAATTAAGAATTCTATTGAACAGAAAAAGTGTTTTTCACCAAGATTTGATGTTTATTTTATTTCGTAATAGTAGTAGTAGTGTCATTATCTATCTGGGAGAGACACCAGGGGGCGGTGCTTATTAGAGTCATGGTAGACTCTCCCCGTGTCTTACCCAGAAAGACAAGGATTTGTTTGGCCGAGAGAGAAGGTTACCTTACTGGAGAAGACACCAGGGGACGGTGCTTAATCTTTTAGATTCTCCCTGTGTCTTGCCCAGAAAAGTAAGCAGTATTCATATACATATATACATATACATACACATATACACATACATATATACACATATAAATATGTCAATTTCATAGTTACCTACAAAATTTATAAATAAAGTTGCATAATTCTTTAAGTATGTTTTTGTCTTCACAGTAATTTTTCCTGCACAGTTAAATTTAGAGAGTTGTTACATGTTAAAGCAACAGTGTTTAGTAATGCTTGTCAGTTATCTGCAAATGTGTTGCAGACAAGTAAAAAATGGATTTCATCTTCAATTTCTCTCGAGTCACACTGAGCACACAAACTTTGGTGTGGAGGTATACCCTGATATCTACCTGCCTCAATATTGAGGCGATGTGCTGAGGTTCTTAGTTTTGTTAAACTCCTCCTATGCTCAAAGTTTTTGATAATGGAAAGATAACGTTCATATCCAAAGTGTTGCTTAATGGAAGTATAAGTTCGCAATTTTCCATCAGAAAATTGGGCCCTTTGATTAATCCATAGTTCCAAAAATGTTTCCCTTATAAGTTTATTGAGTTTAGCTTTAGAGGTCCTTTTATCTTTCAGTTGATTAATTACAGGAAAATTTTGCAGTATACATAGAAGTGATCCATACCATGAAGATTTTTTTTGCTCATAAAGAAGTTTTGATTGTTCATAGGCCTTCTGTAATAAAGGAAATTTTTTTAAGTTTTCAAGGCGTTGCCAGTAATTCAAGATGCTTTTAATTATATCATAATGGAGTGGAAAACGTCCAAGCTCTGACAACACAGCAAAATTTGTTGTTTTTCTATGGACCCCTAATACAAACTTGCAAAATTTTGAGTGTAATTTTTCACAAATAATATTTGAGTAAATTTTATCTGGTGTTAAAGAGCCATTTCTAAATCGGGCTGTATTTGAGTTAAAAGTTCCCCATATTTCACAACCATAAAGTAAGATTGGCTTAACTGTATGGTCAAAAATATGGATACTTGTTTTTGGATCTGGATTAATACAGAGAAAATCTTTCTGTAGTTTAAAATAGGCCTTTAGGCTTTTTTTTATAGAGTTCATCTTGAGCATAGGTGAAGTTTCCAGAGGCACTAAAGTGCACTCCTAAGTATTTACAGTGTTGAACACATTCTATCACATTATCTTTGTAATTAAATTTATGTTGGAGGTGTCTGCCTGCTTTGTTGAATATCAAAACTTTAGTTTTAGTTGGGTTAACTGTCAAGCATCAATCATCACAGTATTTATCAAGAATATTAAGTTTAGCTTGCAGACCTTCAGCTGTAGAAGATAAGATAATAATATCATCTGCATACATAAGAGAATGAACTGGGTTTTCATTTAATAAGACAGGGTCTGGACTATTTTTTATATAATCTGTAAAATCATTGATAAAAATTTTAAAGAGGTTAGGGCTTAAATTGTCACCCTGCTTTACTCCTACTTTAGTGGGAAAAAAATTAGTAATTCCATTTTTAATTTTAACACAGGACCTGCTTATTTCATACATTTTGCTTATAATGTTATAGAATAAAGATCCTACTCCAATTTGAAGTAGTTTAATTTTGATTCCGTTGTGAATGACAGTGTCAAAAGCTTTTTGAAAGTCCACAAAGCAGGCAAACACCCTGCCATTTTTTGAGTTACAATATGTGTCAATAATACATTTGAGTATAAACAAATGATCAGTTGTTCTTGCCTTTTTTGTAAATCCAACCTGACATGTGTCAATAATGTTAAGTTTTTCTAAAAAGTTATCAAGTCTGTTATCTAATATTGAATTAAAGAGTTTTCCAATGGCGCTTGTGACTGAAATTCCCCTGTAATTATTTGGATCAGATATATCTCCAGATTTATGTATAGGAGTGATATAACCAGCTGCCCAATTTTTTGGATAATTACCACTGGTTAAACAAGCATTAAAAAATTTTTCAAGGCTAGGCAGTAGCTCATTTTGAGCACATTTTAGCATGTTGTTGGAAATTTTATCAAGTCCAGGAGATTTACCATTTTTAAGTTTAGAAATGGCTTTTGAAATTTCAGCTTTACTGATGTGAAAGTCCAATTCATTAAAGTTTCTTTGATTTTGCAACATGTCAAGTTGGACCTCAAGATCTTTCAACCGTCCAGAGAATTTTTCTTTAACTTGATTCAATTTTTCAAAGTGTGAAACCCATGCAGATGGGTCAACAGCAGAGCTCTTTAGGTCTTTTTTCTTTCTGTTGTCGGAGGTCATTAACAAGATTCCAATAAAGTTTTGGATTATTATTGTGTAATGAGTCTAACTGATTTATAATAGATTCTTTGTATTGCTTATACTTAAACTTTCGCAGTTTGTTATATTCTCTCTGAAGCTTGTAATAATGGTTTTTAACAGAGGTTTCTATTTTTGTCAATCTACATTTTTTTAATGAAGAGTTTGCCACTGAAAGTATAATTCCAGAGAGCTCTGCTGCCGCATCATCTACTGAGTTGTCAGTTCCCACAATTGGAGTGCATGATTAAAATTGTTTAGTTGATTCTGAATTTCTGTGGAGCACACTGCAAGCTTGAATTTTTGTGATGCCTCATCATTCCAGATAAAATTTGGTGATAAAGGTAAAAAGGATGTATAGTAAGTATTTTTGTGTACTGTAAATTTGGCAGACATTGTCCATTCAAGCCTACAGTGGGCATCCGATAAAGTAGGTATAAAATCAACAACCAGATGAGATATTTATTAATTTTGCTATTTTTTACGGAGACAAGTCACAACCCACAAATAATGTATTCTAATTTGACGTTCTGCTTTTGCTGTGTAATCTAAGCAGTGCTTAATATTTCCAATAAATTTTGCACATGCGTATGTTTGTTACTGTACTGACTTTCAATAAAACTATTGTCTTTTTCGCACATGCTTAAGCTGCATTTTGTGTAAATGTGAAAAAAAAACTGACTTACCAAAATCACTTTTGTTATGCATTTATGTCCAGAAATGTGTCCTAAATTCGACATATCCACATTTGTAATTCTGAGATTTGTATTAGTATACTCCCAATTACTTTTCTAACAACTCTGCAATATCTGATAAAATAGTTTGCTGAAAGTGGAATCGTCCACATTAAGGCTTGTTTACATCAAGTTACCAGGGTAGAGGGAGAGGCCATTATATAATCTTTGGTTATTCCATATACCTCTTGGTATATAATACAATTGTTCATCTGAAGAATAAAGTAGAATGATCAAATGATCAAATAAAAGTTTGTTTATGTGTATATAAGACAAAAAGTACTAATCAAGTTGATGTCACTCAGGGACAGTCTATACTTAGTATAGACTGTCCCTGTGTCACTACTGTTCTTTACAGGATCACAATAAATTCATGGGACCTTCTAATGGTTATCCATTCTGTTTGTTTCAAATTGTCCCAGCTCCGTATATTTTTTTGTTAAATAAACAATTTGTGTAAAATTGATTATTAGATATCAATTTTCATACTTCCAAACATATTTGTGGAAGAATTCCTGATGATTTCGCCAAGTGGTATGGGGAAAAGCCTTAAAAGGGGGGGGGGGGGCAGAGGGGGGAAAGACCCCTGGCCGAAAACGATTTTATAGTATTTCTATGGTATTTGAGAGTCTCCAGGGTTTTTTGAGCTGACATGCATGTATTTTGTTAATGCAGTATTAGAAAGGCTGTTTTAACACAATTTTTATAATTATCCCTGAAAAAAGAAGAAATCCCGGAGATTCCAACAACATACCCGGTAGCCCGGACAGGAGTTACAAATTTCGGAGGTTCTGGGCAAAATCCGGAGCTTTGGCATGTATGACTTTTGCAATAAAACCAGGTTTATACCATAAACTTCTAGTACATGGTGCTTTATCTGAACAAATAAAGTTGAATTGGCAATTAAAGGGTTTTCTATTATTAAAGTGACTGGTCATCTTGGATAGACAGTGGGGCTATCTGGTATAAAATTTTGGTAAGGAGTGATATTTTGTCAAAACCGCAGATATATTTATTTATCAGTAAAACTCAGAACACGTAAACTACAAACGAGACAGCAATGAATAATTATAACTGCAGATTTGGCTGACTTTCTGTTATACAGTCTTGGAAATAATTTCCGCTGATTTTATTTGTAAAATTTACCAGTATTTTTTAATTTGAGAGCCAAAAAAAAACCAAAAAAAAAGACAAAGCGATACCCCCTGCTTTGCTTTTAAAAGTCCAATTATCTCCCCTTAATGATATCTGAGGTCAATAAAAATCCTTCATGCACATCTCCATATAATATAGTTCCTTTATGCTAAGTTTCATTAAATTTCATCAAGCGGTTTCGGAGGAGTTGTGCTTACAAGGGATGTGGACAAACGGACAGACAGACAGACGGTGATTCCTATATATCCACAAAACAAGTTTGGGAGGGTTATAAAAAAACCATGAAATATGAAATAGTCCACAATTTTTGACATCTTTGACTTATTTGAATATCATGTAGTGCTTTTTTTTTCTATTTACAGTCTTTCTCTACTTATTATAATTTTTAAAATAATAGAAAAAAAAGCTTAATAACTGCAGTAAATAGGTATGACTTTAAAAAAAAAAAACGATTGAGTATTTCAGCTACTAAATATTCAGGATGAGAACAAGTTAACACACAATAAATGAATGAGAGAAATTAGATGAGTAAGTTTGACTAACATGAAAAAGGATGGAATTTGGGTAGAAATGCTGAATGTGGCCTTTTGTTATGGCTGCTGCAATCTTTTTTAAATCTATAAAAGGGGTCTTTATAGTGCAAGATGAATGTCCAAACACATTACCCACTATGGAAATAAAAAAAAAAAACAGGTAAAAATCATGTTTGTCTAGCTTTTGTAGCTCACCATAGTTGGGAATAACCTTGCAAATAGTAAAAAATTGTCATTTATTTAAAAAGTCTTCAGACAACTTTGGTCTAAATAGTTACTAGCAGTTTGTTATCTTGAAATACACTTTACCCCCTGAAAGATTTTACAGGGGCAAAATTAATATCCTATTGATGATTGAGTTAGACTTGGTTGGCCTGCCTGCTTCTGAGGATATGATAAACCAGTTGGATGATGTCAGATGATGGCCACCAGGAAAATGACCTTTGACCAGAAAGGTTATGTCTTTTTTTTGCAATAGCTCATTTCGGATAGTTTTCATGTTCGTCCTTTATATTAAATTAACAGGTCTGTATGCCCTCAAGAAACAAATTTTTAAGGTCTGTATGTCCTCCAGAACCAAATTATAAGGTCTGTATGCCCTCCAGGAACCAATTTATAATTACTGTATGCCTTCCAAAACCAAATTATAAGGTCTGTATGCCTTCAGGACTGAATTATATGGTCTGTATGCCCTCCAGAACCAAATTATAAGGTCTGTACGACCTTCAGAACCAATTTATAATGTCTGTATGCCTTCCAGAACCAAATTATAAGGTCTGTATGCCCTCCAGAACCAAATTATAAGGTCTGTATACCCTCCAGAACCAAAGTGTGGACTGTGAGCAAGCTCACAAAGGGATACCCCCCGCTTCGCTTCAAGTCCAATTATCTCCCTTGAATAATATCTGACGGCGACGAAAATTCTTCATGCACATCTACATATGATGTACTTCCTTATGTAAAGTTTCATCAAAATCTGTCAAGCGGTTTAGGAGAAGCGCTTACAAGGGATGTGGACAGACAGACGGACAGAGAGACAGACAGACAAGGTGATTCCTATATACCCCCCCCCCCCCCAAACTAGTTTGCGGGGGTATAATTATAAGGTCTGTATTCAACGAAAACAAAAAAGGTATATCATGGCCTCCAGTTTTTATTAGGGAAGGAAGCAGGAGTACCCGGAGAAAACTCTGACCTTCAGTAGGAAACCTGGCAATCCTTGTCAATTAAGATTGGAGTTGAGTGCATCCTGCCCGCACAGAGACTCAAAACCTAAATTTCTCCGTGTTGACAGACCACCTCATCAATAGTAGTTACTTTCATGTAATAAATTCAATATGGGGATGATTCCCTTGCTTTAAAATGTTCCACAAGATAGATTTTATGCAGCAGTTGCTATAGGTATCTGTGTTTAATATCTCTCATTTTACAGAACATACTTGCAAAAAATATTTGGAAGATCTGTTTGATAGGCAAATTTTATTGGGGCAGGAAGCAAGTGTACCCAGAGAAAACCCTCCATCTTTGGTAGGGAAAATGGCAAGACTTGTCAAATAAGATTGGAGACAAGCACACCCTTCCCACAGTGGGACTCTCAGTTTTAACAGGCATATGATTAAACAGTAGAAACCAATCTGTTTCCCAGGACCACTAAATGTTTTTATTATCTGTAATGTTCAGGTATAAGTAAAGAAGATATTTTAGTTTAATTTCGTTTGCTGCTGCTTTTCTTACACTTGGAATAATACTTGCTTAGGATACCAGATTATCATTACTTATATATAACACATATTAGCTGCATTACAGTCAGTTGCTATGACATTCAAATACAGAAAAAGTTTATTACCAAAAGAATGAAAACAATGAAAGTTTGTACCGTAATGTTTCTAGTGCAAATGCTTATAGATTCCACCCATGGAAGAACAAACAGAAATCACAAATCACTATATAGGTATGGCTGCATAGGAAATAGAAATGAGTTCACATAACTGACCTTGTTAGCAATATGACAAACAATATTATTTGTAGTTTCTTTATTTAATATCATAGGCTCAATAAGAATATTTAAGATTTCTTGTAAATAAAATTTCTTTGTTCTTAACAAACACATACATTCACAAAAACAAACATAGCTACTACAAAGAATACATGGATAAACCTGATATGTCAAATACAAATGACATTGGTCATACACTAATAATTGACTTATAATAAAGGGCTAAAGGTCAGAGTTCATATACTGTAAACTGGTCAGTGTAATACATGCTACGTTTTAGTAACTAAATGGAAGATGCCATGATTGGTCTGGTTACTCTGTGCTCAGTACTTTGGGGAGCCAAGAAGAAACAGGTTCTTTATACAACTGACTGTTGTAATAATGTATTGCATTTTTGTGTCTTGATTATTTTTGTATGTACACCTGTCACCTACATGATAAATATATATTTGAAAAAAACTGTGCTAGTTATATTATAATGTGTTATACCGGTTATTAAAAAAAAAGTGTTGGTTCTTTATTTGTTGCAGTATTTGAATGCAGAGCATGTCACATAGATCGTCATAACAGATTTTACTATGTGAGAGTCTTGTTGGTAATATAATCTTTTGAAGTATTGTCAAATAAGGTGGGAATTCAGTTTGTTCCTATTTATCCTGCTTCAATAGCTGCAGCAGGGATGGAGAATGATAATATCAACAAACTTCTCAATGAGTCTTATTGGAGAAAAAGCATAAACATCTAACCTTGCAATAAGTATTGCAGGAGAAGTAGCATTAGGTTTTATGGCCCACCTGCTCATAGAATGGGTTAAAACTCATAAACTTATTATTTTCACATGTGAAATTCCACTGTCTGAATACTACAGACATAGATTAATAATGATACTGGTCATACTTCTATATTGTCATGAAAGATTACATAAACATGAAGGTAAAGGAAATTCAAGTCAAAAGAAAAAGTGAAAATTTGTATTCCACTAACTGTAAAATTTGTCCACTTTCTTTGATTTCACCACTTTAAAGTTACATTTTGTATGATAATTTACCAAAGATTCACATATTCTAATTGTCTAAAATGACTTTCGATTGGATAGACTCTTGCGTCAATCAACCCTTTGTGGTCAAGAGTTGTTGCCTTCATGCAGTTGATATTAGATATAAATATAAATAAAAGATTTATTTTCAACATTTTACATGTAGTTTACAATTATGGTAGAATATATATAACAATACTACATTTAAAGCCTTGCCAGCCCCACATTGGATCGGATGCTGTAAGTGTACAATCTCTTTATATCCGTATTTTTGGCCATGTGAGATAAAGTGACGCGAGATACACAAATGCAGACCATTAATTACATATAAATGTCTGGTTCCCCTATGTCAGTCATTATTCTACAATACTAAAAATAACCCAGGTCTGTTTCATGGGATCCAGTTCTGCTCATACATGTATTTTGTTTAACCACATTTTCAATATGTAAATAGTATGTTGTTCTTAGAAATCAATATTCCATAAATTATTGACTGTATTACCAACAAACTGGTTGATTAAAAAATTCTAGTATATTAAGATTGATAATATGAAACATGGTAATCTTTTTCAGAATACTTAATCAAAATAAACATTTTTATTACAAACTACCTGGAATGTCAAATTATAAGAAAACACATCACCCATTTTCTTTTATTCCACTAATAGTCTGTCATGCAGTACATATGTAATACTGTTCTCTACACTCGTTTATGAACTTACATCTACTGTGATCAAAATATTTGTCACAGGTCTTGAGTCTATTTTGTGGAGATTACCTGATATTCTGATGTTTCATGTAAACAGTAATTTTTTATCAAATTTTACAAGTAAATCCTGGTTACAGGGCCTGTGTGTACACCTAACATACTTAATACACAGCAATGATTGGGATTGTTTAAATCAACTTAAAAAAAAAAATCACCTGGAAGCCTTAAAAAAGTCTGATTAATTTAGCACTAGGTAGATACCAATATAACAATTTATTTATTAATTGCACAAATTATAACTGCACAATTTATTTAAAGCTGCAATAAATATCTGCCTAAAAGTCCAGGGTACAAAAGGCTTTTCTTTCTTTTTTTTTGCAACATTAACTTTTTTATTTTTATTATTTTAATATTCAGAAAATTAATAAATAAATCACTTGATATATTATGCTTACAATCTGTAAAATACTTGACATGTTGACTGAAAAAAGGCTTAAAAAAGTTTTTATTTTGTATAATCAATTGTTTTCTGTTTTATTAAATGTCCAACAGATACTGGCAAAAGATTTAGAAAAAAATTAGAAAAATTGTTAACAATGTGCTAATATTTTTTTAAACAAAAAATGCTAAAATTTGATTCCAAATACTTAAACAGAACCCTAGACTTTAAAGACACTTTAATAAAGCTTCAGAAGCACAGATTTGTAAAGGGAGATAAATCCCTCCTGATCACAGTCAAAAACATAAAATACTTTCTAAAAAAGACAGAAACTGTCCAGATATTAAGTAAGTTTACATCATTTTCATAGACTATATATAACTATCAATATTTACACTGTAATATTTACATAAATACATTCATCAGTTATATAGACACCAAACTGTACAACTATTACACGTGCATAACTCTTTTATTTCCAAGATTCTCTTATAGCTTATAAAAAGATTTTCTGTTGAACAAAATCAAAATACAGTACTCATATATTTCAAATGCCTTTATATGGCATTTAAAACATTCAAAGACTCATTTTACAGGAAAATTTTAACTTTAAAACATGTTTAGAGTGGAGGAAACTGGAAGGGAATGATTTAGTTATCTCCCTTCCATAATAAAACAAACAAACCAATGCCCTTCAACAAACAGGAAACATAAATACCAGGAAACATTAACAAAACAATAAACAAACCAGACCTCAACTTGTTGTCAATAAGCACCAATAGATATTGCTGGTATTAATTGTCAATCAGGCCATTTAGAACTGAACTTGTATGAAGTTGGATGTGTATTTAGCAGTGACTTTTAAATATTCCATTTTTTATACATGAATATACAATTAACATACTTTTTTCAAATAAACTGGCATAATTAATGTTTATATGAATGACTTATCTTCCCACAGCAACTGTAAAAAGTTTTATTATATGATATATGTAAAAGCACATAAAACTTATAACAGAGATTTGTTTTAACTGCTTTAAATACTTCAACTTAACATGAGTGATAAAAAATTTTACCGTCAATTTTTTTAGTGTACAACAAATCTTCTAGTGAATGTAAGTTTTGGAGCATGCAGATTTCTTTCAGATTATATATATATATATATAAACAATAAACAATTAAATAACTTATTACATTTACTCATCTCTTAACAAAACCATGGCAATATATTACATTTCTAGTTTAAAACTCTGATATGGTACAAAAAATTAATACAATGCTAACAAAATAAAAACCATTTTACAACAAACATACTGATTCATATACAATACTTTTTTAAGGTGAGAAAATGTACAAATTCTAAATCTATTTATTTTTTTACATATTTTACACTAACATAAAATAAATGCATTTATACAGGCATACCATAAATTTTTTTTACATCTTTTACACTAACATAAAATAAATGCATTTATACAGGCATACCATAAATATACAAAACTGATGACTTGGCAGTCAAATAAATATGTCTATTTCTATGAAAAACCTTGAATGTCTGGCTTTGGTTTAGACCATGCTTAACGACATCCACATTAACCCATCAATGCAACTTGCATGCATACAATTAGCTTCATATCAATATACTTAGGTGTTTGCTAAGTCAGAACCATTAAAGAAATCTCAAATTAAAGTCAATTATGTTGTAAACATATGAACCTTGGTCCATTTTTTAACGTGTATAATCAACAAACATAAAAATAATAGACTTTACTAATCTACAATAAAATTGCAATTAATATAATTGCTCAAATTCACCACGTCTTTGTTCCATACAGAGATTCTTTTCTCTACTTAGCATGATTTGATCAATTTATAGTAGGCTTTTTTAAGCATGATTTAACATCAATAGATGAATTATGTAGAAACATGTACCATGACATTAAAATTTGTTTCGAAAAATAATGAGCTACAAATCCCCTTTTCACCATTTCTGTCTTCTACAGATTTGCAAAAAGAGGGTAGAGGGTGTCACATCAACATGACTAGCCCCCTTAGTAGATTCATAAAGAAATTGTCTTCTACCACTATGCTATTTATCATTACACTATGCCCTCCATAAAACTTGTGTCTAAGTTTTGGATTAGAGTTCTGAGGAATCCCATCTCCTTCCTTGTATTTTCAAATATCACTTGTGGTTCTAAACTTTCACATCGTAAACAATTTGGAGCCATTACCATGGCTAAATTATTAACGTCCATTTTTGTTACTTTTGAATTGTCTTCAGCGGCAAATACCTGCAAAAGGTAGAAACATACATTTCAATGTTTAATACAGACATTTTTCATCCTTTTAACACAATATTTTATGGCAATAGATATTTTATAAACTGGAAAAATCATAAACTGCAAATTGAATATTGCAATAAGATCTATAACAAGTGTGGACACAGAAAAATGTCTCGCCTGAATTCCGCATCAGTAACGAAAATAAATTTCGTCATAAGCATTACGTAAATAGCATTAATTATGAGCAGCTGCCTGTATACCAAGTATTGTCACCATACTATGCATAGTTACAGAGGAACTGTCCTAATACAAAAACTTTAACGTAGTCACTGGACCGTGAAATTGAGGTCAAGGTCAAATGGCACCTACCAGACAGTCATGAACTATTCATCAGCAACCTATATACCAAATATTGTCATCCTACCAAGTGTAGTTACAGAGGAACTGTCGTAACCTAAAAACTTTAACGTAGTCACTGGACCGTGAAATTGAGGTCAAGGTCAAATGGCACCTACCAGACAGTCATGTACTATTCATCAGCAACCTATATGCCAAATATTGTCATCCTACCAAGTGTAGTTACAGAGGAACTGTCATAACCTAAAAACTTTAACGTAGTCGCTGGACCGTGAAATTGAGGTCAAGGTCAGGTGACACCTACCAGACAGTCATGTACTAGTCATCAGCAACCTATACACCAAATATTGTCATCCTACCATGTGTAGTTACAGAGGAATTGTCGTAACCCAAAAACTTTAACGTAGTCGCTGGACCGTGAAATTGAGGTCAAGGTCAGGTGACACCTACCAGACAGTCATGTACTAGTCATCAGCAACCTATATACCAAATATTGTCATCCTACCATGCGTGGTTACAGAGGAACTGTCGTAACCCAAAAACTTTAACGTAGTCGCTGGACCATGAAATTGAGGTCAAGGTCAGGTGGCTCCTACCAGACAGTCATGTACTAGTCATCAGCAACCTATACACCAAATATTGTCATCCTACCATGCGTGGTTACAGAGGAACTGTCGTAACCCAAAAACTTTAACATAGTCGCTGGTCCGTGAAATTGAGGTCAAGGTCAGGTGACAGGTGACTGACTGGCAAGTACTCATCATAAGCTACCTCTGGACCAAATTTGATGGACCTAGGGCTTGGGCTTACAAAGATATGAAGCAAGATGTCAAGTGTTTACGCCGCCGCCGGATTCCCATACATATGTCTCGCCTCCAGCGATTTTCATCGCAGGCGAGACAATAAAACCATTTGTTTATTTCTGTCACAAAATTTGATTGGTTGTGGGACAGAAGGCAACAATTTATACTGTATAATGTGGCAACACCCCATCAGACAAGGATGCTGTCTTTTTAATGATTTTACTAATGAGATTACTATGTCAAACATTAAATTTTAATGCATCTGTTTATCAATTCATGTTATTCCTCTGAACAATAAATACAAGAATTAATTACAAAGTAATCAAATAAAATTTTACTCAATATTACCTAACACAAGAATTCTTACCTGTAAAAATCGTATAAGGTAAGCAAGCACTAATCTATTAATATCAGGTAGTTTATTGACCACTTCAATAGCCTCTTCTGAATTTTGATAGTTTTCTATACACTCTTCATAAAACTCAGGGGGGATAAGTGGTTCCTGGAGCTCTCTATACCACAATTTTAATAACGAAGCAGGAATGTGAGGATCTGGACAGTCAGATGGTATAATCCATTGGTCACACTTAATTTTCAAGGCATTAACCTCATCTATATCACCAGGAACTCTGGAAATAGAAGCAAACAAATCCTATCCTGTTATGCGTCTTATCCATAAACTTTGATATTATTGCATGGATATTGTTATAACAATTGCTCAGCAGCAGACAGAAATGTATCTTAAAATAATGCTTGGTAACAAAATTATGATGGTCAAAATTGCAAGTTTTTAATATCACTGCAAATCACATTTCTGTCAATAATAAAGGCCCAAATGTCTGAATTTACAGTGACTACTGTGTATGTAATAAACAACCTAGTGAGATATGTATACACTTGATACACTCAGCTACAGAACTCTATACTATCAAACTTGTGGAACCATTACCACTTGTGGATCACACTTGATACACTCAGCTACAGAACGCTATACTATCAAACTTCTGGAACCATTACCACTTGTGGATCACACTTGATACACTCAGCTACAGAACTCAATAGTCTATACTATCAAATTTGTGGAACCATTACCACTTGTGGATCATAAACTAAACACAAAATTCACTTCTACTTCAAAAGGACGATCTAACCAAAATGTTTTAATGAGGTCAACACCCCTTTCATCAATTTTTCAGCTGGTATTCAGTTTTTATTCTGGGAGGAAGCCAAAGTACCAGGTGAAATAATCAAACACAGGCAATCCTTGTCGGTTACATTGGAGTTGAGCACACCATGCCAACAATAGGCATGTAAACAAACACAGGCAATCCTTGTCAGTTACATTGGAGTTGAGCACACCATGCCAACAATAGGCATGTAATCAAACACAGGCAATCCTTGTCAGTTACATTGGAGTTGAGCACACCATGCCCACAATAGGCATGTAATCAAACACAGGCAATCCTTGTCGGTTACATTGGAGTTGAGCACACCATGCCAACAATAGGCATGTAAACAAACACAGGCAATCCTTGTCGGTTACATTGGAGTTGAGCACACCATGCCCACAATAGGCATGTAAACAAACACAGGCAATCCTTGTCTGTTACATTGGAGTTGAGCACACCATGCCAACAATAGGCATGTAAACAAACACAGGCAATCCTTGTCAGTTACATTGGAGTTGAGCACACCATGCCAACAATAGGCATGTAAACAAACACAGGCAATCCTTGTCGGTTACATTGGAGTTGAGCACACCATGGCAACAATAGGCATGTAAACAAACACAGGCAATCCTTGTCAGTTACATTGGAGTTGAGCACACCATGCCAACAATAGGCATGTAAACAAACACAGGCAATCCTTGTCAGTTACATTGGAGTTGAGCACACCATGCCAACAATAGGCATGTAAACAAACACAGGCAATCCTTGTCGGTTACATTGGAGTTGAGCACACCATGCCAACAATAGGCATGTAAACAAACACAGGCAATCCTTGTCAGTTACATTGGAGTTGAGCACACCATGCCAACAATAGGCATGTAATCAAACTCAGGAAATCCTTGTCAGTTACATTGGAGTTGAGCACACCATGCCAACAATAGGCATGTAATCAAACACAGGCAATCCTTGTCAGTTACATTGGAGTTGAGCACACCATGCCAACAATAGGCATGTAAACAAACTCAGGAAATCCTTGTCAGTTACATTGGAGTTGAGCACACCATGCCAACAATAGGCATGTAATCAAACACAGGCAATCCTTGTCAGTTACATTGGAGTTGAGCACACCATGCCAACAATAGGCATGTAATCAAACACAGGAAATCCTTGTCAGTTACATTGGAGTTGAGCACACCATGCCCACAATAGGCATGTAATCAAACACAGGCAATCCTTGTCGGTTACATTGGAGTTGAGCACACCATGCCAACAATAGGCATGTAAACAAACACAGGCAATCCTTGTCGGTTACATTGGAGTTGAGCACACCATGCCCACAATAGGCATGTAAACAAACACAGGCAATCCTTGTCAGTTACATTGGAGTTGAGCACACCATGCCAACAATAGGCATGTAAACAAACACAGGCAATCCTTGTCGGTTACATTAGAGTTGAGCACACCATGCCAACAATAGGCATGTAAACAAACACAGGCAATCCTTGTCAGTTACATTGGAGTTGAGCACACCATGCCAACAATAGGCATGTAAACAAACACAGGCAATCCTTGTCGGTTACATTGGAGTTGAGCACACCATGCCCACAATAGGCATGTAAACAAACACAGGCAATCCTTGTCAGTTACATTGGAGTTGAGCACACCATGCCAACAATAGGCATGTAATCAAACACAGGCAATCCTTGTCAGTAACATTGGAGTTGAGCACACCATGCCAACAATAGGCATGTGATCAAACACAGGCAATCCTTGTCAGTTACATTGGAGTTGAGCACACCATGCCAACAATAGGCATGTGATCAAACACAGGCAATCCTTGTCGGTTACATTGGAGTTGAGCACACCATGCCAACAATAGGCATGTAATCAAACACAGGCAATCCTTGTCGGTTACATTGGAGTTTAGCACACCATGCCCACAATAGGCATGTGATCAAACATAGGCAATCCTTGTCAGTTACATTGGAGTTGAGCACACCATGCCCACAATAGGCATGTAATCAAACACAGGCAATCCTTGTCAGTTACATTGGAGTTGAGCACACCATGCCAACAATAGGCATGTAATCAAACACAGGCAATCCTTGTCGGTTACATTGGAGTTGAGCACACCATGCCCACAATAGGCATGTAATCAAACACAGGCAATCCTTGTCAGTTACATTGGAGTTGAGCACACCATGCCAACAATAGGCATGTAATCAAACACAGGCAATCCTTGTCGGTTACATTGGAGTTGAGCACACCATGCCAACAATAGGCATGTAATCAAACACAGGCAATCCTTGTCGGTTACATTGGAGTTGAGCACACCATGCCCACAATAGGCATGTAATCAAACACAGGCAATCCTTGTCGGTTACATTGGAGTTGAGCACACCATGCCCACAATAGGCATGTAATCAAACACAGGCAATCCTTGTCGGTTACATTGGAGTTGAGCACACCATGCCAACAATAGGCATGTAATCAAACACAGGCAATCCTTGTCGGTTACATTGGAGTTGAGCACACCATGCCCACAATAGGCATGTGATCAAACACAGGCAATCCTTGTCGGTTACATTGGAGTTGAGCACACCATGCCAACAATAGGCATGTAATCAAACACAGGCAATCCTTGTCGGTTACATTGGAGTTGAGCACACCATGCCCACAATAGGCATGTAATCAAACACAGGCAATCCTTGTCGGTTACATTGGAGTTGAGCACACCATGCCCACAATAGGCATGTAATCAAACACAGGCAATCCTTGTCGGTTACATTGGAGTTGAGCACACCATGCCCACAATAGGCATGTAATCAAACACAGGCAATCCTTGTCAGTTACATTGGAGTTGAGCACACCATGCCCACAATAGGCATGTAATCAAACACAGGCAATCCTTGTCAGTTACACTGGAGTTGAGCACACCATGCCAACAATAGGCATGTAATCAAACACAGGCAATCCTTGTCAGTTACATTGGAGTTGAGCACACCATGCCAACAATAGGCATGTAATCAAACACAGGCAATCCTTGTCGGTTACATTGGAGTTGAGCACACCATGCCAACAATAGGCATGTAATCAAACACAGGCAATCCTTGTCAGTTACATTGGAGTTGAGCACACCATGCCCACAATAGGCATGTAATCAATATTAAACTTGGCCACAGAGACCCTGACTTCATTTGTAATGAATCCTGCATGACAGTTTGAAGTAGCGTAATTTCTGTCTATAAGTTGAGACTTTTTAATTGGATGCATTCCCCATTACAAGCCTATGAAAAATTGGATGTGATATATACAAATTCAATCTTCAATCATCTTTCATACTTTGAATTATCTTTGAATTACAAACTTACCTGAATATGCCTTCTGTTTGAGCACCATTTAATCTCAGAACTTCTTCCGAGAGTGTTGTTTGTAGCCATGGTAATTTGCGGTCAGGAAACCTATCTTTCTGCAGATCTAAAATTTCTTCCAGTGTGCTACCAAACATTGATGGATTAAAAATTGATTTCTGAAAGTAAGAAAAAAATGTCATTTTCTAAATGAGCTTGTTATACTTATATACGGAATGGATTCTTTGTATTTTATTTTATGATGGCAACCATTTAATAATTGATCTTTTCTTTTATTTTTTGTTATTCAGTTCTTAAAATCTTAAAAATTCCCCAAATAACAATACAATCTGACCTATGCTTGTTCTATGAAGTCCTAAAATGAAAATGAATTCTTACCATTATTTGTTCAATTCAATTGCCAAATAAAAGTGCATGTGTGTTTGCATGTATAAAATCAAGAACAACAATGCATGAAATCTTCAAATAACAATGAATTCTAAGCACTGCTTGTTCTTATATGAAACCCCCAAAACGGGCAAAATGGTAATGAATTCGTACTCCTCTAAATTACCAAATTGTAATGAATTATGTCCCTTGCTTGTCCATGGAATCCCAAAATAACAATTGTCCTAGCTTGTTTCTTGAAATCTCAAAAATGAAAAAAAAAGTTCTTACTTTTGCTTGCTCTATCTCATCAATATTTGGCTTCCTCTGGCCTTTCTTTGGTCCACATTGTACCATTTTTTCTAGTCGTTTACAGCACTGCTGGGCGAAGTGACTGATTGGTGTCTGTAATTTCCAAGTATTGCCATTAAGTTTGATCATTGTTAAATGTGTAGGATCTGTTGAATGGTTTATTTGTTCTATATAGTAAATGTTTAAACCCATGTCTTCATTGCCATTTAAACTTATATGAAGTTTTTTTTTACTTATTTCTTTCTTGATTTAAATATGGTGTTAATTATAAATGATAAACAAGATAATAAGTTTGACAAATGTGTGTTAGTTCAAATGTTAAATCAATATCATATTACAAGTGTTATGGATGGATGATAACCACCACATATTTAAACCCTCAGTAAAGTGTCACTACCATCTGTATTAAAATTTCTATTTTGTTCTATGGATACAAAAGGCCATAAATCATTTTTACCTTGCAATCTTTACATTTAAGGTACAATAAAGGAAGTAGAATAATTTATTCAACAGTGCTGAATAAAGTCTTGTGGTACACTTGTCCTCGGTTCTAATGATATTAAGTATTTTGTTATGGTTTACGACATGTTGCAGAATATGATATTTGCTTGTGACCCATACCCTTATGTTCTATTTTAAGTAACTTAATGAATCAACAACCCCCTCCCCCCCCCCCAAAAAAAAAAAAAAAAAACAACATACAAACAAAAAATAAGGCATGATAACAGTCCACATCTGTATATACATGTTCAAGTTATCATCTAGAAACCCCCGAGGCACGGACAGACAGACTGACAGATGGACAGTCACTCATATCCAAACAGAGGGTTTCACATAAAAACACCACCACTTTGTGTGGCAGTGTATACAAAAACACAAACAAACAAAAACAAACAAATTTATATACTAAAGGACTTTCAGACAAAGTTTGGTTTAAATTGGCTCAGTGGTTTCAGACTTATGGATAGCAAAAGCCCACATGGTCTTCTAAAATGCAATACCGTAATCCCTCTTCTGTAAGGCCCCTCTCACCAGAGGTCATGTGCTTATCAAAGGTCACTAAACATTAATTCTTTTTAGCAAAATAACACACTTACTAGAGGGCAATCGGCTACTTTTGAGAGCATAGAACGTGTAGGCTTAAAGGAGAGGGACTACCGTACTTACCAAGTTAACATTGGCTTGACTTACAATCAGGTCTGGGAGATCGTCCTCAGTTTCCATGTGTCGTGAAATGTAACCATCCAAATAGGTTTTAAATTTAACAGTTGGTGGAAAAAAGTTTAAACAAACTGCCATTAACTCCCATCCTTTTTGTAAACTTTCTCTGAAATTTAATAGAAATTGTAGCCATTATTATTTTGCAAAACTATATTTAAATGTTTACAAATGACATTTTTTAAAAGTATTTTAGTAACAAAATATTAACGATAAAGGATAATTAGCTATATTATGTGATATTTTCTAATCTTACTCATTAATTGAGATAAAGGACAAGATTTATTTTTCACTATCCTATAATGGGTTGTATCTCACTAATATTTCTGGATATATATGTAAGACTTGGTTGGAAGTACATTCTCCTTTATATGAATATTCTCAGACCTATGGCGTACAACATCTTAAAACTTTCAAATACACAGGCAGTTTTGAAGGTACTCAAATTTAAGGATTAAACCACTGCAAAACTTAGAGTGGATTGACCTTCTTCTTAATTGCACAATGAACTAAATAAAACTTAACAGCTTATTTTGCTAAATTTTCAGTTGCACTTTTTCTCAGCAATTAGAAATGATATAATACTGTAGTTTTTTCAGTAGATTTGTTGCTAAAACACAAAAATTTCTTGTTGCAAAAATGTATCTTTATTAATAACTTACGGTTTGGGATTGTCTGTTGTTTGTTTACAAAGTTGCATATAGATTTCATCCCTGAGTGCAACACAGTGCCAGCCTTTGATGATGATTTCCTGTGCAGAACTGAGTTGTGTCCCTTTGCCCTTCCTGTCACCCATGTAGACTTGGATCAGTATAATAGTTAAGAAAGTAATTGTAAACAATATCCAAATTGAAGTAACTTTTCTTCTGTTGAACAATTGAATGTTACACACTAAAACGTAGTTCTCAACTACTAAATTACTTGCCACCATAGACAATTTAAATTGTAATTTCCTATACATTTTTTGTGAAAAAGACAACCCAATTTTCTCTGACTGTTTTTAATTTAGACAACAGAATGATGATATGGTATTTACATTATGATCTAATTTGTACAGATTGATAATGCTTGAATTCCATATTATTAACAAAAGACAATTTAAAATCATGCATCAACAACCAAAAAACTAATGTATTTTATACTCGCTGTGGGACAGCCAAAATAAATATCTGTCCACCATTATCCATTACTCTATAAAACCAAAACGTTAAGTTTTTTACTAAAACTGGTACCAATGAAATAATAAACCAATGAAATTTTTTTTTAATTCACAAAATTGCTTTCTTTGGACTTGCTCAAATTTAGCTTTGTTCAGATTAAAAAAAGGATATGTCTAAAGACCTCACAGGCATCTTTCTTTACTCCCTTGTCCTCAGTTCTCAGTATAGGTTTTTGTATAGGATCCTGTAAAAATAAGATTTTAATAACATTTAAAGATACAATTAAAGAGGTTTATTATGATATATGTAGCTTAGTATGAGCTCAACATATGAAAAATACAAAACACTGTAACTTTCTAAAGGTACTTGACATCTGTGTTATTCTGCATATTCTGTAAAGTATTCTGGTAACTCAAAAAACAGAAAACAGATCCTTCAAGTGAAATCAAATATCATGTGTGTTATGATTAAGTTTTGATTTTTTGTTGTTTGAATGGGGTTTAATGCCACTTTCAGCAATTTTTAGCTATATCAGTAGTATCAAGTTTTTCCTTCGGAAAGGTGAAAACTTTGCACCTACAGCTAATAAACTACCGATCTTTATCGTTGGAGCTGAGATCTTTTAATATGCTTAACTTTTTCTTATTACACTCCCTGTATTAGTTTATTTTGCATGTGGTAATTTGTCAAACTAATTCCTTAGAATAGAAACATTTCTCTGGAATCCCACATATGCGTAGCAACAAATAAGAATTCTAAATTAAATAAAATATTCATATTATATTTTTATGGAAAATACAATTTAAAACATATCTGCATACAAAAATCATAAGTAAATATATTCGTTTATTAATCAAAATCAACTATGATATCCAATAACAACAAGAAATGTTCATGGATATTTTATAAATAAATAATTTAAACCATTTGGAGGTAACATGTAGCGTGGAGGTAATATGTTTGAGAATATATATAGCATTAGATTTTGCTGACGATATTTCTTTCATCAGTGATCAATCATTTTCGTTTGTTTTGCAGAAAACAGTATTCAAAGATCAAGGTACTTACAAAAAAAAAACAAGCACCAAGAAAACAGTCTAAACAGACAATCCACAAATCAAAGTCCAAGACATCAAAGAGTCACATAGGTTATAGTTGAATTAACTGAATCACTTTTTATTTAAGCATTAGACATAAAATACATATTATACACAGCAAATTTATATAAATTCTAATATGTTGTTCCACGTACCCATGTGTCATATTTTGCCATGTTAAAATGCCAATTAATTTAGTTCACGCATGCATAAGTTCTCGGTTTCAGTTTGCTAAGTTTTTAAAAAAAACCTATATTTTAAAGGCCATAATTATCATTATTGTTAATAAAATTTGAATTCTGAGATTACTGCCATATACAAAATGACACATGGATACATGGAACTGCCATACACTGGAGCTGCTTCCATGTACAGATTACTGTATTAGTCAAAATATTCATGGATATTATACCCACCCATGTTAAAATGACAATAAAGTATAGCATAGTATGCATGAATTATTTCATTAACAAATCTTTTTGAAGAAATCATTGCAATCTAAATCTGACTAGACCTTTCTTAATTTTGGCAAAGTTAAAAACTGGAAGAAAAAAATAAATTCAAGGCATAAAATACTGACCAATTGAAATGGATGAAACGACTTTAAATTTAAATACACTGATCCCTCTATTTCCTCTAAATGTTCGTATTCAACAAATAAACAGTCACACATATTCCCCATGATGGTAATATCACTGTTTTTTAAAATCCAAACATTAAAAAAACTTTAGCACACTATCCAACTGATGTCGTCATTCTATTGTTTTGAAGATTTTAATTGATTTCAGCTTAAAAGTTAAAAAAATTGTAATTTCCCTGTCAGAATATTTGTGATATGGTTAAAGGAAACTGAATAGGAAATGAACTCAAACTTTATAGGGCTCATCATAGGGATTAAGAATACACAATTTTTTTTTTAAAGTAAAATCAATTATTGATTAAAAAAATTCTGGAAAGAGGAAACACTAATTGATAAGGATTCCCTGATGTTCCTTCCATCTATACACGGACAAACCTTTATATTGTTACTTCCTGTACATTGATAATAAAAAAAACTTAACATGTTGTTAGACAAATTATGGGAAATATTTCTATACACATATATTCAAGGAAACATTTCTTTATAAAAATCTGTACAAAAGTCTGAAAGGTCAAATTGTATATAGCACATGCTGTTGAATGGTTTAAAATTTTGGGAGAGTTTGGAGTCAAAAAATAAAGCAGAAGTTGAGTAACCAACTGGTTCCATCTTCTGTGAAGATTAGTGAAAAGACTGCAAAAATGTGGAAAAAAATACTCAAACTATTTTTAAATTATCAGGAGAACAGCTTTGGTATATGTGTAATATTTGTTACAAGTTTCAAGAATCTGGTCTGAAAACAGGAGTTAATTGCACACAATACTTTAATTTTCCACTGAGACTTCCTTAGCATATAACCAAACTGAAACTTGTTAGAATCAGTTAATACCTTAATTGTTTTTTTTTCTGTTTAATTTAAAACAAAAAATCTACAAGTCTTTATTTTTGTATAGGCAATATTTTATTCCCACACAGTAGATCCTGTTAGCACATCATTAAATTGTCTGTCATGTTCATAAAGTATTTCACGAATTAACGACTTATAAGTTAATCCAAAATAGTTGTTGTATCCTTTAACAAAAATAGGTATGAAATTTTAAAACTATTTATAACTACATATACATGTAACCCTTCAACTGAACAGAAAAATAGCAGCATATTTTCATTTAAAAAAAAAATTAAACTCGCATATTCTGTCAAATACAATGTATAAGAATATCATAATTCTCTGTTTACAGTTCAATCAATACACAATTAAAAGGTATTGTGTCAATAATTAGATACCATGTGTTTGTTTGTTAATGTCATGGGGTCAAGTTTTAATGGGGAAGGAAGCCAGAGATTTTTAAAACCATAGCAATAAGAAACAACAAAGTCCTACTAAGTATCATTATATTTCTTAGTAAAAAAAGCCTGCCTGACTACACAAAGTTAAGGATGATTGCTGGTCAATTTTTGAGATTTCTGTCAGATTTTCAGAATCCTCTAGATTTTACCATTAAAATAGTGATAATTTTTTTGCCCAGCAACCCCCTATTTTCTTTTTATAATAGGGTTTATTGGCTTATTTTGTACCTTTAACTATGGTCTATTTATCAAATATATAAATTTAGATACCTTGTTATTTTCAACATGACCAGCGAACATCCTTAAGTGAGGGGAAACAAGAAAAGCCTGCCTGCCTACACAAAGTTAAGTGAGGGGAAACAAGAAAAGCCTGTCTGCCTACACAAAGTTAAGTGAGGGGAAACAAGAAAAGCCTGCCTGCCTACACCAAGTTAAGTGAGGGGAAACAAGAAAAGCCTGCCTGCCTACCCAAAGTTAAGTGAGGGGAAACAAAAAAGGCAGGCTGCTTACACAAAGTTAAGTGAGGAGAAACAAACATGTAGTCTGGGCTTGTGTGGTTATCCAGTTCCTATCTAAACATACAGTTCACTCTACTTTATCACCAATTAAAAAATTGTTAACTTAAAAAATTGTTAACTTAACTTAAAAACTAATGTGATCAAGTATACCACTTATTTTCCTTGGGTTTGTGATTCCATGTCAGCATTCAAGCTTTCTCTACTTATGAAACAAATTGGCATGATACATCTGAAAGTTGCTAAATGATGTCTTAAAACCAAATTAATTATATATAATGTGTTTGTTCTATGAATACAATATATACCAGTTATGGCAAGTTACTAATTCTTCTTCTATGAATTCAAGGATACAAGGAATTGTCCAGTAACCTATTCTTCCATTTGTATCCAGTTGCATACTTGCCAACATACTTTTGATTGAAGTCCTGATAATTTCGCCAAGGGGTATGGGGACCGCAAGGTCAACAGTGGAAGAAAAGCCTTGGTGGGTGGCGGAGGGGGTGAAGACCAGGCCTGTCAAGTCTCACGCAACTCGCGTGAGACTCACGCATCTAGTCCACAATTTGGCAGCAAATTTCTTTGATGTTTTTATTTTTTCCTTTGATCTTTCAATTTTTAGGCAAATCTCACGCGAGCAGCTCATCAAAACTTGACAGCCCTGGAAGACCCCGGGCCGAATATGAGTTTAGAGTATTTCTATGGTATTTGAGAGGGTCTCCAGGGTTTTTTGAGCTGACATACGGATGTATTTTATTAATGCAGGATTAGAAAGGCTGTTTTAACACAATTTTTATAATTATTCCTGACAAAAGAAGAAATCCCGGAGATTCCAACAACCTACCCGGTACCCTGGACACGGGTAACAAATTCCAGACATTCCTGGGAGAAATCCAAAGCATTGGCAGGTATGCAGTTGAATTCTTTTGTTTTAAGCAATTAACACTGCACAGTACCTATCTAATTTTAAAAAATGTAGTGCCCATTTCTGAAGTCTTCATGCAGACCAATCTTTTTAGATTTCAATGTTTTTTCTTTGTTTCGAAGCAATACAATGTACATGTACTTAACCCTTTCGCACCGAATGTATCCTTTAGGAAACACAATGCGCAGGGCGAATGTATCTTTAAAGATACACGGTGCGCAGGGCGAATGTATCCTTAAGGATACATGAAACTCGTGGTTTGGTTAGGCCTGTTTTGAAGCCAAAATAAAGCACACAGATTGCTTTAAACATATTTAAATTGTTACGGCTGTGTTAATCGTAATAAAAATAATTTATTTTCGTTGTTATTCTAAAATTTACCGCTGTAAATATTGATAGGAAATCACTTTACGCTAATTTTAGAACCGGAAATGTGAAAATCGGGTCATGTGGTTATCAAAATGGCGACTAAAATATGCTGTTTGCAAGACGCCGATTAAGGCGTGATTTATGATTAAACTGGACCGTAACACACTATGCAGATCAAAATTAAATAGTCTACATGCTTTTACTCGGTTAGTTTACTCTAATTTGGCTGCAGAATCGTGTATAAGTAGGTGTTCGTCTCCATTATTGGCCACTAGGCACTACCGGCGAACAAAATGTTGCAAGTGACGAGGATTTTGATGGATATTTACAAATCATAATTGACCCATTTCCAGTATTACATGATTTATCTCCCCCTTTACTTCCTGTTAAAAAAACTACGGCTATCATTACTAAAAGACTATGATATTGAAATAAAGATTTTGGATTGTTTTAATATTGTTTGTCTATGCCAATTAAATTTTTCATCTAATTAACCTTATAAGTAGATGTTACTATAGCCATAGGCAACAGGTGAGTTTGAATACAACACGGATGTCACTGATAACCTTGTTTATTTAAGCTATAAAACAGCTGGGGTTCTACCTCCAATTAACATCAGGTAAATAGGATAATGAACATAGATTAATTAATTAACGATCATGTTTACACAGCAGGCGGTTTTAATAACCTTCCTCACTCAGATATTGACACCTGTCATTCAACTGAAGCGTGAAAATTTATCAAAGACAATTGTCCATTTTAAAAGGTTTCAACAGGACAAACTGCGGCTATAGCCGCAGTTTTTAGTACCAGAAATGGACACTAGGTGGCGTTTTTTAAATTGGAAAGTCGTCAATTGAGAAATGATAAGAGAAAAGCTAATAGCGTTAAGGAAAATCTTTGTCTGGTTTTGAATGATGAAAATGATTCTTGGATTGTGTAATATTAAATAAGAGGGTCTCGAAACTGAGCGTTCGGCCGGTGACGGGTTCACCGAATTTCGTGACAAACGAATACATTGTTTTATTGAGTAGGGTTTTACCCAAATATTTACATTAGGGGCTATTACTGGCACACATAAAAACATCAGTGTGAACTACAAAGAGGCACAGAATAGTTTTGCAACCAATTTATGGAAAAATAACCTATAATTCAACATTTTATTTCAGAACATGAATTATAAGCCAGAGAGACACTGTGTCATGTGTTTGTGTATGAACCAGTAAACTTATACCTTGGTTTATAAATGGCCATTTTAAGGGATAAATATTCAACAAACTGAAAACTAGACCAATATCAAATGCAAATCAATCTTCATCAAAACAAAACACCTTGCCAAAGACTCTCAGATTTATTGATCCCATCCTACAGTATAGCTGGTTTCAGTAGGAATTATACACTATTTATATATAGTGTTAATAGTTTCAGATATAAAACTTGCACGAAAATTGTACTAGTCAACAGATCTCTATGTGCAAACTTATATACTTCCAAAACGAGTGTGAACAGTTTACACAGATCTTTAATTATCTCCATTTTTCTCATAAACCCCAAATGGTGACGCAATATTCTATATTAAATAAAACCTGTAGCTGATCATATATTGTAAAATGTAATAATTATTCTTATACCTGAAAAGAATGTAACTGTTGAGACAAAAAATATTTATCAATATATTCCTCTAAAACCAAACAAATGGATGTACAAAATATGACTGCTTGCTGAATTTGCTATTAGTTATGTTAAGCACAAAGGCTTTTATCCAGGCCAGACTGTAAATAGTATAGTAGGTTTTAGGTCTGTACAGAGTGGCCCAAAAATGTCTCCATTTTGTTGACTATACATGTCTATAAATATGTTGGTGATCATAAAATCTTTTTTAAGTTGAAGGTCAGCTAACCAGAAACGACTTTTGAATGCCCCAAAGCCTGTTAAGCTAAATACATTGCAAACAAAGGAAATGACAATATATACATGTACATGTTTAGTATAACATTTATCTAAAAAATGTAAAAAACATGGAAATTGTTTTTTAAAAATGTAAATTTATCTGCGTACAATATAATTTGTTATATTCTTTACTTATAGGTTGTATATTGCCACTCTAAATCCTTTTCAAATGCAACTTTTCTCGGGATTTAATGTGCTATTGTTATAGGACTTGTGGTTATATAACACTGGATTCTCCAAGAGAGACTATCACTTACACAGTTGGAATCTTATAAATTGTTAATTAAAAAAAAACAAATCTTTTTGCCAGGAAAACATCTTATTTCTGTTTACCAAAATGCTTTACTTATTTCCATACTCTGAGAAACTGTTTCAATTTGATAAATTCTATTTGGTTTGGTTGTTACTTGCTTGAAGTTAATACCTTCAATCTCAATAGGTTTTTCTTTTTTAATTTAAATTGAATACTATGACCATTGAAAAATTGAGAAAGGCTATTCAAATTATGAATATATCAATCGATAGTGAAATGCAAGACTATCAAGTGTATCAACATTTGGACATCATACCCTTGACACTTAGTTGTGTTAATAACTCTTTTGCTGTTTACACCCATGTGGGTCAAAGCATACAAATTCTTACAATATAACTAAAAGAACAATGTTGAGGTTAATGGCAATTTTCCTTTTTTGTTTTTATCTGGCTATAATAAAATAATGTAGAATACAACAAATAAAAATTTATAAATAATTTAAATAAAAAAAACTGTTGTGAATACATTTATTATGACAACAAAATTACCTTCATTCATAGGTGAAATAAAATAAATGTTTCATATTCCAGTACTTTGCTTCAGTACTTGGTGGCCATGATGACTTTTATAATTTATTACATTACAAATTGGGCTTTACAAAGTATTGTAGTGGACTTTATTGACTTGTCTGACTTGTTATTTGTGAACTGTCACATTATTAGCCTGCTACTGCCTTTATTCCATATATACATGTTGATTAATAATTATAAACTCCATCTTGCATATGTGTTACATATACAGAAAATGAAAGACTTAGTCATGCCTAAAATGGTTGAAATTAAAATACTGGTTATGTAAAAATAACAATGAGTAACAAAAAATTAAAAAGAAACTGGGATATTTTTTTTTGCATGTCTAGTAGAAATTATTTAAATTTTAAAGGATTAACATACACACATGTAGGTCTTCAACCATACATTTGATACATTAATGCTTAAAAGATTATAAACAATTATTTTGGGGCTACACAATTAAATGTTCAGTTGTTAATAAAAAAAAATTAAATATTTTTTTTAATGGATAAAATATAAATATATTTTTACCAGTGTAGTGGATTTTTTAGTTTTTCAGCTGAACGTAAAAAAAGGTTTTTGTATACTAAATTCTCTACTTGGTATAATTTTAGGTTGTTTTTGTCCTTTCCTGATATGTTCGGTTCTTTTCGGTGAGTCGTAGGACCTTACGTAACAAATTTTGTTTACAATATGGCGTTCGCTGTTTGGCACTGCGGTTCCTTTGCTTGTTTCACAAAATTTTTATTTAAAAACAGCGATTTGGCTGTATTTTTGGTAAAAAATGATATTGCAGCGGCAAATGGATTTAAAACGAAAGTGGTATTGTCAGATAATGACAAAAATTGACTTTAAACGAGAGGGCTGTCAACCGGCGACTCCTTTCATTTTCTGGTCCGACATAAACAGACCATTTTATAGCTTCGTAAACCTGTACGACCTCGATATAAATGATTATGCCTTTAAGACAAGTAAGAATATGGTACTGTCGCACTTAATACAAAATTTTAAGCGGAAACACACAATATTTAATGAAATATCCGTCGGAAAGCGTGTTGTCATTTTTTCAATCGCGCACATGCCAAATTAATTCCGGCCTGGCAAAACGCGCGTGCACTAAAATCCCGGCCATGGAAACCATCGACGAAAATAAATTCAGTGACGAAAGTGTACTAAAGCTAACAAACCTGTACTGTCTCAGTAATAATGTACAGTCCTCCCTTACTATAATGCCTCACAATAATGGCAGTTCCTCACTTACTGCTATTAATTCAACTGTGCAAGACTGAGAAATCTCAATCACCAGCTATAACTGGTCTAAGACTCAGCGTCCATTATTTTTCTGTCTTGGGATCTTACTTAGATGACATATATCTATAATTTAAGTAAAATTTTAAGCATACCAGCCTGAAGTAGTTTATCTCAAATATTAATATTCAATGTCAGCAAAGCTCATTAATTACCTTCTGCCAAACCAACATGGCTTCATATGAGATCTTCTTTCCAAAAAGTCCCTTTTTATGTCTGTTCATATAATTTTCTATATCACTGTCAGAATGCAGTTTTTGTTTCTGTGACAGAGGACTGGCAGACCTGATTGGGGGTGCTGTTCCAGCTCGATTCTAAAGAAACAGTAACAAAAGTTTCAAACACATAGAAAACTCCACAACAGACCTGTTAAGTCACAAAACACAGTGTTATATTTACAAGTTTGTTAATCGTACAAACAACTGAATATTTTTTCATCAACTGCATTATTTTACGGTTAATTGTGTTATAATGAAGCTTAATTTTTACTGGCTTACTGGTTAGATGAGAATGTATCATTATTTTACGGTTAAATGTATTATAATGAAGCTTAGTTTTTTCTGGCTTACTGGTAAGATGAGACTGTATGGTTCAAGTATAGTAATTCATTGAATGAAATGGCCTAATCAGATTAAATCATAAAACCTGTTCAAAAAATGAACAACTTTTCTAAAGAAAGCCTACTTGTCTATTCAGAGATCCTATACTGGGACTTATGCAAACATTAGATTCAGTTTGGTACGGAACGACCATGGATGCTGGTCTCTGCTGTATCATATCAGCCTGCATAGAATGGCTCTTTTCCATAGCCGGGCTCCCTGTCACGGAGTCTCCTTTCTCTGGCTTCTTTCGTTTCAATGAGGGATGATGGGAAAGATCAAACCCTGGTGGGGAATCATTGAACATATTACTACCATCATCGACATCTTCAAAACTTTGATTCAATTCTACTGAAAAACAAAATACATTTATACATATTCTACTCTTGGCAAGTTGTATAGCTAGCTTGTTAAAAAAGTCTAGAAAATGAAAATGACGGTTCCCTGACATTGGTCTTACCAATGTAGATACGAAGAGATACGGTACTGTAATGCATCTTTCATTACTATTGAGGTCAACAGTTTCACTGGTTTCCCTAAAGGTCACCATTTTGACTTGTTTCCTTTGAGGGAATTGCTGACCAAATATGAAATTTAATTCATTTCATTACAATGTACTGACATTACAGTTTGGCATTGTCTAACTGGTAATCAGATACAGGACAAATTAAAGTTTGAATAAAGGGATTGTAAATACCAAGGCAGCAATATACTGGATGGAATACAATTTCAGAGAAATCAATGGGAAATGCTTTCATAGATTAAGCACTTACATATACAATTCTATCATTAATAATTAAAAATAATAACTAGCACAATTAGTACTAAATCTCAACTAGTCCCCAATGGAAGATACAGGAATCCCTCCTGTTTATTATATCAGTGTAAAATACAAAAAGTCTAGACAAAACCATAGTAAATAATATGTTTGGAAGCACCATGCTACTTGAACCAGACATTTGGAGATTTAAAAAATGATGTATATTAGCTGCTGTAAATGGCTTAAGAGGTTTCAGGACACTGAAAATAATTTGTCATTGAATTTTATTTAAACTTGTTATAATTTTGTTTTCTTTACTAGAAATCATAATTTTAAATAAACAATAGTGATTTGGAAGCTTATTTCTGAGGAGTTAAGTATAAAACTTTTAAAGTTTCTAATAAATTGATAAACATTTAATTTTCATTATTTTTGCCTACAATGAACTCGTTTAAGCTCAACATTAAATAAACTGACAATATAGTACAAGTAAAAGTCTTAAATTATCATGTTAAATTTTATGGAGTTTTAGAGTTAATAATGAACAACATTACAGTCAAACCTAAAAAGCTAAAGGTTTGTGGGACCATAAAAAAATATCAAGTTATCTGAAGTTCAAGTAAACAGAGTTTAGGGTATGACATCAACTGTAATGTGTCAAAAATCTAAGGATATTTATTTAGTTATTGGTTTTGAATTTTTTGCATTGTTTGTATTTGTAGTGTGCTAATAAATATAATAATTATTATGGAATCAAATTTCTGAACAGGTTACAGGTATAACATGGTTTGGGTCTGTTTATGCCTAATAAACAGAGAAGCCGTTTATGAATTCAAAATTTCAATAGCCAATCAATAGTATTGTTTACTGTTTGACAGGGGTGTAGATAAGTGTAAAATAAACAGTGCTAATTAACCAACAATACAAATGAAATAAATTTATAGTTTTTACATAAGACATACAGAGCAAAATTAACTTAAGATAATGAGGTTAAAATTCCACTAATTAATATTTTACAGAATGCAAAAATGCATCAAGTTAAGCGAAATATGGAGAAACTGAAATCGACACATCCGATGAAGAAATTCATTGTAGATATGGAAACAATGTACTTCAAGGACTTTTAAAAAATTACATCAACATACTAATGTATTGAGTCAACAAAGTTTGAGATGACAAGGCTAGACTGTATTATTAATTTTACTAGCAATGTGAGATTTAAAAAAAAATGGCAGTCCCTTAATTCACTGACATTATCGAACTCTTCATACATATTCTTAAGTCCCCTACTGGTGAGTCCCAACTGATTTATTGTTTGTTAACATATTCTCATTCTCACTACAGGTGTTTTCGGTGGCATTGTGGATAAGGTAGTTCTCATCCTAACTACAGGGGCTTCATGACTTAGTGGTTGTAGTTCTCATGCCAAGACATAGCGGAATGTTAAGCAACCTTTCAATTTATCAATAAATTATTCTTACCTGACTGAAAACAACTTGTGAAATTTGACAACACCATCCTTGTTATACAGACAAAACAGTTATATCATTTAAATTACCTTATTACCTAATAAAGTGTAAAAAATATATACCACTTAAGATAACATGTGATAAATTATTTTTTATCTTAAAAATTCCCAAAAAAAACTAGTAATTGTCATAGGACTATAAATAATATATTGTCACATAAGATTATTTAGATTATATGTTTCTAAATATAATTTATGTAGCATGAGGCTCTAAAAAAGGAAAACTTTCTACATCTTTTTTATAAGGCAAGGAGGAGTTAATATTCTTACTGATAAAATTAATGAACACACTTAGTCTAACAGAATGTGCAGTTTTACGCAAAATGAGGAATTTATATGTAGAATGGATTTAATTACAGGTATAAAATAATTATATGTCATAAAATTAGAACCTGATATACCTACATCATGAATTTAAACAACAGTGTGAAGGAAAACTTTTGCAACCTATGAATACAAATTTGTAGATTTAATGCTAAAAGGTTTAAGGCTACAACACATAATTGTATCTATTTCACACTTTTAGTTAACAAGTATTACATTCTTAATGCTTTATGTCAGAAAAGCTAATTTTCCAATTAGTCATTACCCCTTTTTCTAACATTTACTATGATGAAATAGTAGTACTTTATTTAATTTTCATTCAAAAAATAAGATTGTTTATTCACTTTGTTTATATTCAGTTTATTTATTTACTTTTTTTATTTTTGTCAGACAATAATTTATTTATTTCATTTATCTTTTTTTTTTTGTCAGACATACACAACAGTATGTAATATTCAGTAGCCTTAAAGTTTTACTGATATCACAACAGAAGCATCATGTTTTGACTTTAGACAGCCATTATTTTCCCTAATTATATAAAATATAAACTTCAAATGAGGTGCCTACAATATCTACACATACCTATATAGACCTGTAATCCATGGTTTATATACCATCAAAGATTTCACACAGGAAAAATTTTACCTTCAAAATATCTCTAAAGGATAATTCTGCAAACATCATGTTTATCTTGTGTTGAACACACACAATAGAGATATGGTCAATATCGGCCTGGAGTCAACTGTTATCTGGGATAGCCAATCTATGTCTATTAATATACAGCTAATATTGTATAGCTGGTCAAAAAATAGCAGAAACACAGATAGGTGTACAGGTGGGAATGGATAAGAGTCGAAACCCACTTAGAATGAAGGTGCTGACTGGGATCACCAATCTCATGTCTAATAATATTGAGTTAACACTAATACAACTGGTCATAACATCGCAGAAACACACAGATAGGTGTATCATTGGGAGTAGTTAGGAGTCTAACCCCACTTAGAATGGAGGTGCTGAATGGGATTGTCAATCTATGTCTATTAATATAGAACAAATCATTAATAGTATGACCAGTCTAAGAAGGAAATATTTAATTGCATTCTAATTAAAATTAGTTCATGCGTGTTTACTATTTATGTTATGTTGCAAGACAATTATAAAACACCAATAGTTAACACACAAGGGCTAATATTAATTATACTGTATTTTTGCTCATGTAGAATATATATGTGGCTATAAGTCATATTATTGTATATTATAGTTTTATTTTTATTGTGCAATTACACAGGAAACAAGTTAAAATATAATAGAGTCAACTTAGTATTAATTGTGAAAGTTATCTATCTGTATGTTGGTATTGCTTTTGAATGAAAAAAAATAAAAACCTTAAATATGGAAGAGGGTGAAGAAGAGAGTAAAAAATCACTCAAAGGCTGTTTTTCTCATATTGAAATGATACACTACTAAGCTGCTCCACCCCCACCCCAACCTCTCTTGTGATTATTGATACTCTCGCTTAAATTTTTACAGATAACTTTCAAAAGAGCTTTAGAATTCCTATACAACAAAATTTTTGAATTAAACTGATCACAAGACGAGAAACTGAAAATGTTGCACAGTCCGAAAACAGAAATAAAAAGCACCTCATAGTCATTTGCATAAAAATTTGAAAAGACAAACGGAATTCCTCACCTTTTGGCTGTGAGTTAATGTCTGGAAATGTCTTTTTTGTGTAAAACTTTCTAACATTTTTTGGAGACTGTTACCTTGACCTTCGATAGAATTTCATCTTCTTACCCACTACGTAAGTGTAAAATCCATTGTAAGTGTTTGAAGATCAATGGAATATCCATTGTGACATCAGCACTTAGGATGTATTTTACACTTACGATTTTTTGTGAAAAGCACTGTTGATATGTATTAATATTTTAAAGTTTCATTGAAATAAGATACATAAACATACTTTTTGAGTTATTGTCTGTATGTGTCTTTTTTTGTGAAAGTTTTTGGCAACTGTGATCTTGAAATTTGACAGAATTTCCCAAAATTGGATAGGCTTCTGATCCACCTTCCTTAAGTTTCATTGAAGTCAAACTTTCAGTGTTATTGTACATAAATGTCTTATTTGTGAAAACTTATAACACTCTTAGTCAACAGTGACCTTGACCTTTTATGGAATTCCTCCAGCATCAAGAGGCTTCTTACCCCCCTGATATGTAACAATATCCCAGTTTCATTGACATTGGATGCAAGCTTTTTGAATTATCCTCCGGAAAACAAATAAGACTGAGGAGCTGACTAAAGGATAACTCTCTATAGTCAAACATAGACTGCCATAGACAGAAATGTTACTAATTGACAACCAAAAACTTTCTTGTAAATGGCAAACAACTGCAACAAAAACATGTTTTACAAATATCTAGAAATTTATGGGTGTTTCCTACACAACAATTTGATCATATTAACATGAAAAAGTAAACTCAGTAATGAATAATAGATAACAAACAGAAATAAAATCGTGAGTTATAATGCATTAATATAAATCACGTGTTATGTAATGTAGATCCATGGTGTAGGAATATTTTGTTTACTATCAGTATTATAGATTATGATCTACTTATTTTTGTTTCCAAGATTTAAAAAAAAAACTTTATCAACATTTACTACCAATAAAATTTCATCTTGTTATTTTTGGTTTGTGTGAATAAATTTATTTTTAAATCTATATTTTACATATATATATATATATATATATATATATATTCACTGAATTTCAACTAAAAATGTAAGACTGACACTGGCACAATCGAAAAATCAATATGATTAATATAACTATGACAATAAAGTCAAATTTGGTTTTGGAACGGATGCTGAATTGAGTGCTGTCTTGGCTATATTTGTCAGTGTAATACTATGAACCCATTATTTGTTGAGGTAGTCTCTTGACTGGACGGAAGCCCCAAACCTGGGATAGTAACTGCTAAACTTTCTCAAATTATGAGTAAAGTACCATTCTAATCAAAATTAAAACTTGCACTTGCTCCCCCATTTTTGTTATTGTCACTTCATGTTGTTAGATCTTCCAAAAAGCAACAAAAACAAAAATGAGGGAACAAGAGAGATTTAAAATTAGATTAGTACAGTACATCCTTTAATGCAATCCCAACAGAAACTTACACTTGAGCTTAAGTATTAAACACTGTAACTGCAAAAGATCTGCTGAAAATTGTTGTTCTTAATATGAAATAATTTATATAAATGTATTTCAAAACAACTGCAAAGTCATTTTTGTTCAAATTTTCCCTGATATAGGGAATACCTTTTTAATTGTTAAGAAACAACTGGCCTTGTGTGACTAACATTTACAGCTACAATCCAGTCATTAGACTGGTAAATTGCCAGACAGTTCTGTAAAGTGAGCTACTGTTTTGAAATAGTAATTGTTAAGAAGTGTGTGTTACAGTAGGTTTAGAAGAATACCATTTAGTAATGAAGTTGTTCCTATTCTGGTTATTTAATGCAGACTTTAAGTATAACAATTCTTATCAAAATTGCATCAGTGTCACATACTATTCCTTGGTTACAATGCAGCAATAACTCACCTTCTTGAGGAAAATTCTCAAAGACTGGAGTTGACCTATGACCTCTGTTCATCAAATGACCATACTGTTCATTGAATAAGTTATTAGAGCCTACTTTTTCTAATTGAAAGTCATGGGGGTAGTTGAATATCACTTGCTTTTCCTTTGAATGTCTGTCTGGCTGAAAGTCTTCAGGATAGTTTAAAATATTCTGGTTGTCTTTTAATACTTCTTTGTAACTGCTTGCATCATTTAAATGTTTGGGAAAGCTTGGAGTTCGTTCACTTTGAGATGGGACATTTGCATAGTCTGGCTCTGAATCATTGTCTGATAGTCTTGAATCATGGGATACCTGACTTCCACTTCTTACATGCACAATATCCACATCACCTGCACTTTTTAATGATCCACGAGAGGAAATACTGTCATTGAATCCTTTCATATCACTCTGCAATTGCTGCAGTCGCAAAGAACCATGGGAAGAGTGCATGTCTCTTAAAGATCCTTGAGATGATTGAGAATCGGATAAATCCTTATTTCGCGATGAGAAAGAAGTCTGACTATCAGCTCTCTCATGTCTGATTGCTCTTGTTGATGAATGTGAAGTATCACTATCAGAGCGTTCATGTGGATGATAATAATGACCGCCAACATAGTCCCCAGGTGCCATCTGAATGTCAGATGTAATGAAAGTAGTGTCAGGAGCAGAGGTAGGGTCATAAGAAACTGGTTGTTGTTCAACATTTAATCTTTTATATGTTGTACTGCCATTGCGTTTTGGCACACCAACAAAAGATGGGTTTGTTCGAGGAAAAGATCTTAATTTAGGTTTTTGAGGAATGGGACTAGCATGACCCTGTTGGGCTACTATATCTTGACTGAATGCTATACATTCTTGTTCCTGGCGTAACGGAAGTACTGGACTATATAACCTCTCATGCAGTTCTTGTGGGACACTGTTTTGGTTTGTAGAATAGCCAAATGCAGAATTGTACATTTCATGATGAGGCGAGCTGTATGAATCAGATCTACTTCCATACTCACTACCCTGACGTTTTGCACTATTTGAATATTGCAGCTCTGAGTCATCATGAGCTCGTATTTTTGCGTAATGGGGTTGCGAATCTTCTCGTCCATAGTTTGTAAAACGATAACTGTTTGATCGCACTGGCAATCCACCGGGGGAAACTTCAGATACAGATCGTTGCATTGAATGAGCCCTATTGACTCTAGGAGAATCATATCCTCTTGGAGACATTTCTGTTGATGAATCGCGTCGAATGACTGCTGAGGAAACCGGTGGACTTGATGAAGAATACCCTGCAGTTGTTGACTGAGACGATTGACTGCTACGTCTTCTTACATTTTCACCATTTACAGAATGTTCCTTAAAGCTATCATGTCGACTAGAACTACTCTGAGACGATGTGGAATCCTGCCGTGAAAATCTTTGCTGAAAAAAAAAAACCAATTACATTAAAATGCTATCATGCTATCAAATCTATAAATATCTGTATGTTTTTCATAAGACTATTACAGAACAATTAAGAAATATTAAATGGAAAATTAATTTCAGACTTAATTTATCTAGCAAGCCTGCGTCCCTCATCTAGCTAAACAAGACTTGGCTGTAGTTGTTGACTTTGAAGTGTCAATAGAAAAAAATTTCAGCTACTGGGACTCCTCATGGTGGCTATGTTTAAATATAAACTATTTGTCTAAAAAATCTAACATATTAAGCATGTCAATGTCTCTGTAAAACTTATTTATCTAATGTCGATAATTTTAAGATTTAATAAAACAGAGTTTGCTTAGACATGACTGTGTGTTTTACCTTAAAAGTTGAATAATAAAAGAAGTCTTTATGGTCAGTCAATGCCCAAAAGTCAAATATAGAGCTTTGTTTACACACAAAAAATATGCTAAATAAACAACAGATTATATTCTCTAGTCTTAAAAAATCAAGTCAGACAAAATATCTCACCATCTTAATAGAATCATCATCTTTAAAAACAGAATCAAATATTTCTTCATGCCAAGACATTGTCATTATCATAGATGGTTCCTAGGAGTCACCAAAAATCATATAAAATGTTGTATCTGAACAGTTTTAATATAAACATTTTTTGTTTAATAATTTGTGCAAAAAGTTTGTATTTCCTGTGCACTGTACCGTGACAGTTGTAGATAATTCACAAACAATATATTAAATTACAGCAGATATACAATAGGTAAATATTTATCCTTTTTCATTATCGACTTAAAAAATTGTTTTTATAAACCAGGATTGAAATCATCATATGTTGTCTTTTCATTTCCTTATTAAGAAAAATTAAGTTGTTTAAAAGATTTCAGAGTTTAACACATTTCCGCGACATCAAATTTTAAGGATTTTAACACCAATGTGTATTACGGGTATATATTATATTGGTGTATTGAATTAAGCTTTCATGGGGCTTATACACAGAATCATGCACAAATGTCTATAAAAAGAAATACAAATTTTGTATGATTAAGTGCACTATTAATAGACTTTACATTCAAGTTTGAAAAATAATCCATGACAAGAATAAATATACAATGTATATACATGGCCACTACAAAATAAAATATTTTATCCTGCATCGATTACTTTTGCTGTACAACAAAGGTAGCCAAATAAATTTTTGGTTTATTGGGCAGTGCCAAATAAAGTCTCCTGGTACTCTTGACATCACTTCTTACGATATTTAGTTTTCTGTTCTGGTTTACGACATTTGTGACGTCAGTATCACTAGAATACGCGCCGAAAATGTCAGCTCAGAAATCGGCTAGAAGGAAACGTTTTTCAGTAGATTAAAATGTATTTTAGGGTTGCAGGATAAAAACAATATTCGTACATTGTCAGAAAATACAAAGTTTATTTGTACTCGCCGCGAAACAGGTGAGAAATGCTCCGCAGAGCCTCTCATTTCTACTCGTTTCTAAGGATCGTACAAATAAATTATATATTTTCGGACAATGTACGAATATTGTATATATTCGCATTTATTTTTGTAATATTTTAAATAAAAAATGTTTAATTTTAATCGACAACTGTGTCAATGCAGGAATTATTTTTAAATATCAGAAGATTCTTCAGGGTTTTTTTATCAGACATTCAGTTGAGACACCAAAAAAATATGCCTAATAACCAAAATAGAATAATTTCATTTATTTATTTACAATTGTCTACCATGACAATGTAATCATTAAATCAAAGCATGCTAAAGAAGATTGGTTACCAATATAATGCAGGCTGATTACACTTTTATGTACAATTCAAAAAGAACTGAACAGTCTACTACCAAACAAACAAAACCTTCAATTTATTTGCATTTTTGATTGAAAATACAAGAAGGAACCTTCTTCATATTCGACTTATTCTTAAATGTACCTTGTTTTAGTTGATTTCTGGTGAAAAACACAAAACATGGCCTAAAGTCTTAGTTAAAGTACATAAACATGCTTTTTAGTTGTTTAAACATACAAACATTGGACTTCCTTGTATCTATGCTTACTAGTATTACTGAAATTACATGGTTTTTAGGAGTTTTTTGTTTTGCTTTTGTTTCTGATTTTTTTTTTAAGTTAAAAAAGAACCTCCTTACTGTTAAAACAAAAATTTGAAATTCATGACAGTTGTCAATACTGCAAATATGAAAAAACCGCCAAACTCATCACACAGAAATAATGCCAAACTTTGTCATCCATCAGTTTCCATAAACAAACACAAAACTAATTGTTATTTAACAAGATTGTTTTTAATGCAGTACATATACTCCCTGGCAGCCTGCCAAAGGCTATAATGATTTTTATTAATTATCTGCCTACATTAATTTGATTAAGATATATATGATAAGACCAGAGAACAAGTTGTTAAATATATTACACCACATTATGTTATCAATTGTATCTAAAATTATTCGGGGAAAATAAGTCATAAATTATGGCACAAAAAATGAGCACACTTTATTGAAGGATTATGGGTTAGTTGTACAATGAGTAATGGTCAGAGGTGGTTGCTAAGCTACATTTTTTAGCAATTCTGTGAATTTTTGTTTTTTTCTGATTATATGATGAAAGATAAATATAAGCAATATACACAAGCAATTAAGTATAAATGCTTGAATCGTTCCATGTAACTCATCACTTATGAAACTTTGCCCTTGCATTTCTTTCAGGGTGGATTCTTAATGTCTATAGAATCTGTGGACCCAATAAAAAGTCAGCTTAACTACTTTGAAGCCTAATAAAGGCATCTGGTATTGTTATATATCATTTTATAGGACAAATCATCTAGACTTATATGCTGTACCATATCATTATTGTAAACAGTACAGAAAATGAAAAATTAATACAAAAATAATAAAAGTACCATATGTTTCTGTAATTGGATAAGTAATTGATAAATAACATATGATACCAATATCCTACTGTAAGCACAAGTAAACATTGTCATCAATTATTGGACAACATAGGACACACGAGTACAGTACATATAACCATACAGTGGAAGCTACTTGCTTTGAAATACAAATTTAGTGGTTATTTATCTTGTACTGCAGTCAGTAACCTTTGCAGATAAAATGTATCAAAACATTTGAAGTGCACACGGTCGGTCATCATCATAATGTTACTAAAAAGATTAAATCAAACTCATGTAGTGTTTAATTATGAAAGGTTAGAAACCGTTGACCTTGACAATGCTGGAGAGTTTAAGGCTTTTAGAACATATAAGAGCATCTTTGGGACAATATCATTTACCACAACTTCTGTCCCTACAAGTCAGGGATTTTGCATCACCCGTTCACAGGTCTAACATACACTTCAAATGATACTAATATTATCCTAGCAAAAGTGCTGAATCATATTTTAATCATTAATTTCGATGTAGTGGTGCATGTTGTAACTGTTGTTTTGTTCATATTTGATAAAAAAAAATGTCCATTGTAAAAAATTTGAGTAAGAAGCAAGTATTTACAAGATAAAGTATGAATTTAACAAAATGTATGAAGACCATCACATTGCTTAAGTGCTTACAAGGAAATATAATGTAAGAATTTGCACATTTCTTTATAACATCTTAAGAGTTACATTGAGGGACGATTCGTTGTTACAGCTTTTATTTTTACACCAAAATTAATTTCAATTTAAACAACAACAAAATAATCCACAAAGAATCAATAATGTACAGTATAACTTGATGAAACATTACTTAAGAAGACCGAACTTGATTGTGAAAAAAAGACTAGTCCTGGCCCCATTCATAAAAAGATGTACAATTTTCAAGGAATGGTAAAAATTGTTTTTGTTTGTTTGTTTGATAGGGTTAAATGCCACTTTCAGCAATTATTCAGCTATATCATGGCATCCAGTTTTTATTGGGGGAGGAAGCCGGAGTACCTGGAGAAAACCCCTGACCTGCGGTAGGAAAACTGGTAATCCTTGTCAATTAAGATTGGAGTCGAGTACACCCTGCCTGCAGTGAGAATCGAACCCGCAATCTCAGTGTTGACAGACCACGTGGTCAATAGTAGACGAACTACCTTGACCACTTGGTCACTGAGGCCCCTTGGTAAAAATTGAACAAACCATATAACATGATATATCTTAGTTGTAAAAAATTTAGTGAGACTGGGCCTGTTCTATAATATTGTTGATAACAGACTTTATATGGAATAGTTTTGACTATAAATTTCTTTACAAGATACAATGGGCCTGGTCAGGCTTTATATGGAATAGTTTTGACTATAACTTACTTTACGAAATACAACGGGCCTGGTCAGGCTTTATATGGAAAAGTTTTGACTATAACTTACTTTACGAGATACAACAGGACTGGTTTGTGCTGCCACCCCAGCTTTAATAGATCCAGTACGTACATTCTTTGGGTGCTCTCGTCTCTTAAAACAGAAAACAAATAAAATACACAGTAACGTTCCTGTTGAAATAAGCAATGTAATCACAAGTTCCCTGTAAAGTGTACTGTTAACACTGTCATCACCTACTCCCATTACATGAATGTTATCCTGCATGTGGTTAAAAAATATACTGCTCGAGTTATCTGCTCTTAGTACGAAAAATTGTCAGTTGCAATGTAAGAATATTTTCAATACTATTCATATATTTTTAAAAATCTTGTTGAAGTGTCTTCTAAATTCTGCAAGCTTTGGATCAAAACTGTACAGGGTATCCTTACTAAAATAGATACACAAAGTAATCTCCCTTTAATTTTCCTTGAATTTCAATTTTTCACATGTAATCCTCTTAAACAATTTAGCTCAACAAATGGTTGTCATCATCCTTAATCTACTTTCATTCTTAATGCAAATTAATGAATGTTTCCTCATAGATCCGTTCAACTTTTTCAAAAAATTTGTCCTGTCCGAGACATACTGTGTATGGCAGGAGTCACATGTCAATTAAAACAGTAGTTTACAGGGTCAGAAAAGATAAAATCTTTAGTTTCTCTATCTGGTGAATTTGTTACACTTTATAATCATATCAATACACTTCACACCATACAAATATGACATCCTTCCTGTTCCTTCCTCCGGAATTTAAAATTTACATCAGAGTTGTATAAACAACATTGTAATAGGTACAACATTGATGTTAAAATTATAGATAAAAGGTGCACTGGGGTAAAAGTCCATAAAATTTAAAATTTAAAAAAAAATCTGTCCTCCAAAACAGTACACCACATGTCATGTCTTGTAAATACTTTTAACCTTGTACTCCAACAAAACACATTATTGTAGAAGTACAAGTTAATTTTTCCCTGTACAATGACGTAACAACAGTTATATGATTTACTGTACAGTTAAATACACTGATATATGATCCAAGTCTAAAATTACAATATTTGTAAAGTACAAAGTTTTTTTTTCAATTGTAACTAATCCATTTGAATAATGGCAACGACACTTGTTGGAATCATTCAATTCTCAGAAGACAGGGTCAGATTTAAATAGAACTCTGCAATTATTGACTGCACCAAAAAAAAATCCTAACATCAGGAAATACATTTATTAGGAATGTAATCACACATTTCTATCATTAACCCCTGTTATACATTGGGTACGTAATCACACCAAACATCTGCCATACAATACATGTACATATTGTCCCCTGAGGCTTCAAAAGTATACCACATTATAACTACTACAGGAGCAACCTAAATTATGTCTTAATTATTCCTCAATCAACCATCTGTATCCTAATTCCAAATTACAACAAGACCGATCAAAAGTATACAAATGGTGTACAAATCATGTGGTGTTACAATTGATTTCCATATGTTTATTTAGGCTTCTATACTAACATGATGAATATTAAATATGACAACTCGTTGTACCTATAGATTGATGGATCTAATTATATAAGGTAGTTCATAATTTATTACTTTATACATCCACAAGTATGCACATTATCTTTGTGAATTACATATGCATATCATTGTGGCCACCTACCTGTTATTACATTTTTTTCTGATACATCAAAATCCTGATTCATTTTTAGCTTATCATATTAACTGATTTTAATACAAGATTGATTTCATATAAAGTTATCACAATATGTATACAAGTCTTCTTAAAATAAACTGCAGAAAAATCAAATTTAAGCTTGCATGAACAGTCTAGAACAACAGTTTTTGCTTTTAATATCAATTTTTTTATGTCTATTTCAAAATATATATATGCTGTCCATATGTCAATAATCATCTGTTTAGGGTAATAGGTTAATTAAACAACTTCTTACAAAGATACTTATAATAAAGATACTCTATATAAATGGCTCCTACTTGATTTCTAACTTGAATCAATTGCTACAAAGTACTTTGTTTGCAGGCTTATCTTTTTTTCATACAAATATACCTCATACATTTTCTTTTACCAATTTACACATAAACAAGTCTGACAATTTACTGCATAATGCATTTTACAGGTACTGAAATACATTAAAAATATTGTCAATTCTACAAAATTTGTGGTATTATATTGTAACGCCCTAAGTCCTCTATGATTCATAACATGTGTATTTCAAATTTCCAACAATATTTATTATGCATACAACTATTGTGCATTATATAATAAAATGTTTTAGATGAAAGTTATACAGAAATTGAATTGGGTTGTAAGATAAATTAATTTAGATACACTTTATTGACTCTTTGACTGAATAAAAGGCAACTTAAGTTATGTTAAAGATACATTTTAATAAGTGTCAATTAATGAATTAGTGGCCCTTAGGCCACACAGAATTAATTATTCTTGTTTTTCAGACTGACTTTGAAAATAAGGAGCAAGCGAGCGCAAAAATTTTTATTAATTTTTTTTTGGATTTCTGATTTTATGGAGCGAATGGTATTTTTTTAAGGCCAAAGATATGATTTTAATGGGCTGTCTGTTGGTCCATCTGTACCTATTGAATACATTTTACTTTCGGTTTTGATTTTATAGGGGACTGAAACGGTATTTTAACCCTCTAAGTTCTGAATGAATCTCCAGCTATCGGAGCACTTGGATGAAAATCGTAAAATGCGGTGAAGATTATTTTTTTTAAGACAACTTCCTGTTCTGGACGCGGGCAGCTAGGTTTCCGGTTAATGCGGGCGGAAGAAATTTTTTTTGTTCTTTCTGAAATAATTTTACATTCGGGCGGTCCGACAAACAAGTAATTAATTCGGCGTGGCCTTACAAACAGATTTTCTCTTAAAAGGATCAAAACATTAATACTGGCTTAACAGCTACAGATTTTAGAGAAAGCATGTCCAAGTGGAAATAATCTGTTCTGCCAAAGGGATTTACCAGAACAGAATAAGAATTGGGGTGAGAGGGTTAAGGCTGTTATTAAAAAACTTGTTTTGGCAAAAAATCTATGATGCTTCCAGACACAGATGAAAAATCAAGAAAATCATGGCACATACTGGTAAAAAGGCCCCCCCCCCTCCCCCAAATTGCCCTTTTTTCTAACTGCAAATAAAAATGGTTAATATTTTTTTTTCTCTCACAAAATCAACCAAACTATTGTCTGTGTTATAATAATGCTTTGTTTTTACAAGTGGGATGACACTGTATGGTTTAGTATACAATGGACTGGTTCCAAAAGTAAATATACACAAAAGACTAGTAATGACACAGTATCAAGGATACAGCATTAACTCTATAACACAATGCACAATTAATTCAGAAGGCTGCAGTGATGATTTTAAGCAACAATTCACTTTCTTACAGGTATATGTTTCTCAAGTAATTTAATTAAAACACAGCACTTAAAAAAATAATTTTAAATAGAATCATTTTAACCTATATTATACAGGGTTATAATTGACTTTGGAACCATCACAAGCAAACGCCCAAACTCTGACTCTTGATAAGAACCATGCAATGGGTCATTTGGGAATTCAAAACAGTTCTGTTACTTATTTTTGTACTGATTATATAATACAAATGTCTCATACCTGCAACCCTCAAATTTAACATTGATTCTTGTGTAGCCCTAGCCCTAAGAAATGTTCCAGTTACCCTCTGATCCAATTTACTGTCATCAGAAAAAGAGTAACTATATTTAGCATTGTATAGAAGTCTCTTTTTTCTTTTTAGGAAAAAGAGATTCATATATACAGCTGCAAAAGGTTTTTTTTCTCAACATATTGCATGTCGTTAATTGCATTTAATATTTTGTCAGATTTTAATACTTCCAGTGTAATTGCATATTTAATGTATGGACCTTGGTGGCAGGGTTTTTAAGGTAGTTGGTCTATTACTGATCACGTGGTCTGTCAACACTGAGATTGTGGGGTTCGAATATCTCAGCGGACAGGGTGCTCTAGACTCCAATCTAAATTGACAGGGATTGTCAGTTTTCCTACCAAATATCAGGGGTTTTCTCATGATACTCTGGCTCCCCCCCCCCCCCCCCCCACCCCCAATAATACTAAATGCTATAATATAGCTGAAAAATTGGTGTAAGTGGCGTTAAACACCTTTCAAACTGACAAAAAACATATTCATTATTATGGCACAATACCTTTAAAAACTTATATACTAGTAAATTAACATGTGTATGGATATTATTTTTTCAAAGTTTTATTGTGTATGTTTTACATTCGATGATAAATGATTGAAAGAAGTACAAACACAATCTGTCATATACTGTTTCATATCATACAAATGGCTGCATTACTGGCCACAGCGAGTAAACTAAAGTGGTTGAAGATTAAATGTTTTGACTGCAATATTTAACGGATTAAAATATATTGTGCCCGATTCCTTTTTTTCTTCGCTTTTGTTGATAAATGAAAGATGACAAATAGGTTTCTTCAGAATACCTTTATCAGTCAGTTGAGTTTAAGTTTTAACTCCAATCACACTAACTACTATTACAACATACTCTTTAATATTTTATTTATTACCAGCATAAGAAATAATAAAACTATAAACATAGTTGGTATTTCAAGAAAGTATAAATTTTTTTAAAAGAGCAAAACAGTTGGACTTGAACTTTGGTGAAAACTTGTGCAAGTAGACTGCACATGTGTATACGGTAAGCATTTTTCAATAATTTTCTGGACCAAGACAGGGGTAGGGACAATAAAAGGGCTGAATTTGGTACACAATAAATATTACCAGACAATTTGCAAGTTTTTTAATACAAACATAGCAACTGGGTCTATGCAAACTTATACCATGATAATTCTAATATGATATGCATATTTAGAAATATGTTTATTTAATTGGTTAAGATTATTCTGGTAGAGGTTTTCTTCAGAATTTATTTTTTGATAAATGAAGTTGACTAAATTTTTTTTGGATAAATGATGTTAACCAAACTATTTTTAACCTAACTACTAACATAAACAAAGATGGCTGCTTTAAATATCAATGGCGATCAACCTACAAATTATTTGCTGGATGAATTGTCATTAAAGATTTGTTAAATTTAAAATTTTTCTTGTGTTCAATAAAGACAATAACGTTATAGTTTCAAGTAAAAACTTATTTGTGTTTATTAAAATCAGAAGATGGTTTATGGAATAATGGTTCATGAACATCAACAAAATATTCATACGTTCGTCAATTCAGCTAATACACAAGAAATATGAAATTGAGAATACCTCAGACAAATTAATTTCTTAATGCAATTTTAAAGAATTATTAGGACTGAACACCATTTTCAATGGATTTATCGGTATATCAACAAGATCAACTCACTCACAAACATATCATAAAATTCAGACTTTTACTTGTTTGTGATTGAGCTGGTCTGGTTGATATACAGATAAATCCATTAAACACTGTGTTTAACCCTATATTTTAATTTACTGTATGATATTTGTTAAAGTGTCTATATCTTGTTAATATTATTACTTAGAAAATAAAAAGAAAACTAGTGTGACATCACAGGGTAGGAAATGATCAATTGTGAATCTGCATGCTAAATTCATCTTTCAAACAGTATTATAAACAAGAAACTATGAAATCTTCAAATAAAATAAATAAACCATGTTTTTATCTAATCATGTGTAGTTCTATGCTTCACATCAAATGGTGTAATGTCACAAGTTAAAAGAAAAAACTGATATAACAAAACAAAAAAAACAATTTTGTTATTTCTTGTGCTAATAAAGCTGATCAGTTTGTTAACAAACTGATTCAACAATTCAAAAGAAAGGGAAGTAACTACAGTTCAAATATTCCACCATAATGAAAAAAGAGTGTTCTCCCTTTGAGTACATCCAGAATTGTGTGTTTGGTAGCATGTGTTTGGTAGCAAGATACGGTTTTGTAGTTTAGTTTCAAATGTCCCCCTGTGAAATTTCTTAATATAGTAGTATTGTCCAGTTGCAGTTTACTCACATCTATGATAAATAAAATGCAATAACTTTTTGAAGTGTCAGTAGAAAGTGTCATGTTTATAGAAAAGAAATATATATAATATTTAGGTGTCATCCTTGTTATGGTAGTAAAACCCTGTGACTGCCTATAAGACCATTTGACTCCTAGCTTTAGCTCGCTCTAATGCATTAAAATGGCAGGTTCTTGTCAACAAAATTGTGTGAAATCGAGGTGGATGACAATTATTTTAACAGTGTTTTTCTGCTTGGAAATTGATTTAAATAAACAAATATATATGTCATATTGATATTCTGTTAGATGTTACAGTGTCAGAATTTTTCAAATGAAGGTAAATGCTAATGATTTTATCAGATTTTCTCACATGAAACAGCTGATTTTTATTGATGATTTTATAAAAATCTTATCAAATTATCAAAAAACTGAAAATGCAGGACACAAATTAAATATATGTACAACATTTCCATTACAATTGGATCTATGAAAAAATGTCACGCATGTTTTTATTTGACGAAACAAGACCAATACCTCTGTTGATAATATTTTAATGCAAAAAACCAAATATTGCATCCTTAACTGGTTTTCATAAACTTACAGTTTGTGGTACTGGAGTCTGTGTTGCAATTTCTCGTTTTGAGGACAATCTGTCGAGATCATCATTCCTCACTTCAGTATTCTGTTTGAGAGTCTGTTAACAAAACAAAACTTTCCTTAACTCATTGAAAAAGAAATTCACATCCCTGAACAAAATTCAAGTAAGGCATGTACAAGATCTCAAGCTTATATTGCATATTATTCTTTCACAATGTAAATAGTTTTAAATTTGTGTTTGTTGAAGTTAGTTCTAATCTACTTAATTTATGTGAAATTTAATTTGTTGCAAGGAGTAAAATTAAAATTAAAATGTGCATTCAAATAATTTTGAATGCACATTTTAATTTTAATTTTACTTCTTGCAACAAATTACATTTCACATAAATTAAGTAGATTAGAACTAACTTCAACAAACACAAATTTAAAACTATTTACATTGTGAAAGAATAATTAACTTCAACAAACACAAATTTAAAACTATTTACATTGTGAAAGAATAATTTGGAATATCTTTTACCCAAATTCCAAATAAACAAAATCTGATTGAAGTACTGGGACTTGACCAGCCTGTCACATGTGGCAGATAGGGGGATGTCTGTTAATAAGGGGTTGCTAAGACTTCTGGGATATTAAGCCTTGCCATGCCGCTACCGTCTTTATACGGTATTGTCCTCATAATTCCCAATGCTGAGACTTTTTGGAAATGTCAAAAAAATGAAAGCCAATTGTTATTGCTACAAAAGGAGAAATTTTATGTCACTACCAACTCTCTGTATTTTTTCAGGACAGTCAAATTTTCTATTTCTGTTTCTTGTTATGAATACAGCTAACAAATTTCTTACTGGGTTTTTAGCAAGTACTTACCATTCCTTCAAAGTTGGAATATTTCTCTTTGTCAGTACAGAAACAAAATAATTGTTTGTTTCTTTGTTTGAATGGAGTTTAACACCACTTTCAGCAATTTTTCAGCAATATCATGGCGTCCAGTTTTTATTGGAGAGGAAGCCAGAGTACCTAGAGAAATCCCGACCTGCAGCAGGAAAACTGGCAATGCTTGTCAATTAAGATTCCAGAGTACAGCACACCCTACCTCGAACCAACAATCTCAGTGATGACATACTACATGATCAACAGTAGATGACTAACTACCTTAACCACTCAGCCACCAAGGCCCCCAGAAAAAATTTAAAACATTTCCAAATTGTCCAGCCATTAATAGAACAATGGTCTTTCTTTTTTTTATTTTGCAAACATTATTTTTCCTCTATCATTCAAACTTGTTGCAAATCAACACTGCCTGACCAAGTATCAAATATAGTGCAAATCAAAACTTTAATTTACGAAAATGAATATAAAGCATATAATAATTTATATAAGGAAGAAAATGGACTTTTTATGTCTTGTCATGTTCTATGTCTGCGTACAAGTAAAATTTACAACTTAATCATTAATACCAGTAAAATGCACATGAAATATAACAAATATTTACAACAATAGAACAGCAACATAATCCTGGAGACATCTTGTTCCAAAACAACAACTGGAATCTCCTTTTCCGTTTATCCTCCATTGAACAGGTGTTGTGGGAAAATTATCAAATTTCTTGAGTTAAAGATAGCAATTTGTCCCATTTCTATACATTGGTCCATGGGTGTGCATTAAGGTGTAACTTTAATATCATTTTAATGTGGGGTATTGCAGGAGGTCTACCCGGAGGATTATTAATATATCCGACGGATTGAAATTGACAAACTTATTTAGATGATTTTAATGTTTATGGGGTTTTTTTTAAATAAGATATAAATTTAAGAATTTAATGGATTTTTTTGGCACTTTCTTACTTACACATGAATTATTTCTATATGACCCAATTATCAACCTTTCTGCACCCCTAGGTATCACTCCATTATAATCTGAAAACGGGATTATTGTGTATTTGTCAACAAAATCTCTATGGGTGAAAGGCAAACAATACACAGTATTGCAGTGTAACAGTACCTCACTGTATCAATTCTACCCAATTATTGATTGCTGTAAGTACTTCCTGTCTTATAATGCTCTCTAGACAGTAAATTGTATTTATAGCTGGTGCATTAATTGAAGTGAAAAAAAAAACAAATTATCCTATAAAATTATCTTATTTTAAATGAATTAAATAAATAAGGAACCAATATATCTGTAATTTAATAGCAATAAAAACTAAGAAAGAGGTGCAAGGGAAAAAAACAACATGGACTGTTCAAGAGATAAGAACATTATTATGGGTTAATTACTTTCTATTGTACTTAGGAATATGCTGCAAGGGTAGATCTATTAAGTAGTCCACAGGGTTTCTGTAAACATATCTGTTAGCAAACATAAGGGGCCACAAAAGCCCTGATGAGGAAGAAAGAAGCTGACAAACAATGAATAATATGATTACTATTTTGAATTACATTGAAAAATATTAGAAATCCCATTATCAGTTATTCACGTTTTTTTCTTTTAAAATCATCTGAAGAGCCTGGGTGCATAGTACAAAAGATGTCAATAAATCACTTGTATAATTAAAAAGGATGGGGTGTATATAATACATACGGTTATGGTATCTGTTACACCTACAGGCCTGCAGCGAGTCCTTATGGTATCTGTTACACCTACAGGCCTGCAGCGAGTCCTTTTAATTTGTCTTGCTATTGAAGAGTTACAACTTATTATGGACATTTCCTATACTATCCACATGTGTTTAGGAAATGTTGATTAGATATATGTTACTCAGATATAAAAAAACAATTCAAAGGGACTTAACTACCGATATAAGGCAATAATGAATGACAAAACAACTTTAAAAGGTCCTTCCATCGATACACTATACTCAAACAGACATTAAATTCCTACATTTCTTGTCACCTTCTCTGACAATAGGCTGGTTGCTTCCCAGGATAAGAGCTCACCTGTAGCTTGGCAAGGGGTATCATATAACAGTTGGTTGGCCTGTGCCACACTTACCTGTAGGTTGGCAAGGGGTATAATATCACAGTTAGTTGGCTTGTGCCACACTTACCTATAGCTTGGCAAGGGGTACAATATCACAGTTAGTTGGCCTGTGCCACACTTACCTGAAGCTTGGCAAGGGGTATAATATCACAGTTGGCCTGTGCCACACTTACCTGTAGCTTTGGCAAGGGGTATAATATCACAGTTAGTTGGCTTATGCCACACTTACCTGAAGCTTGCCAAGAGGTATAATATCACAGTTGAATAGTGCCACACTTACTTGTAGCTTGGCAAGGGGTATAATATCACAGTTAGTTGGCCTGTGCCACACAGTTTTCTGACTGGAGGCATTGTAGTAATAAAATCTGGATGTGTTTGGATCAAACAGTTCCCACCACTGGTTGTTGTCTGTTTTCTTACTGAAAGTAGAAATACCTATATATAGATACATGTATTTCTGTTTTGATTGGTATCAATGGCTATATCTATGACATTGGAATAAAAAAAAACCAATCATATACAATAAGAAAACTGCCAAATTACAATTCTTGAGTACAGCTACTCTACACTTCTAAAATCAAAATATCTTTGACTGAACCATAGCGGTATGGGGTTGGGGGGAGCATGAAGGGAAATATAATATGTTGCAAAGCTTTACATAAAAACAATAAATAGATAAGGCTTAAAATCACATTTTTATCTGTTACATGATGCATTCTTGTTTTGGGTCCAGTGACTACAAAAATGTTTACCCTGCTATAGGCCTTGTCATTTTGCCACCAAATTTCAAAATTTTTTTTGTAAAAAGGTTCCCTTAAAAGGGTCTCTCCATATCTGTATATATGATTTGTTAAAATCAATATGCTACATGAACTGTTCTACAGTTTGGGAACAAAGTTTACAATCATAACAATATATTATGTACTAGTGTTATAGAAAATCAAAATATAACAAAAAGGAACCATTCACTATATAAACTTGTCAACCTATGCAATATCCCATATCACACAATAGGACATTGACTGCTACATTGTGGAGCAACTCAGCTGAGTACGAAAATGATGTTACAATAGCAGATAAGATAGAAGAGTTTGACCTCTGACCACCAGGGTCCAAAAATATTATCAGTCATACCAAGAAACATCAAAGAGATTTGTTGAACTGACTTGAAGAAAATGGCCAACTCTTTTAAGTAACATTTAACACATTTTTTTTATTTATCTAGACAAAGGATCTACCAGCTAATGCTGGAATACATACAGTAGCATTAAAAACACAAATTTTACATCTCAAAGATAGTAAAAGCTTAATTAACACAACACTTTTACTTACACAAACTTATCATGCATGTCTGGAAACAAAAACAAACATTCAATCACATGGCACCATGAGTAAGAAAGAAAACATGGAATACTGAACAGAAAAGACATCCACAGACATGTATAGATCTCTCATGGCATGATAGACAGATGTAATCAACATTAAGGTGTGTACATCAGCTGTTTTCTTCATTACAAAACAGATGCTATGGAGGTTTTTGTGTTACTTAGATAGTAAAGTCTCACAATGTCTACTTTTTATGTTATTAGTAATAGATACTTGATGAGAATGCATGTCTTCAAAGCTTTCCCAAGCATGTCTCTAAACATCAAACCCCAGAAAAAATAAAAAAGCAAACATTTAGTTTTGCAGTAATTACTTTTAGATAAAATCAGATTACACAACAGCCTTGAGCTAAGGTAGATTTGTATTCCTTGTGTGGGTAGTTGTACTATTCTAAGTCAAGTTTTGATGCATATCCCTGTTTTAGTAATGTTCCAACACACACACAAACACACACAACCCTTGTTTCAATTTCCTAATGCCACAACACACAAACCTTTGTATGCCACAACACACAAACCCTTGTTTCATTTTCCTTATGCCACAATTTTGTTATTAATTATAATGAGTATGAATATTATTTTTTCAAAGTTTTATTGTGTATGTTTTAAATTTTAAATATGAAGATAAAGGATTTAAAGAAGTACAACAAACACATACTTTTGTTTTCTTTACCTAATGCAACAACACACTTTTGCAATGCCAGAACACAAAGCAAAATTTCATTTTTCAAAGCCACAATGTGCCATTGTTTTAATGCATGAGACCTGTATTGAAAATTTGACTACAAGTAATTGTCATGTTAAAGTATTTGAGACCACACTTTTTCAAGTAATCATCACATTCCACAGATAGACTTCTTACCAGTATGTTAGGTCTACTAAAACTAACCATATTACCATGACTGACTGATTTAATTATCACCAGTAGATTACTACCAGTAACCAACCAAAAAATATGTCAGGAAATTATAACTAAATTATTTCCTTCTTTCCTGGAGATAAATGTTGAAAATTGGTCCAAATCATTTTTCCGTGGGGTAAAAGTATTTGCAATTTGCACTTATTTATCCATGAACTAAATTCAATCAATACTCTGTAATGGATGTTGATTTTGCAATTTTCTTCAGAGTTTCTCAGCTAAATCTAATAAGAAGAGGAAATGAATTTTTTGGCATCCTGTAACACATGGAATATTAAATGTTTGATTTATTGTAATTAAGGCTTATTTCAGCACTTTTTGTGCATGTTTTTGTTTTGGAGTTTTTTTTCTTTGTTTTGTTTATTTTACACATACATCAAGGTCAAACTATCAATTAGCAACACAATACATACTGCATGGACATCTGAAAACCACAAAAAACAACCACAATGAATACAATAACTTTGATCAACTCCAGCAAATAAACTAATTACAACTAACATACTTCTGAGCAAATCTGCACATTTACAGCTCCAACACAAACTTACAACTACATTTTACATTTTGCCTACTTATATCAAAGCACTATGATACAATAATGAAAATTCTGGTTGCCATGTTTTATTATCAAGTCCTGGTGTGTTTAATCAAGGTATCTTCAGCAGATTTATCAATCCAACATCAAATTATTAAACAAATATATTTGTTAGGGAATCAACACAGTTTAAGTGTTCCAAAGAGAAGGTTTTCAACTTACATTTGAAAATGTACATCAAACTATATATGTATATAATTCATTTACATGTTCAATCATTTTGTTATCCATATGTGTTTCTGTTTGTAAGTTCTTTTGTATTTGCTGAACCCGTCAGGGTTTATGTTTTGCAAATAAATAAATAAATTAATTAATTTTAACACTCTAAGAAAGATAACTCTTTAAATTCTGATGTAACAATGTAACCATAGTCTGTTAATGGTTGAGCAATAATTCAGCTATATTCTGGACAAGAACAAATTAACAAACAAAAAAATCAGTAAATAGGCTAATGAATAGGGACAACTAGGCAGAAAATTTTGACTGCCAGTAATTATGGAATGTTAGCAATTTCATGAACTAATAATTTTGAAGATAAGTCAACTCATTGTGGAAGCCAAAGATGAATTCTGTTACATTAAGTGAACATGAGGCCCACAGTGTCTTGAGACAAGACGTCACTTGAAATGTCACATCCTGTAACACAAAAATGTACAGCTAAGACTTTTAGTCAGACGAAGAGTATGCATGCAATTTCAGGTAAACAACTAAAAGAGATTGTATTGAAATAACAATATTCACTACTATTAAATATCAGTAAAAATATCTGAAGTTATTTTTTTAACTGATGCTGTTGCTTGAAAAAACAAATTGTTAATATGTTACTAATAGGTAAGACTTGTTAATCTCATAGTATAAACAAACAACTGCACATCTACTGGTCATAATGTTCCTGTGTTACCATTAACAAATCAGTAGTTATTACGTAAAGAGGCTGCTCAAGAGGGATAAGGGATAATTTTGTTCTTTAATTCCATCTTCTTTTTTTTTTAATGAGCTTTACTTGAGCACATAAATTACATGTATTCCCAATTCACCTAACAAAACACCAATTAAGCAACAAATGACCAATCTACAAAAATAACCAGATCCAAACATACCCAACAAAAAGGTCCAACCAAAATACAGCACCCAAGAAATCCTACCAAAAATACCCAACACAAACCTGGCCCTACAAAAATACTCTACCCAAAGGTCCAAGGAAATATTACAGCACACAAACAAACCCTACTAAAATACCCCACCCAAACAAGGCTTAAAAAAAATACCCCACCCAAATGATGTCCTGCAGATATACAATGACCAAACAAGACCCAACAAGAATATCACACACAAATGTGGTCCAGTCCAAAAAAAAGGGAACCGGTAATTCTTCTGAATCATATTCCTGCAAGTACCTAAGGCATATTTCTGACATTATAGCTAATTCCATCCATTAGTTGTAACCCAGTATGTTAGGAATGGTATGATGTATACTACTAATGTCTTTATGTTTAAATTAACAGAGTACTTCAGACAATATATCTGTCTAATTACATGTTTCTAGTCATGTTTTACAAGGTGGAATGTTCAAAGTGGAAACCATAATTCAGGGGAGTAGTCACACAGCAAACTTGTAAAAGATAAAATACATTTTACAGATGTATACTATTGTTGTCCTGTAATGAAAAATCGATGGGTTCTCAACATGCCTGGAAAATTCCAAGTTTTCATTAGACCATTCCATTTAATCTTAGTTCTAGTCGGTTGAGGAGTACTAGAATCCTAAAGCAAGTAAATTTGACTATTTTTAAATACTGACCCTTCTGCATTGTAAATATTACCAGTATAAGGCTATGGACCTTCAGATCTTACACTCTGATGATAAACAGACTACTGATGTTTAGGACTGCTAGTAGCAATTGATTGCAGACTTTACACATGCAAATGAATATCATGTTAATATGATAAATGCATATGAAACAATTTTTGTACTTGAAAGTAGTACTGAACAGTTAAAATCCACATATCTGTATTCAATGTATCCAGCTGAGTAGACCCACATACTTGAACATTTCATATATAAGGTGTCTGTCATTATATATTTAGGAAAGTTTTATTTGCAAATGAAGAAAAATTTCTTTTAAATATCCCACCAAAACCACGCCCAATAAAAACACCCCACCGAAATCAGGCTTAACAAAGAATGAAATATTTGAGACAATGAGGTAACCGACCCACCCAAGACTGTTCCACAACACAACGCTCAACAGAATTAGTGTTTGGATACCAACTCCACCAATTTTTTTATCAATATCAATGAGTCAACAAACTTATTTATTTGTATTGAAGTTAACAAAGTACACAAAATGGTATACAGACAATGAGACCATCAGTGTAAATTAAAATGGTTTCTGAGTGTTTTATTAGTTTTAAAACAAAATGCAAGAAACAATGAACTAAAAGGAAGAAAAGTTGTAAACTCAGCATGAGCAGACGACATCTATGTCTGCAGATCCATTAAATGATGTTCATCATCAAGTTTCATGGGAAAAGAAACTAATGCATTTTCTTTGAAAATTATTATTTATGTAATAAATATGAAAAAGTACTTGAGCATTAATAACAGAAACTTAGCAATCAGCAACACCCTGCTGAGGACATGTTTTTCTTTACAGAATCGTTTCCGTTATGTAAGTTGTTCCACAGACAAACATGTCTTCTCCCAGAACAAATTTGCAATTATTTGTATTTCTCAGACAATCATATCTCATTTGTGAAAAAAAAATCACTACATTATCAAATCTGAGCCTTTGAAAACATAGACAGGCTATTTGGTAAAAAACAGCAAAATACTTGTATGACCACTGTTAAATGAGTATTAGTCTATATGAGGAGGGCCAAACATAGCTAATACGTCTAACTATAAATGTACATAAAATGGACTATATATCCTCATATTGTCAAGTACCTACCAACAACAAATTTAAAGGGCCATTGGCTTAAATGGAATGAGAGAGGACCTATATTGAACATGTTCATTATTACACGGAAAGGTCAAGACCTGAAGAGCAGCCAAGGAGTAAGAATAAGTACAGCAGAGGCAATAAGCGAAGATTGTTTATCATAACAAAATACAAATTTTCCTTGGCCAGATTTTCAATTGTGAATGACTTACCTGTAATAAAAATCTACCTGGCAGCTGGCCTGACAACTGGAATACTCTACAGTTTCCGATGTAAACATATACATGTACATCTGTTGGTTAGCCATTCCTGAACTAAACACTTTTGTATGGGGATGCATATATCAGAATAAGTTGGAACCGACTTCCTTTTATTTTACAGAATATTGTACCATCATTCCAATTATCACAAAATTCATAACATTTCATACAAACAATCCTCCAAAATTCAGACGAGAAAGTAGTATTGACTAAACGAAGCTCTACAAACCACAGTATAATAAACTCGTGTAATTTTTCAATTATGTTTAATTTACTACAAGTTGGCAGATTTTTTCTTACAAGATCCCACTATCAACATCCAGTCTGTGTCTGCTATATATTAATGATCAATCTATCAGTACAGATCTAATTTTTCTGTCTTGATTTTCAGCAAAATATCACATCTTCTATCTAGTATCAGAGGAAAAAATGCACCACTTTATCATATAATCTAGAGAAGACAGTATAAAATATATTAAAAAATATCTAAATCCTGATGAATATAATTATTTCCTAATACTGAGCCTCATTTCCAGAATGTTTATTCTGTATATATCAATTATCTTGACCTCCAATCAATATTCAGGCTATAGAATTCATCTGTTTGTGTCCATTTCCCTCAGTAATTTTCAATATTGACCAACAATTTTTTTTTACAATGCCCAAGGCAATATATCTGAATATTTTCTTCAAAATATTACAAATTTTTCTTTACAAGATAATGTTTATACAAATCAATTTATCTGACAAATAGTTTTAATTCCAACAGATTAATGATATTTTTAATGTATTTATTGATTTCCAATGAAAAATTTCATGAAGACAAATCCCGTGTCACAGGTCACTCTGCGGTAATCATTCATTTAACCAACATTTGCTATTCAACACATGAAATAGCTTCATTGGCATAGCCTAATGGAATTTTCTTTTTTAAACTGTCTCACTGCCCATCAATAAAACATATCTCTGCCAGGGAAATAAGATTGAGCTATCTTTAGTTGTCGCACATCTTGAAAATCCTCTCAGGCACACTCTCCAATCAGTGACAGTTCCTTTATCCCTGATTAAGCAATTGGAATGAAATATCCGAAATCGTGGAAACATTTAATGCTTCTTGTAAATATTGATTAGAATTTCAGGGGAATTGTTGTAACATCACATTACGTGGCTGTTGGAATGGGATAGCTTGTCAAATAAGGCATCAACAGATCAGTCTCGCCTGTCAATCTTTCATCAAAGCAAATATACAAAACCATCCATTCAAACAGTTATATAACATTTCCAGAATCTAAATTTAACACTTGAAATTCTGGAACATTTATCACTGTTATGCAATCAGCAACTAAAATCCTTAATTGAAATTCATTTCAGCACAAACTTATTTTTGTTTCTGTTAATTAATTTAAGTATCAAATTCTATGAAAAAGTATTCCAACTTTCAACAAAACTGACCAAAATTTCTTCTTTTACAATATTTATTAAAGCCTTGAATTCAAGTCACAGATAACAGTTTAAAAATAAGCAGAAATATCTTATTAAAGAAAAGTCACAAAATTCGATCTCATAAAAAACATAAACAGTACAAAAAGTCCATGAAGTATTTAACTGCAAGCTTTACTCATACATCAAGCATATGGCACACTTTCTTACAGATCAGTAACTAAACAAAGTCCACAGATATCTTGTCTATCAGGTCTTAATCATATAAAAGATAAAGAGTTACTTCACAGCATCTCTCTCCTGTGTAACACCCTGAGATAATGAAATGATTAAAACAAATCTGAGTGTAGCCAATCAGACTATCAACCACAACTTACAGCTGTTTCTGAATATGACCAATAAACAGTACTATACATAGATACTGAAGGCAACCAAAACTTACACCTGATTCTGAAAATGACCAAAACCCAGTACTGTACATAGATACTAAAGGCTATCATAGATTACAGCTGTTTCTGAATAGGACCAAAACCCAGTACTGAACAGATACTAAAGGCTATCACAGCTAACAGCTGTTTCTGAATATGACCAAAACCCAGTACTGTACATAGATACTAAAGACTATCACAGCTAACAGCTGTTTCTGAATAGGACCAAAACCCAGTACTGTACATAGATACTAAAGGCTACCACAGCTAACAGCTGTTTCTGAATATGACCAAAACCCAGTACTGTACATAGATAATAAGGCTATCACAGCTAACAACTGTTTCTGAATATGACCAAAACCCAGTACTGTACATAGATACTAAAGGCTATCACAGCTAACAGCTGTTTCTGAATATGACCAAAACCCAGTACTGTACATAGATACTAAAGGCTATCATAGATTACAGCTGTTTCTGAATAGGACCAAAACCCAGTACTGAACAGATACTAAAGGCTACCACAGCTAACAGCTGTTTCTGAATATGACCAAAACCCAGTACTGTACATAGATAATAAGGCTATCACAGCTAACAACTGACCAAAACCCAGTACTGTACATAGATACTAAAGGCTATCACAGCTTACAGCTGTTTCTGAATATGACCAAAACCCAGTACTGTACATAGATACTAAAGGCTATCACAGCTAACAGCTGACCAAAACCCAGTACTGTACATAGATATTAAAGGCTATCACAGCTTACAGATGACCAAAACCCAGTACTGTACATAGATACTAAAGGCTATCACAGCTAACAGCTGTTTCTGAATAGGACCAAAACCCAGTACTGTACATAGATACTAAAGGCTATCACAGCTAACAGCTGTTTCTGAATAGGACCAAAACCCAGTACTGTACATAGATACTAAAGGCTATCACAGCTTACAGCTGACCAAAACCCAGTACTGTACATAGATACTAAAGGCTATCACAGCTAACAGCTGTTTCTGAATATGACCAAAACCCAGTACTGTACATAGATACTAAAGGCTATCACAGCTTACAGCTGACCAAAACCCAGTACTGTACATAGATACTAAAGGCTATCACAGCTAACAGCTGTTTCTGAATATGACCAAAACCCAGTACTGTACATAGATACTAAAGGCTATCACAGCTTACAGCTGACCAAAACCCAGTACTGTACATAGATACTAAAGGCTATCACAGCTAACAGCTGTTTCTGAATATGACCAAAACCCGGTACTGTACATAGATACTAAAGGCTATCACAGCTTACAGCTGACCAAAACCCAGTACTGTACATAGATACTAAAGGCTATCACAGCTTACAGCTGACCAAAACCCAGTACTGTACATAGATACTAAAGGCTATCACAGCTTACAGCTGACCAAAACCCAGTACTGTACATAGATACTAAAGGCTATCACAGCTAACAGCTGTTTCTGAATATGACCAAAACCCAGTACTGTACATAGATACTAAAGGCTATCACAGCTTACAGCTGACCAAAACCCAGTACTGTACATAGATACTAAAGGCTATCACAGCTAACAGCTGTTTCTGAATATGACCAAAACCCAGTACTGTACATAGATACTAAAGGCTATCACAGCTTACAGCTGACCAAAACCCAGTACTGTACATAGATACTAAAGGCTATCACAGCTAACAGCTGACCAAAACCCAGTACTGCACATAGATACTAAAGGCTATCACAGCTAACAGCTGTTTCTGAATATGACCAAAACCCAGTACTGTACATAGATACTAAAGGCTATCACAGCTTACAGCTGACCAAAACCCAGTACTGTACATAGATACTAAAGGCTATCACAGCTAACAGCTGACCAAAACCCAGTACTGTACATAGATACTAAAGGCTACCACAGCTAACAGCTGTTTCTGAATATGACAAAAACCCAGTACTGTACATAGATACTAAAGGCTATCACAGCTAACAGCTGTTTCTGAATAGGACCAAAACCCAGTACTGTACATAGATACTAAAGGCTATCACAGCTAACAGCTGTTTCTGAATATGACCAAAACCCAGTACTGTACATAGATACTAAAGGCTATCACAGCTTACAGCTGACCAAAACCCAGTACTGTACATAGATACTAAAGGCTATCACAGCTTACAGCTGACCAAAACCCAGTACTGTACATAGATACTAAAGGCTATCACAGCTTACAGCTGTTTCTGAATATGACCAAAACCCAGTACTGCACATAGATACTAAAGGCTATCACAGCTTACAGCTGTTTCTGAATAGGACAAAAACCCAGTACTGTACATACTAAAGGCTATCACAGCTTACAGCTGACCAAAACCCAGTACTGTACATAGATACTAAAGGCTATCACAGCTTACAGCTGACCAAAACCCAGTACTGTACATAGATACTAAAGGCTATCACAGCTTACAGCTGACCAAAACCCAGTACTGTACATAGATACTAAAGGCTATCACAGCTTACAGCTGACCAAAACCCAGTACTGTACATAGATACTAAAGGCTATCACAGCTTACAGCTGTTTCTGAATATGACCAAAACCCAGTACTGTACATAGATACTAAAGGCTATCACAGCTTACAGTGTTTTTTTAATGTGTTTCAATAATACTTTTAATCACTTGATGTTGTCTTATCTTCATTTTAATCTCCTCTACAAAATTAGACTTTTAGAAAGACTTGTCAAACCAGCTATAAATGGCACCTCTGTTTTGATCACTGGCTAGAAAAGACATTTTTTTCCATCTCACTGATCAAGATGTACGGGATTGAAACATGCATATATCCTGGGAAACTGCTAAAATTGTTTTACTGTCCATGTCCCTGATCCCCCTTTATACACAGGTCTGACTGTAAATTGACAACTGTAAAACCAGAGGCTCCATGAAGCCTGTCCCCACTCAGCAGGATTACCTATGAGTGAAATAAACAATTCTAAGAACCAAAACTAGAAATTTGGTTGAGAATCATCCAAAAACAATCGATTCTATTCATGAAATAGTTTTGCATGTCCTCTGTCAAGTACCAGCAGCTGTGTGGATAAACTAAGGGTACATAATACAGTTCATAATTATAATATTATTGATTGCCTCTGTATGTATTGCCTCTGTGTAAATACCATCAGTACTGGTAGCCATCTTTCACCATGAAACAACAAACTTGACAAGACCCACTTATAATAACTCAAAGCTTATTTATCTACTTTAATCTGATATACTGCTTAAGTTATTTTCATATTTTTCTAACAGCATTATATGTCAACACTGTTCCTGATAAAAAATTTATTACAATTCAATTAACATCTGTAAAGGATCTTCCTGGGAATAATTCTGCCAAGTTCCAAAGATTTCTGATTTCTGATAAACCTAAACTGTAAAATCATATGAAGTAGGAAGATGGGCACAGCTCATATTTATCCTGGGCCTAGAAAACATACATAGGAAATACCCTACCGAATATTTTATATGACTGTTCCAAGGCATACGTTAATGTCATCGTATTATGCCACTATAACATACATTGGAAGTACCCCATGAAATGTTTTATATGACCGGTGTGACTTTTTACCCAAACTTACCCAAACTATACCAAAACTAGAGGAATGTATTCACACGAATACGACTTACCCGCCCAAGTTGTTTTCGAGCACAAATGTTGAACAATATAGTACCCAATGCAGTCAAGATCATGGGTATACACGCACGATTCAAGCGCTTTTTATTTTTTTTTCAATCTGTCAATATTTTTCCACTTGCAGCAAAAGACTTCAACATCTTGTTATTATTTCTGACTGAAAATTTTCACCATTCAGTTTTCCATTTGTTGCCAATGACACTTAATTAATATGTTGAAAAGTAACCCAACGTTGTTATAACCTGATTCAGCACGGAAACTATCAACACACAGTGTAGAATGGTAACGGACTTATCGCGTTTTTTCTGTTTAATAAAACGGACTAATCGGATTAAGCAAATGACTGCTCGTGCCAGTAAACATGAAGTAACTCAGAAAAATGAGTTCAAATGATAACAAGAAGAGGTAAGTTTTATTAAAAACCATACTCACGAAATACTTAATTTATCTATGATAACTCCTAGAAAATGTTACGTCGACGTACCTCGTGGTTATTTCACAAAGTACAAATAGAAAAATCGAGAAAAGCAAACATGAATTTATATCATTCATCGTCAAATTGATACAAACAATAACTTTTTATGTTTAGAGATGTCCTGTTTTGAGTTAAAAATACATTCAACAAAGCTCTAAAATTGAACAATAATAATTTGCTAACCCGATAAGTCCGTTAAACAGAAAAAACTCGATAAGTCCGTTACCCAACTACACCGTGCAACAATAAGAAAAATAATTAGATTTAAAAAAAATAAACAAACGTGAAATAGATAGATAAAATCTGAGATTTTTTTTATTAAATCCCCCCACCCCTTTTCCTCAATATAATAAATTGGCATTCAAAACCACGTGGGTATATTTAAATCCACTGTGTTATCTATCTACACTGCAGCTGTAGCTGTGTAGGCTATTTATAGAACAGTGTGCACAACAGTGAACAAAGAACATTAATTAGGGAATGTCTCACTAATAATTTAATTAATAAAAGTGAAGATTTGTATTAATTTAAAAAAGTAATACAATCGATAATTTATAATCTACAATTTTTCACTATCTTTTAAAATTATTCCACGTGACTATGTTTTCTAAATTATGTCACGTGACTTTTTCATAAATGCACAACCACGTGATATATTTAAATACCTGTGTTATCGATCGACAACGTTGGTTATTTATAGAACAGTGCACACAGCATTGAACAAAGAAACCTTAATTAGTGAATATCTCATTAATAATTTAATTAATCAAAAAAAGAGCGCCGTTCGTCTATTGTACTAAATGGGACCGATAATCCCTGCAAGTTTGAGCTCTTAATATTGTGTAGTTTTCGGATAAAAACGGTTTCACACAAAATCTGTGACGGACAAAATTTTGCCAAAGTGAATACATTACTTACCCGCCTCCTACAGGAGGGCGGGTAAGTAACAAACATTAAAATAACATTTTTTACATTTCTATCATGTTTAAACATTTTATATACTATATTTTTGATGGGAAATGTTATAAAAGTGAAGTTAACATGAAATTTAATATGGAATAAACGTGCATTTAAATTTTTTGTTGTTGTTTATTTAGTACCAATAATGTCATTTTAATGATAGTTTGGGTAATACATTTTTCATGATCAGAAGGGGCTTCATAAGGATCGATTTTTAATAGCGAAAATTGTCATACTAACTTCACTTTTATAACATTTTCTATACAAAATATATCATATAAAATGTTTAAACATAATAAAAATGCAAAAAATGTTAGTTTAATGTGTGTTTGGGTAAGTTTGGGTAAAAAGTCACACCCTTATATGACTGTTCCAAGCTCGACATTAATGTCATCGTATTATGCTGACTATACATTGGAAGTACCCCATGAAATGTTTTATATGACTGTTCCAAGCTAGACGTTAATGTCATTGTCTTTGTATTTATCGTTTCTGTTACATGTATTTGCTTTTCAATAATTTTTTGAGTTTTTTTGTCTTTAAGTGATGAATTGTGAGTTTTGTTTGGTTTTATATCTCCTCTGTACATAGTACATTTGAAACGGGAATGTGGTTTGTGTAAAGAGTTGATACATATGATAATACACAGATAAACATGCAGAATACTTGTTTTCAAAAGAAAACAGGTGCACAAAATAAAACTTTCAAAATGCATTAGAAACAAATGCACACATCTAACTGCCAATATTAGTGTATCAAAACATCTTATATGTTAGTGCCAATAATTTCCTACTTCCATTACTCAGAAATATGTTGAGCAAAACAACAATATGCCAACATATGTGTTTTGTTTTTGTCAAATTTCATTTCATATTTCAAAAGTGCTCAATAATTATGAACATGTGAAATTTATTACATTTTCAATTAGAATATCTTTCAAAGACAACATCAATCAAAGTTTTTTGCTAATTGCTTTTCGTTTACCTGGCGGGGGAAGCATATCAAGCTACAATTCCCAGGAGTAATTATTTTGAGGGGGTAGCACATCATGATGTAATTGCCAGTCTAATTAGTTTAACTTGCTATCTGAGTCACTTTGAAACTCTCAGCAGAAACTGTCTTTTTGGAGGAACGCAGCTTTTAAACCCGTCTAATCATCATCATATACTAAGTACATTAACTTAATCTAATAAATAAGGTTTAATATCATGTACTGGTAACCTTCCATTTTAATGTCTGACAGTGATGATCATAAACACAGCTTACATATTGATTGTTTTTGGTCCAGATTCAAAATATTTTTAGCTAAAAATATACTTGAGATATGAACAAGACGCCTTGGAGAAATATGGACTACAACAAAACTATGACAGACTGTTTTGACTAAACTACAAGGGAAAACGAGGCTAACCAGTAGGGCACTCAGACAACTTTAATGTTGGACTGTCTACATGGAGACAAGATAGCTGAAACTCAAATTAAAAGATTGTTTAGTTTGTTTGTATGGGGTTTAATCCCATTTTCAGCAATTTCTCAGCTATCTCATGGCATCCAGTTTTTATAAAGTGGCAAATGCGCCAAAATTTTAGCAGGAAAACTAGCAATCCTCCTTGTCAATAAAGGATGGAGTCTAACAAACCTTGCCTGCTCAAGCATGCTCAGTGTTGACAGGACACATAAGTGAAGAAGTAGACATTCTGGCTTACTTAGTAATTAAGTTACCACTGATTTGTCCAAGGTAAGAGATTCCTTTCAAATTATCTGACTTACTCAATTTACAACATAGTAAATAATCAAGTTTACCAATGACTTGTTGATGGCTTACTCTTAAATAATCCAGACAGCTACAAAAAGCTGCTAAAAATGTGAAATAAACATTTTTTCACATTTGTTAAGTGAGGATAAAAAGCTAATAGCTGGTAAAAAAACAACCTCATAATTGACTAGACTTCTTCTAAGACAATATTATCTACATTTTGACAGACATTTATATGAAACCCAGCTCCCTTTGGAAGGCGATTGCAACACAAAAGGTGAGACAATGTCTAGACAAAGAAAGGTCCTAACAATGAGTCCCTGCTGACTTCTGTACAAATATTGCTATATCTTCAGTATGTCTGGAATGATCTTAACCACATAAAAACACAACTGCAGTCATTCTTTGTTAATCAAAATCTAATTTCATCTCCCTATAAGGATCAGGGAAGCCACACTGGTAATAAATAAATGCTTATATTAGGCAAATATCTGTCTGAATACGATGTCATTTACCGAAAATCATATTGGATCTGAAGGGAGTCGTGATGCCATTAAATTAAAACACAAATACTATCCCCTGCACAGATGTATTGATGAATCTCTAAGATGAGGCATTATGTAAAAGATTACATCACTCCATGACGTAATGGTGCATTTTCCCGACATTTTACTGCAATATTAAGCACTATCTGATTGGAAGAAAATAAACTATCTTAAATTTTCTTCAACAACAAAAACAGAAATCAAAGAAAAATATATATTTGATAATACTTTCCTGCTGTTTAATTAGAAATGAATTATAAATATACAGATATATCTGCAAAACATGTAAATAAACAAATAAAATGTTGAAATGCAGCATAAAATGCTGGAAAAGAACATTGGCTTCAATGGCTTGTAGTCTATCAGTGAATTCATCGCATTAATTTATTACAAGATTTGTAATTATTAAAACAGAAAATGCACCCTGTAAGAAACAAAGCAAGAATACAGATGTAGCCTCTTATCTTTAAGAGGACCTCAAATTAAGTTCTCCACACTAACTCAAGCTGTCATTACATTTGTGACACAATAAACCATTTCTCCATCCATTTCTTCAGCAACAGTGACTATTAAGCTATTAAGAAAATAATTATACGGCAGGACAACAGAGAAACGTAAATTATCTAATTAACGAACTGTCATTCTACTTACAATAATTGTCTCAAAGCCACATGTCTGACTAAAAACAATTCCATCACTTTACTCTCTCAACAAGAAATTACACTGCTATCAAGTTTTCAAAGATTTTATGGAAATTCCATATAACAATTTAGAACTACTCTAGGAACCAATTCCAGAAAAATCCAATATGCAAATGAAACTGTCAAGAAAAGAACATGACGTCTTCCGTTTTTTGTATTATTTCCGGCTACTGGACTGAAGTTTTGTTCCAGAACGTCAATCAAACAAGATCAAAAGTTATAAATATATATGAAATATATTACTATAACTGTCCTAGTATCAAGTTACAAGATGTGGTATAAGACAGGGCCCAAGGGCAGATGACAATCTTGTGGTTATTGTAGTTCTGGCTTTCAGCTGTGAAATGAACCATAAATGACTGGGTTAATAATGAAATTAAAGGCTTCCTTTGATGACATGCAAGAACATTAAGAGTGGGGGATGTTATGAAATGTAATGTACCAAGCAAAATGATGACACAGGAAAAATATTTTCAATTAAAATTCTTGAGAATACTATTACTTGATGAATTTTGTTGAAATATTTTTAGAAAAAAAATGAATTAAAACTGCTTAAATTTGATAAACTAGTAATAATTTGGTATTTATGACATGATAATGCTGTAATCTGCTATTTTATAATTTTCTCATTTTTTTATTTTTCGTAGACAAAAAAAGAAAAAATTATATCAAGCAATCTTGCTACAGTTTAAGGTTCTTTTAGACAAGATTAAAATAATTTGTATGCAAGTTCTATTTCTTTTTACTTGAATATCCTCAATACAAAAATAAACATTGGCCTTCTCTACCCATAAAGCATTTAATTTATAATCAGATGTCCAATATGGCAAGCAGTTAATGCTAACTTGATCAAATTATGATAAATGTCCATTTCCTAGGAGTGTCCACTTTGACAAATTACTGATGACCACAGCATCAATTATTTCAAATATACAAATATAATAGTGTAGTCCATCTGTTCACACATTTTTATGTAGATAAATCATTTTCAGCACACTAGAACACTATTTTGATATCATTATGGTCCCCCACAAAAATACATATTTTGTGAAAAGCCGGAATGTGGTGGGTAAGGTTTATTCAAAGTTATAATATATTTTTTATATATTTTTTGTTGCAAGTATGTTAAGGCATTTTTTTTCTTAGTATTCAAGACATTTACTTAATTTGATCAAATTATTTAAAGTCATGCTACTATTGCTTTAAAAATGTAGTTAACAAAGTACATTCATTAAGCTTGAAAGCTTAAAGTTAACTTTTCATCTTGTTATCCTGTTAAATTATTTTCATGTTCATAACAGTTCTAGCAGTACAAGGTCAATTAGAATGCTTGGCTAATTCCATGTCAAGCTTGAATTAAACAATGTACCTTCAACTTTTATTGTGAACACCTAAGATAACTATTGTCAACTTAAGGCACTGTTCGATTCTAGAATAATTGTAGGCACTGTTTGGTTCTAAAATAACTTAAACAGTTTAAAATAAAATATATATATGCAGGGCTCACCACACTGGGCGAAGTGGGCGACAAAGTCGCCCTACTATTACCTGAAGTCGCCCTAAGGCGCCTCAAAAGCGAAGTCGAAGTCGCCCTGTCATTTCCCTCAAGTCGCCCGATGGTTCACATAAGATACTTGTAAATCTGGTCCAAATACTTCACCCAGATTACCAATTTATCAGTAAATGTGTAATTCCAATAAAAAAACGGCAAACAATATGCGTATTTAACATATTTTCAAACGATTAACGTCTTTCAAATGTATTACGCGCCAAGTGTTTATTTACCCGATATGACTAATTACCGGAAGTGACAACGAAGAAAAGTAATGTACAACGGCCCATAATGAAAAATCGTAATTTTTTTTATAAACAAACACTTTTAATTGGTGTCAAACTTCAGTTCTTTCAAAGAATATTGTACTCATAAATGAAGTTTATGTCTACACATATACAAATATTTTTGTTGATCTATTTTTATTTGTGAATACCTTGTATGGCCAAAAGTACTAAAGTAGATAGAAAAATAGTCCCTATATTTTTTCATTGATTAATGATAAAGGTTATGTGCTGTTTGATATTGCATACCATGAATACCATGAATAATAATGAAAAAGAAAGAAAAAAAACTGAATCTAAGTGTGTTATGGTTTAAAAAGAGAAATAATCCTGGAAATTGATGTAAATAATGAAAAATGTATGTAACTACTGCGAAATTAATTATTTGTACGGTCCCCCTGACTTCTCCCTAGTGTTTCCTGAAGTCTCCCTACCAGGGCCTGACTTCTCCCTGTTTGGCTGCCAGGGAGAAGTCACTTCTCCCTACTTTTTTAGAGTGTGGTGACCCCTGTATATGATGTCATTTATCAAACTGATCAGCAGCATCATTAGGAATGCTGAATGTTGTTCATTTATTAAATTTTATCAACATGAAACAGAACAGAAAAATCTTAAATCTGATAGTTACATTTACATATTTATAGAAAAGAAATCTGTTTAAAAAAGATTCAAGTTTAACACCTGAAAATCAATTATGTGAGAGTTGTCTTTCTTTGACTACAATACACTTTACATATAATTAAATTTCAAAGTCAATGTTCTTTGTATATATACAAAATAATTGAAAACTATAAAACTAGAGTAATTATGGTAATAATTAGGTTGGGGAATTATCATTTACATATACTGATATTGTTTTATTTAATTTTTATGGGTAGCAAAGAAATGTTATCTTGGATCATATCAACTCTAACATCCATATGACCTTATAAACTTAGTTCTATATTACTCTAGCACCTGTTTAATCCTATAAACTTTACCATCTAGCTACATGTATAATCATGCTTGTACTAATAAATAATAAATGAATGGGATATGAAGTAGTAATTGATTAAGGTACAAGTAATTTGTCCATGTCAACTGGTAGTTTTATAATCTTCCTCATTGAACATACGAAAACTGAAACATAAGTTTGTCTTATGGAATAGCTTTAGATTTTATGGATACTTGTAAACATATTTAGTTTTTACTGATGGAAATGTTTTTAATATTTCCTTACTGTTGCATGAATTATCATAGATTTCATGGCAACATTGAAAACATTTGATTTTTTTTTGGCTAATGACTGCTATCTTGTTACATCTTGATTATTAACATTTCATAGTACAAATGTAACTCTTTAGATCTGCCACAAGTCCCTTTGAATTTTTGTTTGCTCTTAGAGAGATACATCTTTATTATCAACATTTCCTATTGTACAAAGGCTTTGTATACAAGTGGATAGTATAGGAAATGTTGATAATAAAGATGTATCTCTCTAATAGCAAATTCAAAGGGACTTGTGGTAAGTCTTGTAACTTTATAACAGCAAAAAAATTCAAAGGGACTTGTGGCAAGTCTAAGGTATGCAGAATGAAATATAGGGCATTTAATGGGACATTAAATGATACTCTGCCGCGCTGCATTGTTTTTTAATTTTCGTGAACAGATTTTACTGAATTACAAATCAGCCTACAGGATCAGCTGAGCATGATGACAGTCCATCTCAGAAGACAATTTTTACCTTAGCCCTGGACCCTAATCATTATTTTAAATTGGTACAACTAAAAAACTACAAATGGGATTGTGCTGAAAATTATAGTATATACAGTAATTGTAGTACTTAACAGCTGTGCAAAGTTTAAACAAAATCTGTTGATAAGTTTTCAAGTTATCATTTGGAAACCGTCAATTGTTGACCAAAAAAATTTAATCAAGATGATTTAAGTCCATTTCTAAGCTAATTTCCATCGATACCCTTACATTCATTTTGAACAAAAAGTCACGTGACAAAAATTTGACTTAAGTCCAGTGCTTAAATTAGATTGATTGAAGGTATGATGATAATATTCATAGAGAAAAATATCTAAAGAAGCGATTTATATATAGTTTAACTGGACGAAAATGTTTGTTAACATCTGGAAACGATGAAATTTGCCGACCCAGACCGGTGTCGCAAAATCCGCTGTTTTGCTTATGGAGAGCTCTCTGACATCCCACGCAAAAAAAAAAAAAAGAAAAAAAAGGGTTGGACGGCAGAGGATTCTCGGACTATGAGGCACGGATGAACACTCATATCCATTGGGAGGGTATCAAATATTACCCCACCACTTTGTGTGGAAGGGTAGACAAAGTGGTTAAAATAGGTAGATGGTAAACAAATAGTTTACATGATGTTATGCTAGATGTTGTGGAAATACTTGGCACTCTATAAAATCTTATGATAGACATCTTCAGGTAATAAGTTATAATTATCTGGTGAAAGATCTTTTATGTATGCTGTCTGTGTGTCCATGCTATCCTACGATTCTTTTAAATATAGGGGATGTAGTACCATATGAAACTGACAATACTTCAAGGATTAAATGAAATTTACATCCCATCATTCATTACTTCCTATCAACCTTACAAAGCACTCTGTGTTTTCTGTCTTAACTACTCTGAATTTATGAATTCAAGGAGTTAATTTACTAAGTATATAAATGTTATTCACCTGTTTGTGATTTACCTGATCAAAGAAAGAGATGTTTTAATTTAACTCTCATTAATATTTAACATATGATTTGTAAGTACAAAGCTAATTTACCCTTTGTTGCTCTGTAGAGGTACCTCCTTACATACAATATGTAGTTATATAAATTTTGTGTTTCAAGTAATTATAATTACAAACTTAAACTGAACAGAATGCTTAATTGCCTCAAAATTGCTTAATCATCTGTTCAAATGTTTGGAATAAAATCTGAGACTTTGCTATTCCAATTTGAAAGCCAAACTTTCATATAGTAGATTTTCATGCTTTTTACAATGAGTAGTTACAGGAATGAAATGGTTGCCATACAAAGAATACAGAAAAACATTCTGGTGCATATTGCTGAGTTGCTATTTTATATAGCAAATGCTGTTAGCTCAAACAGGATTGCCAGATTCAATATCACTTTGTTGATGTTTAACAGGTCTATTTCAGCTATATTTTGATTGATTGATTGTTTGCTTAATTGTTTGCTTAACGTACAGTCAGAAGTATTTCGGTTATATTCAGGACAAAATTAAGTTAACAAACAATAAATCAACCGGAAAAGGGCTGGAGCATTGGGAACAAGAATTCTGACTACCACTGATGTTAAAGTATTGGGCCCCGCTGACCTTGAGGTCAAGGTGAAAGGTCATCAACCATGGTATGCGACACATCGCCTTGATATTATCTACCCACATTCCAAATATAAAAGGACTACCTCAAAAGATAAAAAAGTTACAGCCCGGACATTAATTTGTCATTCAGAAAGCAATAATGTGACCTTAAGGTCAAAGTTCAAAGTCAAAGGTGATCAACCACGGTATGCGACACATCACCTTGATATTATCTACCCACATTCCAAATATCAAAAGCCTATCTCAAAAGATAAAAAAGTTACAGCCCGGACACGATTAGATTAGTTCGGATGGACGGACGCACAGACAGACTATAAACTGAAGATAAAAAAATGATGGAAATCATATTGTCACAAGGAATTTTTCAGACACATCTTTGATAGTGATAATACAGGAACTACACAGTTGAAGCCACTGAATCATTAAGACACCAGTATAATCAGGTCAGAAAAAAGGTTGTATGTCCAGGGCACAATTATAGTCAGCTCAGAGACTGAATTAAATATGTCTGCAGGTCAAAAGGACCAGTCCGATAGATCAGATTGGACTAAAAAAAAGTTGTATGTTAAGGACACCAGTCCAATGAGATCAGATTGGACTAATTAAGGTAAAATGTCAGGGGCACCAGTAATATAAAATCAGATTGGACCAAATATATTAGTATGTTGACACCAGTATGATAAGGACTGATCAAACCAAAAGTTTGTACCTGTCTAATCAGATTTATACCAAATACGGTTTTATGGTCTCAACAGCTCCCATAGTATAAATGACAATGGCTCTGTAAATGACCTTTGACTGAGGGAGAGGAAATTAGTTCTTATTTTGATATTTACTGCGTCGAGCTGTAGCATAGGCAGTGGATTTATTATTCAATGGAATTTTGATGTTAGAGCTGTATTTAAAAAGCAGTTTCATACAGAATTGAAAAATAAATTTATTTATATAATTTGTTAAATGTATTGGTTATTTTTCAGCTGATTGTGCAAGGCGCATTTCTGGACTATTTTATGGGTGTTTGTGAGTTTCTTGAGTACCCTTCAGGGTTTTTAAGTTTGCGAAAAATTTTATCTGACATGGCACCCCGAAAATTTAAGGTGATATTGCTAAAATTATTTCGCTCATTTTGAGGGGTCTCTCATTACTCAACGAAACTTGGTGCCTAAGTTAGAGCAAAAAATTGAAGAATGTGTCCATGGGACACGGATGCCCCCGCTAAAGTAAGTCCCAAACAGGAAGTAGTTGTCCAACAGGTCTGAAAGTCGCTTAGGACGTACAACTTGTGATACTGAACCACCCTGCCAAATTTCAAATTGTTCTAATGTACGGTTTCTGAGAAAAGCTTGACGGAAATTTTCATACTCGTGTTAACACATTTTCATATCGGCCCAGTTGAAAACAGGAAGTAGTTGTCCGACAGGTCTGAAAGTTGCGTAGGACATACAACTTGTGATACTGAACCACCCTGCCAAATTTCAAATTGTTCTTGTGTACGGTTTCTGAGAAAAGCTTGACGGAAATTTTCATACTCGTGTTAACACATTTTCATATCAGCCTAGTCGCAACAGGAAGTAGTTGCCCGACAGGCCTGAAAGTCACTTAGGACATACAACTTGTGATACTGAACCACAATGCCGAATTTCAAATTGTTCTTATGTACGGTTTCTGAGAAAAGCTTGATGGAAATTTTCATACTCGTGTTAACACATTTTCATATCGGCCCAATCGCAAACAGGAAGTAGTTGTCCGACAGGTCTGAAAGTCGCTAAGGACGTACAACTTGTGATACTGAACCACCCTGCCAAATTTCAAATTGTTCTAATGTACAGTTTCTGAGAAAAGCTTGACGGAAATTTTCATACTCATGTTAACACATTTTAATATCGGCCCAGTCGCAAACAGGAAGTAGTTGTCCGACAGGTCTGAAAGTCCCTTAGGACGTACAACTTGTGATACTGAACCACCCTGCCAAATTTCAAATTGTTCTGATGTATGGTTTCTGAGAAAAGCTTGACGGAAATTTTCATACTCATGTTAACACATTTTCATATCGGCCCAGTCGCAAACAGGAAGTAGTTGTCCGACAGGTCTGAAAGTCGCTTAGACATACAACTTGTGATACTGAACCACCCTGCCAAATTTCAAATTGTTCTCATGTACGGTTTCTGAGAAAAGCTTGACGGAAATTTGTACATACAGACGGACGTATTTACGTACAAATGAAGTCCCAAACAGGAAGTAGTTGTCCGACAGGTCTGAAATTCGCTTAGGACGTACAACTTGTGATACTGAACCACTCTGCCAAATTTAAATTTGTTCTCATGTACGGTTTCTGAGAAAAGCTTGACGGAAATTTGTTCGGACGTACGTACGGACATGAGTAAAACTTAATGCCCCCCGACATGTCGTCGCGGGGGCATAAAAATGTTAATAGTTTCCCCTATACAAAAATAATTAAGAGGCCGTTGTCAAATCAAGTCCACAAGGGACATAACTTTACCAATAATTACTTAATCCAAAAGCTCAAAGTACAGGAAACTAAGAACTGTAAATAAGAAAAGGAAAAAACAATATTGTTTCTAGATGGCTTTACACTGTTTCTTAAGTAAATAACCATGCTTCTTCTACTTAGTTAAGGATACCAATAGTCAAAATAAACTCCATTATAACATCAACATACACGAAGAAGAGTAGAACTACAAAAAAGTAAGCTCAATTAGATTATAACAGAATAACACTCTTCATTTGATCTGATATGGGTTTGACAGAAACATCCTATATAGAAAATAAACCTAAATATCTCATCAAAAGATCCTATCTGCCCTGTTAAAACCCATTGTAATTAATCTCTTAAAGACAAGGTAATGAAAAAAACAGCTGTTTATTTGTAAACACTAATCTTGTTAAGACTTGACACTAATTATAATATGGTAGCTATAAGGATATGACTAATAATTCTGGTAAAATGTTTTTTGTTTTATTTAACACCTGCTGTTTAACCTTTAAACTTTATCTTTGCTAACCTATAGTTATAAGCCATATTGCAATAGATAGTATCACCATACACAGCAATTCAGTGGATTTATTATATGGCTACCACATATACATGTACAATGCAGTCATATTCCAAGACATATTCTTTTATGATTTTCCTTATTTATCAATTTCTTGCAGACTTGGAAAATGTGGGCAACAATGTAATACGAACAAGAGATGAAAAATAAATTCTGACGTAAGTCCCTGACAAAAAATATATTGTGACCTCACTTACAGGGAGTGATAGAAAGTTCCTGGTTAATATACACATATGAAAAAAAGTTTCAAAAATTTTTTTATGTGAACAATTTCGTTTATTATGTTATTTTGAATTTGAAAAAATGTTTTCATTCTATATGTGTTTTTTTTTTTGGTAATGTTATGCTTTGTTACACTGTTATAGTCTGGAATTACATCTTGAATACTCGCCATGTTTCAACGACACCCTTTTCTGCGCTACAAAATTACCCACTCAAATTATGTTTTCCTAGAAATAAATTTCACAAATTGTTATACATATTTCAACTCAGTGGATTTTGTATTGTCCTTCAATCCACAGAGGGCAGACAACACATGTGCACTTGTACTTTGACCTTGTTTTTAGAGGCTTTCTGTTGTTTTCTGTACTTAATAGGCATGTTTTATACTTGCAAGCATTATGATAAAGCAAATGAAATAGTGTGGATATGTCAGACATGTAGAAGATTTGTCCACCCTGTGGTACATTCCACTGTGAACAGGTAAAACAAGTGTGGACTGTGAGCATGCTCACAAAGGAATACCCCCCGCTTCGCTGTCAAGTCCAATTATCTCCCCTTAATGATATCCCAGGTCAATAAAAATCCTTCATGCACATCTACATATAATGTACTTCCTTTATGCTAAGTTTCATTAAATTTCATCAAGCGGTTTAGGAGGAGTTGCGCTTACAAGGGATGTGGACAGACAGACAGACAGACAGGGTGATTCCTATATACTCCCCCAAAACAAGTTTGTGGGGGGTATAAAAATTTTTACACATGAGCTGTATTATATAAAGTTAAATATAAATTTTATTCTGATATTTGTGCACCAATAATTGAAGTTTTTGAAAACAACACAATTGCTATCTACACATTTTTCAGCTGAATGTATTATTGTCTCTACATGTAAAGTGGATTAACCACTAATTCTTTATGTCTCTACATGTAAAGTGGATTACCACTAATTCTTTATGTCTCTACATGTAAAGTGGATTAACCACTAATTCTTTATGTCTCTACATGTAAAGTGGATTACCACTAATTCTTTATGTCTCTACATGTAAAGTGGATTACCACTAATTCTTTATGTCTCTACATGTAAAGTGGATTAACCACTAATTCTTTATGTCTCTACATGTAAAGTGGATTAACCACTTATTCTTTATGTCTCTACATGTAAAGTGGATTAACCACTAATTCTTTATGTCTCTACATGTAAAGTGGATTACCACTAATTCTTTATGTCTCTACATGCACTTTACTGTTTTAATTGTATGATTCAAATGAGATTACTTGATTATTGAACTTGACCTTATGTCAACAAAAGTATTTTTAATTCAGTCTCATGAATTTTTTAGTACAAAAAAGTAAATTCAAGCTAAGTAACTGATTGAAATGATCTGTTCCATTATTATGCTGCAAAAAATACCTCATTAAAAATCATCCTTATGAACATAAAATAAATGTACAAAATATCGTAAAAACCTCTATTCCAAAAATTTTAAGGAACATTATAACATAATAATGTGAGACATAACAGAATATGTTTTGGATCAATAGAAGTAAGTAAGAGTTCTCTCCCTTATTATAGCAAGCTAGATTTATCTCCCTTTTACCTGAATCTATCAATGACCAGGTAGCAAAAGAAAATCGTGCATAAAAATTGTTCAATGGTTTTTAATCAATAAAGCTTTTGTTCAATGTTTTTTAATCAATAAAGCTTATTTCAAGCTAAATTGACATTGATTTTTTATCCTCATTTTTGTTTCCAGATATTTTTATAGCCACAATAAATAGATTAATGACAGTACAATGTAATCAATGGACTAAAATAGGTGTTAAAATCTGTGATTTAATTAATCAGTAGTAGACCTTTATAGGGAATTCCATAACTTTTTACTGCATAACACTGTTCAGGCCATGAAGAGAGAAACAGAATACTCATCAAAAAAAAAGGCTGAACAAACAAGCAAACATGACTTTGAACTAAACAAATATTTCTGTTTAAAGTCAGATCTTAATGTTACATCATAAATGTTTACATAGGTGAAATACTGAATGACTAAGAACTTTCATTATGCTCAAAATAACTTTTTGATCAGGATTTTATAAGTAACTGACTTAACTTTTGAATAAACAATCAAATACAAAGTACTGATTGATTTTTTGTTATTTAAAGCAAGTGACAAAATTAAGGTGAACAAGTTTTCAGACGCTTTAAGACCAAGTTACGACTCTTCAAGAAGACTTTCTGATGCTTGAACGCCAATTGACCACTCTTAAACAAGACTTTGTAATGTTTTGAGACTATGTGACCACTCTTAAACAAGTCTTTCTAATGTTTTAAGACCATGTGACCACTCTTAAACAAGACTTTCTAATGTTTTAAGACCAAGTGACCCCAATTAAACAAGACTTTCTAATGTTTTAATACCAAGTGACCACAATTAAACAAGACTTTCTAATGTTTTAAGACCAAGTGACCACTCTTAAACTAGACTTTCTAATGTTTTAAGACCAAGTGACCACAATTAAACAAGACTTTCTGATGTTTTAAGACCAAGTGACCACTCTTAAGCAAGATTTGCTGGAGACTTGTCTTCCTGATGCTTTCAGACCAAGAGACCACTTGTAAAGAATTTCAGATGCTTTAAGACCATGAGAACACATTTGAACATGACTTTCTGATTTTTAAATAACAAGAGACCAATCTTAACAAGACTTTCTGATGCTTTAAGACCAACAGACACTTAATAATTTTAGATACTTTAAAACCATGAGACCACACTTTCTTGACTTTCTGATGCTTAAATACCAAACAAGAAATTTTGATGCTTTAAGACCAAAATACTACTCTAAAACAAGACTTTCTAATGCTAATGCTAAGACCAAGAGACCATTCTTCAACAAGATTTTCTGATGCTTTTTAAGACCTAGAGAACAATCTTAAACAAGACTTCCTTATGCTTTAGGATGTAGAGAACACTCTTAAACAAGACATTCTGATGCTTTAAGACAATGAGAGTCTACTCTTTAACAAGACTTTCTGATGTTTTGAAACTACTCTAAAAATACTCCTTGTTTGTTATATGACACCTGACACTCTTCTTAAGTGGGTTATAAAAAAATGTACAACAATAATAAGGAGATGATGATCATTACTTAATTAAATGATGGATGTAATTGTTGCTTAACATCATTCAGTTATATTCCAAATGAGAACAAGTTATCAAACAAACAAGTGCCAAAGTGCTATAAATCAAAAATTTGCCATTTTTTGTACAAAGGGCCATTAATCTGAAGCAATTTGGCTGGTTATCAATCTTGGTTGAGATATTATACCCACAAACATTTTCCCTGAATTTCATTAAGATCGGTAAAAAAAACTGTTTGAGTTAGAGAGTGGACAAGGTGAATTTGCCATTTTTGTATAAATAAAAGGTTATAACTCTGATGCTACTGCAGGTCGGGGGTTCTCTCCAGGTACTCCGGCTTCCTCCCTCAATAAATATTGGACGGCACGATATAGCTGAAACATTGCTGAAAGTGGCATTAAAACACCATTCAAACAAACAAACAAACATAACTCTGATGTGGCTAAAGTGATTTAGCTGGTTATCGAACTTGGCCAAGATATTATGCCCATAAACATTTTCCTTAAGTTTCATGAAGATCGGACAACAACTGTTTGAGTTAGAGAGCGGACATTGCAGTGGACTGAAAAAGTATGAAAAATGGTAAAGAATAAAATATTTGGCATTTTGTAGAGGTTACAATTAGATTTTTTTTTAAATCTACAAAAAGTGGTCTTTTATAGATTTGGAAAGTGGTTCTCTACAAACTCAAGACAAACTTAGTCCACAGTCAGGTTTCCATATTCAAGGTTTTGCACCTTACACTGAATTGTAACAAAAAGGATTTTTGGTTATAATCTGCACTGCCACCAATTGCAAATTTCTCTAAAATACATATATTTAAACTGGTTCCTGGACCTCTTCCTCCTACCAGTACTATACACAATTTGAGCTGTTTAAGCTAACAGATGTCTAACCACATTATCATGTGTTTTTATGTTTAGTTTCACTTAATTTACTCTGTGGTCTGTGTTTTTATTGTTACACTGTGGAGGTTCATAAAGTACAAAATGATCAGTGGTAGAACAGCTATAATACCCAAAGACCAACATGTTATATATAAACTTATTAACTTAGAGAATATATTTTTCATGTGAAGTAATTTCGGATGTGTTCATTCACTTTTTTACCAAAATGATGTCATCGTGTAACAGTTAACTGTTTCACTCCTTCAAAAATGACTGTTCCATGCCCGAGAACGATGCGCAGTGTCAAGCGCAGACTATCTGATCTCACTCATGTCATTTGAAGATTGTCACTCATAATGGACAAACGGGAACCGTAAAGATTTGCTAGCATCTCAGAAGAAGATATAGAAGATCTGCTGGAAAGGAGGGACTCCAAAAGTACGAAGAATGTTGTCAAAGGAGCTGTCCGTATTTTACAATATACTGCGGCCTCAGGCAACAGTTCCTAAATCATCTCCAGCACCTCGGGATAATAGTTTGACTGCTCCATGAACAGGCATTAAATAACTGTATACTGTTCACTGCTTACTTAAATTACTCAAAAGTCCAGTATTTAAAAATCCTAACCACATTGTAAAGCAATTTTCTAGCTAGACTATACTAGTATAGGCAAATTTAGCTTTAGTTAGTTAAAGTTTTACACTTTTGGACCCAACGTCTGGCACAAAAGTTCTTAATGAAACTAAGTTTGAGTCTCTGTCTGGCATAATTTTTTTCTATGAGACAAATTTTTTTCATGCCTGACCACATATCTGGCATACATTGTTAGCTTTCCAGAAGTCCATAATGTATTATATGTTCTTAACATTTTTAAACATAGTGTTCTATTCTTATCAATGATTTACATATATGAAGACTTAATTATATAAAATACTGTTTTTCACAGGATTTCACCAATATAATAATTCTACGTGTATGTATTAATTAAACAAACGTTAAAACTGGGCTGCTGAAGAATTGAAGGAAACAATACTATGTGTCTAACAATTTTTGGATTTTCTTCTAAACTAACAGGAATTACATTAACATTATAAGACTATAGTATGGGTAGACTTGCCACAAGTCCCTTTGAATTGTTTGCTATTATAGACATACACCTTTATTATCAACATTTCCCATACTATCCACTTGTGTACAAACACAAGCTATAGGAAATGTTGATATTAAAGGTGTATCTCTATAATAGCAAACAATTCAAAGGGACTTGTGGCAAGTCTGTAGTATGAGACCTAACTACAAGTTCATCAGAATAAGAATGTTTTGTATCAGGGGAATTTCAAACCTCCTGACAGTAAAAAAACCAGTTTATACAGTTTTTAACTAATAACACTACTGTCCAGGACAGATTTATTATACAAGAAAATCAAATGAACAAGGAACTATGAATCAGTAATTTCTGAGAAGCTATGAAAGTCATTCACCTAAGATTAGGAAGACTATAAACCTTGCCAAAATTAAGAACATAAAGGTTTCTTCACTTCTGTATGTAATGAATGACAGGTATAGCATCTGACTTCACACCTGGAGTAAATATGTACTTCTGTAATACAGTGTATAATCAGTGAAGATTCAGCATAATATATAGGGTTAAGGGGGACATCGTGTAAAGTTTCTATGATGGGACAGTAACATACATGTATTACTTCTAAAATTGTGGTCTAAATGGTCTTATACTACTCTAGTTTGTACTGTACTAATCTACCAGAACGGGAATGAGTATTACTGTACATTGCATTACAGAGAAGACTGACTTTAAGACTGATATAAAACGAGCCAGTAATGTTTTTGAATTTTGATGTTAAAACCTGTACAACATCTTAATTTGAAATATGTTTTGGGTTTGATCACATCTGATGAGTCTTGGTTAGATGAAATGTGCATCTATAGTAGTAAGTTTTATAACCTTGGTATCTTTGATGACATTTTATATATATATATATATATAAAGAAAATATAAATCCGGAAATGAATGTCACAATATATTTTAAAATCCACATAGTAGAATAAACAACAATAAAAATGTTTGTTTTCCACGACCGGTTTCATCTCTTCCGAGATCTTCAAAGTGGATGTTTTGTATACAATTGACGTCGTTATCGGTAACGTGACGTTACAATGGTCCATAGATACTGACGCCGTCAAGTGAGGTTAAAATCCGGAACGGCACTGTTGAGACGTGGCCGATATTTACGGATGAATTGTTGTTCTTTATTTATACGTTGTTCTTCTGTCGTAGAGTCTGAACATTGATAAAATGGGAAAATAGAGAAATTAGGTAAAGAATGGCCGGCACACAATTCAATATGCTCGCTTAGTGTTATTTGTCTAGTATTGACATCACGAATTTGTTGCCGATGTACAGTCATGCGATGGCGTAATGTCATGCCGGTTTGACCTATATAATTTTCTTTACATCTTTTACATGTGATGACGTAAATTAAATTGCTAGATGCACAAGTAAAATTATTTTTGATTTTAAAAACGTTTCCATTTTTGAACTGGAATTCTGATCATTCGGTTAAATATGCACAAACTCCACAATTTGGTCTATTGCACTTAATAACTTTCCTGACTGAGTTTTCCTGAGGTAATTTTGCTGATGTCAAAAAGTTTTTAAGAGATTTCGACTGTCATTTACACTTGATGATAGCATTATGATTTTCTTCATTTTCTCGTCTGTGTTTAAAATTGGTAAATTTTGGTAAATGTGTGTAAATATTTCAGCATTCTTTGGGTTAAATATTGACACGAATGGGATGACCTTTTATTCAGTTTTACTTCTTACAAGTTTTAGTTCTTGAGTACTAATTTGCTTTGCTTTTTCAATTCCAGTGTCTATCAGTGTGGTAGGAAATTTTCGTTTTAAGGTATCCGGACCATAATTGACCACGTGATCATATTTGGTGTCCCGGATGTCCATTGTTTTTCAATGGAGCAGACCTCGGTAATGTTCGGCAAACATCGGAAATACTATTTGAGTAACTAATTTTTTTTCCTCAAAATTGTTAACATTGACTCAAGTTATATAATATATTTTACTTTTATCATTAATTCGCAATACATTGATTTAATAAAGCTGTATTTCTTGGTCGACAAATAAAATTAAACGGTAACTTCAATTATGGGTCGGATACCTTAAGAGAATACTTTTTAATTCTTTTAATCTTTCGTCTCTGGTGTTGGTGTTTTGAGACAATTGTGCAAATTCTTCTCTCTAAATTGTACGGAATGTTGTTTTTTGTATGCTTAGCATGACAGGATGAATAAAGTAGGTATTGCTTTGAGTCAGTCGGTTTAAAATAAATATCAGTCTCAATTGTCGTTTTATTCTTTAATATTAAGATGTCCAAAAAGGGTATTTCTGTATTACTGGTTTCCATGGTAAATTGAATGTGTTCTTCAATGTTATTCAATAAAACTTTAAATTGTTGCAGTTTCAATTATCAATATATATATATATATTGATAAATTTATAATTTATGCAATCAGACATAGCTCTATATATGCCAGCAACCCATGGGGTGCACATTACAAAATAGAAAATAATATCATTAAACAAAAAATTAAACGTAAACAAGGAAAGGTCTTTTTGATATTCTGACAGATCCAGCACCTTCAAAAATTGAAAAAAGTTATTCTAATTTGGTACTAAAATGTGTGCATTTGAACCTATACACTACTACAGACCAGCAGAAAAACCAAACTGTAAATTTTTAAGTAATTCCCGATGTAAATATCCTGATTTTGAGGCATATTGAAAGTAGCAGGAAATGCCCAGAACACAATATTTGTCACCATATTTCTCAAAGCTTCAGGGGGGTCTTAAGCAACTCCAAAACACCTGCAGTATAGCCACCTCACATAGCAAGGTGGGACATCACTGGGCAACCTCCAACCCACTCCTTTTCCAATTTGTGTGTGCAATTAATTTAGGGCTAGGTCCACCCCTGCTGATACATTTATAATTTGTAACCCAAGATAAAAATGAATGGCAAATACATCAGTTTCCTTGTTTAACTCAAGATCATCAAGAAACCATTTATATGCAAAACCGAACAGATTTATAAGAAATGCAAAACTAAAGCTTCAATTCCAATGTTACTAATAAAATAATACAATGACATTTATACTGAAAGTTAATGAATGTCATTATCTCCACTTCCACAGTCACACAATAAAAGGTGTATTATGTCCATATAAAGCACATTAATTTGTATTTCTAGGCTATTAGTAACTCTAGGCTATTAATATTGTCGAATGAAGATGTCAATAGACTTCATAATAAAAATCTTAAACAGCAACTTGGAATCAGACAAAAGCATGGAGAAGTCAACATATATTGATCTGAAAGATGCTACATACAGTAACACCACAATATCACATACATGTATGTCTTACAGTCAGTTATCTTTATAGGTTGTGATTTATTGATTAAAAAAAATGAGAAATATAGGTTACTTAACAGTCAATCAAAATAAACACACAGCAGACGATTCTATTTATAGTAGTTGATCAGATGAAGTTACTTAACAAACCCTCTTAATCTGACACAACTTTAGTATCAGAAAATCTTTTTTTTTTTAATTTACCACAATAACAGTACTGCTGCCGACTTCCCAGAATTCAACAGTCTAAAAACAACATGTATCCAAACATCTACATGGATTTACTTTTTGTGGATATTTCTGCTTTATTTGAATAAAGAGAGCCAGATCAGTTTCCAATTCCATCAAGGAGAGGTCAAACATACACATAAACTTATTAAAAATTTCTGGTCTGCCCATGCTTTCTTCAACAGAAAATCAACTTCAGTGTGTTCAAATCAGATTATAAAACAGACAGTTTCGTTTCCACAATATTGATCAACCTAGATGTTTTGTGTCATATTGTTTTAGATTGAAAAGTGGGTACACTTCATTTCAGACTATAGATCGAGACATGTCTCCTTAAATAAATGCATTTCCAATTACCAGTATAACCCTATAGCAAAAAGGCCAATATAAACCTATAGTCTACAGGTACTTATAGTCCAGAAAGTATGGTAGTATTAGCCTGTAATCAAGTCTGGAGGTGTACCAATAATGGAGCTTAAGAAACAGCTTGCACTTACATGTCTACAATGTTGTGATAAATGTCATAATACATCGTAATACAAGACACAGACATGTTAATTCACAGGAATCTAACATAGATCTAGTGCTGGCATAATATATAATCCCTGCTTGAAGTTGCTGATGTTTTCCTAATGAGATACACTGTACAGTATATAAACATGTATACTGTACAATATAGACCTTAAACAACAAACCTATGTAAAATTTTTACAACATTAATGCAGGTTTAGAAATAAAAACATCCTTTAAAAAATGTTTGTTTCCCAAAAAGAAACCTGAGAAAATAGTCACAGTGAATGCTTTCCTAATGGCAGAAACAAGAGAACATAGTCACAGTGAACCTCGAAGGCAGAAACCAGAGAACATAGTCACAGTGAACCCCCTATGGCAGAAACCAGAGAACATAGTCACAGTAAACCTCAAAGGCAGAAACCAGAGAACATAGTCACAGTGAACCCTCTATGGCAGAAACCAGAGAACATAGTCACAGTGAATGCTTTCCTAATGGCAGAAACAAGAGAACATAGTCACAGTGAACCTCGAAGGCAGAAACCAGAGAAAATAGTCACAGTGAACCCTCTATGGAAGAAACCAGAGAACATAGTCAGAGTGAACCCTCTATGGCAGAAACCAGAGAACATAGTCACAGTGAACCCCCTATGGCAGAAACCAGAGAACATAGTCACAGTGAACCCTTTATGGCAGAAACCAGAGAACATAGTCACAGTGAATCCTCTATGGCAGAAACCAGAGAACATGGTCACAGTGAACTCTCTATGGCAGAAACTGGAGAACATGGTCACAGTGAACCTCGAAGGCAGAAACCAGAGAACATAGTCACAGTGAACCCCCTATGGCAGAAACCAGAGAACATAGTCACAGCGAATCCTCTATGGCAGAAACCAGAGAACATAGTCACAGTAAACCTCGAAGGCAGAAACCAGAGAACATAGTCACAGTGAACCCTCTATGGCAGAAACCAGAGAATATAGTCACAGTGAATCCTCTATGGCAGAAACCAGAGAACATAGTCACAGTAAACCTCAAAGGCAGAAACCAGAGAACATAGTAACAGTAAACTCTCTATGGCAGAAACTGGAGAACATGGTCACAGTAAACTACCTATGGCAGAAACCAGAGAACATAGTCACAGTAAACTCTCTATGGCAGAAACTGGAGAACATGGTCACAGTGAACCTCGAAGGCAGAAACCAGAGAACATAGTCACAGTGAACCCTCTATGGCAGAAACCAGAGAACATAGTCACAGTGAACCCCCTATGGCAGAAACCAGAGAACATAGTCACAGCGAATCCTCTATGGCAGAAACCAGAGAACATGGTCACAGTGAACCCTCTATGGCAGAAACCAGACAACATAGTCACAGTGAATCCTCTATGGCAGAAACCAGAGAACATAGTCACAGTAAACCTCAAAGGCAGAAACCAGAGAACATAGTCACAGTGAACCCCCTTTGGCAGAAACCAGAGAACATAGTCACAGTAAACCTCGAAGGCAGAAACCAGAGAACATAGTCACAGTGAACCCTCTATGGCAGAAACCAGAGAACATAGTCACAGTGAATCCTCTATGGCAGAAACCAGAGAACATAGTCACAGTAAACCTCAAAGGCAGAAACCAGAGAACATAGTAACAGTAAACTCCCTATGGCAGAAACCAGAGAAAATAGTCACAGTGAACCCTCTATGGCAGAAACCAGAGAACATAGTCACAGTAAACTCTCTATGGCAGAAACTGGAGAACATGGTCACAGTGAACTCCCTATGGCAGAAACCAGAGAACATAGTCACAGTAAACTACCTTTGGCAGAAACCAGAGAAAATAGTCACAGTAAACTCTCTATGGCAGAAACTGGAGAACATAGTCACAGTGAACCCCTTATGGCAGAAACCAGAGAACATAGTCACAGTAAACTCCCTATGGCAGAAACCAGAGAACATAGTCACGGTAAACTCCCTATGGCAGAAACCAGAGAACATAGTAACAGTAAACTCCCTATGGCAGAAACCAGAGAAAATAGTTACACTGAACCCTCTATTGCAGAAACCAGAGAACATAGTCACTGTGGACTCCCTATGGCAGAAACCAGAGAACAGTCACAGTGAATCCTCTATGGCAGAAACCAGAGAACATAGTAACAGTGAACCCCCTATGGCAGAAACCAGAGAACATGGTCACAGTGAACCCTCTATGGCAGAAACCAGAGAATATAGTCACAGTGAACCCTCTATGGCAGAAACCAGAGAACATGGTCACAGTGAACCCTCTATGGCAGAAACCAGACAACATAGTCATAGTGAACCCTCTATGGCAGAAACCAGAGAACATGGTCACAGTGAACCCTCTATGGCAGAAACCAGAGAACATAGTCACTGTGGACTCCCTATGGCAGAAACCAGAGAACATGGTCACAGTGAACCTCGATGGCAGAAACCAGAGAACATGGTCACAGTGAACCTCGAAGGCAGAAACCAGAGAACATAGTCACTGTGGACTCCCTATGGCAGAAACCAGAGAACATAGTCACAGTGAACCCTCTATGGCAGAAACCAGAGAACATAGTCACAGTGAATGCTTTCCTAATGGCAGAAACAAGAGAACATAGTCACAGTGAACCTCGAAGGCAGAAACCAGAGAAAATAGTCACAGTGAACCCCCTATGGCAGAAACCAGAGAACATAGTCACAGTGAACCCTCTATGGCAGAAACCAGAGAACATAGTCACAGTGAACCCCCTATGGCAGAAACCAGAGAACATAGTCACAGTGAACCCTTTATGGCAGAAACCAGAGAACATAGTCACAGTGAATCCTCTATGGCAGAAACCAGAGAACATGGTCACAGTGAACCCCCTATGGCAGAAACCAGAGAAAATAGTCACAGTGAACCCGCTATGGCAGAAACCAGAGAACATAGTCACTGTGGACTCCCTATGGCAGAAACCAGAGAACATGGTCACAGTGAACCTTGAAGGCAGAAACCAGAGAACATAGTCACAGTGAACCCTCTATGGCAGAAACCAGAGAACATAGTCACAGTAAACTACCTTTGGCAGAAACCAGAGAACATAGTCACAGTAAACCTCAAAGGCAGAAACCAGAGAACATAGTCACAGTGAACCCTCTATGGCAGAAACCAGAGAAAATAGTCACAGTGAACCCTCTATGGCAGAAACCAGAGAAAATAGTCACAGTGAACCCTCTATGGCAGAAACCAGAGAACATAGTCACAGTGAACCCTCTATGGCAGAAACCAGAGAACATGGTCACTGTGGACTCCCTATGGCAGAAACCAGAGAACATAGCCACAGTGAACCCTCTATGGCAGAAACCAGAGAACATGTTCACAGTGGACCCCTTATGGTAGAAACCAGAGAACATAGTCACAGTGAACCCCTATGGCAGAAACCTGAGAACATGGTCACAATGAACCCTCTATGGCCGAAACCAGAGAACGTAGTCACAGTGAACTCGCTATGGCAGATATCAGAGAACATAGTCACAGTAAACTCCCTATGGCAGAAACCAGAGAACATGATCAGTGAACCCACTATGGCAAAAACCGAAGAACATGGTCACTGTGGACTCCCTATGGCAGAAACCAGAGAGCATAGTAAACCTTCTATGGCAGATAACCTACTAGTATGTATTCGTGAATTAATATACACAAACATATACAAGTATTTTGTTTGAAGCAATGTCCCAAACATGTAAAACTAATATTTTGCATAACTTTTCTGTTAAGCATTCTGAGTTTGTTCTTTTGGTCCTTTTTTAGATTTAAACAAATATAATTTCTTTTAAATGACAATCATTCCTTAATTTGCACAAGTACCCCATGCTCTCACCAATTTGTTCTTAGAGTTACTCTATTTTATTTTAACACATCATTGATAATTTGTATGATGTCCTTAACATTTAAATGACAATTATTCCTCCATTTGCAAAAGAACCCCATGCTCTCGCCAATATCTGTATATTACATCAAATTGAAGAATGCATATTGCATATTTTGTCTATAATATCTCCATTGAGTAAGAATTACCCCTGTCTGATTTCAATACTATATTTATGGAAACCTCATTAATAAAACATTCTATTGATTTGATATTGGCAAAATGCCAAGTACTGTAAAATTCTGCAGAAAGTAAAAAAAAACTAAATTGTTCAACTACTTAACATCCTAACTCAATTATCTCTGCATCCTTTAATGATTTTAAAAGAATTTAAAGATTTCTCTGCAGATGTGTGCACACAATTACATAATTTGTTCCTGTTTAATGTAAAATTTTGTTCCAACAAGATGAAAGGACACCACAGAGGAATTTATGATTATTGTTCAAACTACTTGTACATTATCAAATAGTCTGTCAACTGTGAGATCATGATAAATCACACTTGTAGTTGGGTTTCCAATTACTGAACATGATTATTTGGTTTTTACCGGCAAAAATAGATTCTTTAAAACATCTTACATGTTAGAGGGAATTTCAACAGAAATAAGTTTCCATTGTAGTTCCCTTGAACACTGTCAACAATTTCATAATAGTTTTACTGCTACATCAAAAGAAATAATGGAATCCACGCCAAAGTCTGACAGGCAACCTCAAAATCTTTGACTGGAGAGTGGGTTGACAGCATTGATGCCAATATGATGGGGCAACCACAAAATATGTTATTGGAGAGTTGCCACTCAGAGCTGATACAGGGGTGGGGAATGCAATATGTTCTTCAACACCATTCAACAAGGAAAAACATTAAATGAATATCAAAAAATATTATGAAACAAGAAATCAGTAATGGCTGATCAGAGATGTAAGTTGCTAATTAAATGATGGATGTCGATGCCACAAGAAATCAGTAATGGCTGATCAGAGATGTAAGTTGCTAATTAAATGGTGGATGTCGATGCCACAAGAAATCAGTAATGGCTGATCAGAGATGTAAGTTGCTAATTAAATGATGGATGTCGATGCCACAAGAAATCAGTAATGGCTGATCAGAGATGTAAGTTGCTAATTAAATGGTTGATGTCGATGCCACAAGAAATCAGTAATGGCTGATCAGAGATGTAAGTTGCTAATTAAATGATGGATGTCGATGCCACAAGAAATCGGTAATAGCTGATCAGAGATGTAAGTTGCTAATTAAATGATGGATGTCGATGCCACAAGAAATCAGTAATGGCTGATCAGAGATGTAAGTTGCTAATTAAATGGTTGATGTCGATGCCACAAGAAATCAGTAATGGCTGATCAGAGATGTAAGTTGCTAATTAAATGGTTGATGTCGATGCCACAAGAAATCAGTAATGGCTGATCAGAGATGTAAGTTGCTAATTAAATGATGGATGTTGATGCCACAAGAAATCAGTAATGGCTGATCAGAGATGTAAGTTGCTAATTAAATGGTGGATGTCGATGCCACAAGAAATCAGTAATGGCTGATCAGAGATGTAAGTTGCTAATTAAATGATGGATGTCGATGCCACAAGAAATCAGTAATGGCTGATCAGAGATGTAAGTTGCTAATTAAATGGTTGATGTCGATGCCACAAGAAATCAGTAATGGCTGATCAGAGATGTAAGTTGCTAATTAAATGATGGATGTCGATGCCACAAGAAATCAGTAATGGCTGATCAGAGATGTAAGTTGCTAATTAAATGGTGGATGTCGATGCCACAAGAAATCAGTAATGGCTGATCAGAGATGTAAGTTGCTAATTAAATGATGGATGTCGATGCCACAAGAAATCAGTAATGGCTGATCAGAGATGTAAGTTGCTAATTAAATGGTTGATGTCGATGCCACAAGAAATCAGAAATGGCTGAAGTGAGTGACACAAGGAATAATTTTTGTTCATGTGGTGCCACAATTTAGTCATAGCTGGTATAATTACCAAAATAATATCACAAAATGACCCTTATACACCATATTTTTGGGTATAATTGATGGGGGTCTTGTGTGAAGAGCCATTTTTAACTAGAATTTCATAATACTACTCTATATCCTGCTTAGGGACTCCATGCAATGGCTAGCCACTTTATTCTTTGCATCTTAATTTATATAGAATACAACAAGAAAACCATTGAATATTAACAATGTCAAAATATACTCACATTTTAACTCCAGGAGGGGGGTCCCATACACATTCCCCAGTGGTCAGGTTGGCATACATGTGTTCCTTGGTACGGGGCTCGATGATCTCCACCCACTCCCATCTGAAAATAGAAATTAGTAAACACTGCGAAAATGTTTATTTGCAATTTAAACATTTATTCAAGAGAGAATACAATGTTTCCCAATTCAAACAGAAAACCATTTCACAATGTATAAACATTAACACACCTGACTTGTAAACAGAATCAAAACTGTAGGTGCCTGCTTAACATTTTTGTTTCCAGTTTGATGTGAATTATTTTCTATATAAACAGTTTGTTCAAGCTAGACTGTTCTATACATGTACATACAACTAACTACATACATGTTGATTAACGAACAAAACACCTGTTGTTCATGGAATAGTGAAATATCATTTATGTACTTTAATACTGTAGTCTTCAACTTAATCTTGTAAGCTAACTACCATGGATGTAAATATTTTTCGTTCTCGCATACATGTACATATATCACATATAACAGTTATGTTCAATGCAGATGCATGACAATATTCGGTGTGTGCTACATGAAAGTGCTTGACCTTGGCCAAACAATATATATTATTTTATATATATATGGGTACAAAAGGTTAAAACTACTAACACTTTCTCCATATTTGTTCAACAGGACAATTAATTACTTGTAATATCCGACTACTAAGGAAGTACAACATGTAAACAAAAGGAAATTTCATCCAGCTTATAGAGATTTGTTAAGCAATTGTGTAGCAAACAAACCTGTCTAAATACCTGTACAGGTGGTCTTACCTGGAAAATTGTGTTTTGGTTAGACAGATATTAAAGCATTTCCAATAGAGCACTATGACTGAACTTAGCCAAAGCTCACAAACAAATCTAGCTTAATAATATTTTGCACTTTCTAAGAATTACATGTACTTTTTAGCAAATTTGGTTCAATGTTTATTCCTCAGCTCATGTGTACAAAATTTTACCAAAATTTATATTACATTAGTACCTGCAGGGTTCCCAAATGGGGAAAAATAATCTTAGGTTTTAATGGATTAACAATTTTTTAATTGTGAGTTGGATTAGGATAGGTATTTTTTGTTGCAACAAAGTTGTGTTTCATCCCTCAGAAAACATACAATTTTTTTGAACTTCCAAAGGTAATCATTTTTAAAGAAACAAAAATACATTTTTAAACACATGAAAATCTTTCTATGACAAAACCACCAAGATAAGAAAATGGTTGATTTCCTATATATTCTGTTACTGTAACAATGACTTGTTCTAATATTGTTATAACTGTACAAGACAGATGGCTTCAAATCACTCTTGTTGATGTCACGTACTAATGTAAATATAAAACACAGAAATTACATGTCTCTGTGTTTATGATATTTACAATTCCATTTCAAATATATTAGCAAGTGCCCATCGGTTTAATGTGGCATAGCATTTGGTATAGTCTGAAACTAAGTAAAAACCAATAATAGTTCTCTTATACAGTTAAAAATTACATAGAAGTTTTCAGCAATGATTTCAATAGGCTTTTCTTGTTTGACTGATTTTTAATGCCGCTTTCAGCAATTTTTCAGCCGTATCAAGGAGTCCAATTTTTCAACCTTCAGTAGGAAAAATGGCAATCCTTCCAAGATTGCAGATAAGTACACCCTGCCTGCATTAAGACTCAAACATGCAACCTCATTGTGCAAATGCACACATGACATTATTAATAGTAGACCAGCTACACAAAGCCCCCGGCCCCAACTTCAGATGATAATATACACGGTAACACCACAAGTATAGGAGCATGAAATTCATTTAACAACTTCCTTATATACATGTAAATGTAGGTGGAATGATACATGCAATTAATTGCCATGGTTTTAGGCCATTCTTAGTAATGGAAAACAAGAAAACCAGTGAATGTTTAAATTTAACAAGTCAGGAGACAATTCAGCAAAAGAATGGAAATTTAACTACATGTATGAACACAAAAGAAAAGAAATATCAATAGCAGTGTACCAACTCAGGATGTCACTCCAAAGGAACTGGTTAATTTGAATTGGTCTTCTACCCTCAGCCTTGTTTTCATCATAAAATGAAAGTTTGAGACTCAAGTATAGTTTGTCAGTTACTGCATTAATGTATGCTTTTAATATAAATGTACATAACCAGTTAACTCGTGTCATTTTTTATATAGGTAATATAATTTATTTATATGTTCATTAAATCATATAGTCATAGATACTCCAGAGAGAAAAGGGGGGTAGACTGGCTTTTAGGACTCAATGTTTAGTACCCTCTACGAACATACATATGTATACTTATATTTTTTACTAAAAACCTTACAGACAAACAGGTACAATTTTTTAATTTAAAAATAAAAAGACCAGTAATTAACCTTGCATTCGTGCGTTAGAGGTGCGGTAAAATCAAATTAATGTCAAAAGCCAGAGCATCAAACCATCCAACATAATGAATAGTCAAATGTAGCAAACTAAGTTTAACACAAAGATATAACAGCTGATCGAGTATGTCTATCCCTGTCTGTAATACACTAATGAAGTTTATTGACAGTCTTGCACTGATTGACCAAGATATGTCAACATCAGAAGGTTGATAGGAAATACAGTAACTTAATAACACAACCTGTAGCCTACTTAAAAAATCCATTAGTGTATCAGACTATATCAATAGAACCTGCTTCATGTGATTGACATAGGATTATGACATTGAACTCCTTTGTTTCATGCAATGCTGGTGTTCTATATGGCATTACATAGTTGTCTTTGGTGTCTATCAAAGATATGGGTTTGTTATTGATTCTACAATGATTCACGACTTATCAATTTGGATTTTTTAATGTGCGACAGTTAAACGTAAATTAGCAACAACTGTTTAGAAGCAATGTTTTTTGGTGACTTTTATTTTTATTTCCTTCTGCATTTCATAATTAACCTGTATAAAGTACCTACATGTAAATTATCTGGCTTACTTGCATATGTGACTCCATAGGAAAGTTTCTTTTCAAGGTCACACAAGACATGATTGTATGGAAATAAAAGGACCTTTGATATTGCTTAAAGAAAATGTCATTTCATATTACATTGATAAGGGAGCTAACTCTGTCCCTAAACTAAATCATAAAATGTGTATGTTTATAGAGTTTAAGATATTTAAAAAAAATATTTAAAAAATATTTAAAAAAATTACAGCTTGACAATGAAAACATATTTACATATTCTAAATAAAACTAGAGGCTCCCAGGAGCCTGTATCGCTCACCTGAACCTGAAACCAAACAACCCCTTTTTATCCAGCTTTTCTTTGCTATAAGGAATTGCCCAACACTTCTGCAAAAATCATTAATTTTGACCTTTTAAGGGAATTAACTCCTATAAGGAGAACTTTTGATGCTTAGAGGGAGAAGGGTGGTTCACTTAACCCCCCCCCTTTTTTTCATTTTTTCTATTTTAAGCCAACGTAGCTATGTTGGTAGTCAGGATTTGCACAATTTTGGTAGAGGACGTCCTAAAGATGATGTGTGCAATGTTTCAAAGCAGTCCTTTCATTGGTTAAAGAGGAGAAGATTTTTTAAAATCAAGTAAAATTGATTAAAAAAATTGAAGAATGTGTCCATGGGACACGGATGCCCCCGCTAAAGTAAGTCCCAAACAGGAAGTAGTTGTCCAACAGGTCTGAAAGTCGCTTAGGACGTACAACTTGTGATACTGAACCACAATGCCAAATTTCAAATTGTTCTCATGTACGGTTTCTGAGAAAAGCTTGACAGAAATTTTCATACTGGTGTTAACACATTTTCATATCGGCCCAGTTGAAAAAAGGAACTAGTTGTCCGACAGGTCTGAAAGTTGCTTAGGACGTACAACTTGTGATACTGAACCACCCTGCCAAATTTCAAATTGTTCTTGTGTACGGTTTCTGAGAAAAGCTTGACAGAAATTTTCATACTCGTGGTAACACATTTTCATATCGGCCCAGTCGCAACAGGAAGTAGTTGCCCGACAGGTCTGAAAGTCGCTTAGGACGTACAACTTGTGATACTGAACCACAATGCTGAATTTCAAATTGTTCTCATGTACGGTTACTGAGAAAAGCTTGGCGGAAATTTTCATACTTGTGTTAACACATTTTCATATCGGCCCAGTCCCAAATAGGAAGTAGTTGTCCGACAGGTCTGAAAGTCGCTTAGGACATACAACTTGTGATACTGAACAACCCTGCCAAATTTCAAATTGTTCTCATGTACGGTTTCTGAGAAAAGCTTGACGGAAATTTGTACATACAGACGGACGTATTTACGTACAAATGAAGTCCTTAACAGGAAGTAGTTGTCCGACAGGTCTGAAATTCGCTTAGGACGTACAACTTGTGATACTGAACCACTCTGCCAAATTTAAAATTGTTCTCATGTACGGTTACTGAGAAAAGCTTGACGGAAATTTGTTCGGACGTACGTACGGACGGACGGACGGACGGACGGACATGAGTAAAACTTAATGCCCCCCGACATGTCCTCGCGGGGGCATAAAAATGTTCAAGGAGAATAATTCCTAAACGGTTCATCAGACAATCTTGACCCTTAAGTCATTTTTGTAGCCCTCATAGAGCAGAACATTTAAGCAATGCTAACTTTTCTCTAGTTCTAATAATTTTCAAGATTTTGAGGCAAAAATGGCAAAAATCATCAATTTTGACAATTAAAGGGCAATAACTCCTACAAGGAGCCATAATACAACTTTGACCCAATGGGGTGTTTTGTAGAGCTTTAGATGCTGAAGAAGGAAGGTCTCTTCGGTTTTCCTGTATCTGTTATACTTTTTGAACTATAAGCAAAAAACTGTATTTTGACCCCGTTCTATTTTTAGCCATGGCGGCCATGTTGGCTGGTCTGAGGCCATGATTTGTGCAAACTTGGTAGAGGACATTTTACTGATGATGTGTGCAAAGTTTCAAAGCAATTCCTTCAGTGGTTTTGGAGGAGAAGATTTTTGAAGAAAAGTTAACGACGATAACGGACGCCAAGTGATGGCAATACCTCACATGACCCTTCGGGTCAGGTGAGCTAAAAAACCATATGAAAAAAAACTACATGTATGATTCGTAGAGGTGCATGTCATACATGTGTCTGTGCTATTAATCAATCAAGCAGTTGGTATGGACAAATCTTTGAAAATTTATAACACATACTCCCCTACCCATCATGATCTACCAATGTACATACTTGGGCGAGTGACATCTAAGTCTGACAAGAGAGACATAATGGTTCCACTCTGAATATCTGTCCATTGTTAATCCTAAACACAGTCACTACAGACAAATATAATAACACATGTTAGGAACAAAATGTAATTAACTACACGGGTCATAAACTGTCTGCAACATTCTATGAAGAAAATTCCACAATTTTTAATTTACTGACACTATAGTATGATTTACCAAATTGATGTAAAGATCAATCCTAAATTTGCAAAATGTTCCTTTGATAACAATAGAAAAAACACGAGAAATTCTAGAGTATGTATAATCCAGTTTATGTGTGTGTATCCTACAGTCCTATATAAACAGTGGCCTCCATTACAGCATCCCAAATTTTATGTCATTGATCAAAGTCTTTTAAAGCTTGCCTCCAATACCGGAACACTAAATGTTGCAATTCAGACTTATAACATTTCTTTTCAATTATACTGTATACATATGTTTCTTATTCCAGTGTGCTAACAATCAACCACCTGTGTGTTCATGCCATACAAATAATGCTACTGTAGCTATACAGAAATACTCATCATTTTTTAGCTTTCAACAATCACAATTTGCCATCCACTTCAAATATGGTTTTAATTTGTTTACTTTATTCCAGGTTCTTCGTGTGTTTTCAGATAAAACAAAATTAAAACATAATTAATCACAGCCTACATCCCTATGTATTCGAAGGAAGACTGTAAATTTCTTACTTTTTTCAACTAAAGATGAATGTGCATGTCTATGCTACAAATATTTACACTAAAGTACTTTCCGGATGGTCACACTTTAATTACAAAATAATAATCCATTCTTAATGAGAAAGACCATCTGTTTGTTTGAAACAATATGCTGTGCCAATGAACTCTTATATATATTCTTCACTATCAACATAACATTTCCACCATAACTCAAGAAAAAATAATGCTGTCAAACTGAAGAAGCTTCATATCATCACTGCCAATAATGTCAGTTACCCTCTGATAAAAATGACTGACTGTCTGCACAATAAATACCAATACATTGGTTTTTTAAATCCTTCATTACTGATCATCAATCTGAGCACTTTAATGACTTGTACATCTAACATGTGTCCTATTTTTCTAAGCTTTGTTAATTTAATCAAGCCGTAAATGTGCTAATAATCCCCTTATTAAAATACTTTTAATAAATTTAATTCTAGTGCCTTTGTTTGTGGTACATGTAACTACGTGTACATCCATGAAAACAAACAATCCTACTACATATTTGTATTGACACGGTCTATAGACAATTTTTTTCTAACGGACATATGAATGGATCAAGAAAAGGGGGAGGGGCAAAGGACTTGTACCTTGAATACTATTATTAATACCATATTTATTATTAAACTTCCTGCATATCAAAAATAATAAAGACATTCTTTGGTTATATATATCCCACATTTGGACAATAACATCCATTTTAGGATAACTATAGGAGAAATTCTTTGACCCTGCACATCTCCAGTATGTATACAAACATCATACAAAAATATAATGCTGTAGCCCTAAACGGTAGGGAAATGTTAGACAGACATGACAATTTAGATGAACATACCAACGGACAGACAAGGGTAAATAAATATTACCCTGACTTTTGTCCCACCTCAGTTTACCTTTGTGTTAAAGCATAAAAAAAGCTTTGACATAAAGGTAAACCTGAGGTGGGACAAACAAAAAAATGGCCGAAAAAACAAACTTACAGATAATCTTCATGTCAACCAACTTCTGTTGGTAGGGCATAAAAATACATGTACACAAAGAACATTTTTCTGTTTTTCTTCAATAATAACCATATTGTCGTTTATTCAGCATTTAAAATGTAAACATCTGCAAATTTTGTCTTATATATCGTACACTTATACGATATACATGTAATACAGTCATTTGTTTAGGTTGTGTATGGTACGATGGACTTCCGTGTTTTCCTTATGTTACTATGTGATATAACCCTACACAGGAAGCTACGACTTAACCAGCAGGAGATGTGTCTAATTCATGTCATAAACATGATCTTCTACAGAAAAAAAATGTTGGCATTCATTTTTCTAAGTAGCAATAAATAACTTTTTTATGACCAAAACCTTTTTGACTACTACAGGTTTTGTACAATACAGTGTAAGTAAAGAATGTTCCAAAAATGTCTTTGTCAGCATCAGTACCATTAACTTAAAAACTTACACATGTTCTTCTATATACTAGTACAATGCCAGACTAATCCTTCCCCAGTAACAAGTGTGGTCACACAATACATGTACATGTATTAACTACATGGACCTATGACTAATGAATATAATTCATTTACTGTCATTACACAGCTGGTATACTGGCTATTTAAAATTTGATCAATTATAATTTGCCAGGACATTTATGACATGGACATACACATAGACACATACCTCACATAGAAAACTCTAAATATTTAATTAATTGTTCAACATGTTCTTGTAAGAAGTATGTCCAAACCCTACATTTTATGAAGTCTATGAGTTGATTAAACCTGTAAAAACCCTATATACCTTTACAAAGTCCACCTTTATATTAAATCTGTCCCTACTCTACATAATACCTTTACGGAACCAACCTGTAAATTAATCCTCTCCAAAAACTACATACCTGGTAATACCTTCAAAAAGTCTACCTGTAAATAAAGCCTGTTTCTACTCTACATAATTCCTTTACAAAGTCTACCTGTAAACTAAACCTGTCCAAACCCTAAATAATACCTTTACAAAGTCTACCTTCAAATTAAATCTGTCCAAACCCTACATAACACATAAAATTTTACAAAGTCCACTAGTAAATTAAACTGGTCCAAATCCTACATACTTTTAACATGCTTACAAAGTCTACTGAACATTAAACCTGTTCAACCCCTACATAATACCTTTACAAAGTCTACCTGTAAATTAAACTGGTCCAAATCCTACATAACATGCTTACAAAGTCTACCTATAAAGTAAATCTGTCCAAACCCTACATAACACATTACAAAGTCCACCTGTAAATTAAACTGGTCCAATCCCTGCATAAGTCTTACTTTAAATTAAACTGTCCAACCCTTACATAATACCTTTATAAAGTAAATCTGTCAAAACCCTATGTAACACATTTACAAAGTCCACCTGTAAATTAAAACTGGTCCAATCCCTACACAATACCTTTACAAAGTCAACCTGTAAATTAAACCTGTCCAAACCCTACATAACAGGCTTACAATGTCTACCTGTAAATTAAACTGGTCCAATCCCTACATTACACGCTTACTAAGTCTACCTGTAAATTAAACTGGTCTAATCCCTACATAATACCTTTACAAAGTCTACCTGTAAATTAAACTGGTCCAATTCCGACATAATACCATTACAAAGTCTACCTGTAAATTAAACTGGTCCAATCCCTATATAACATATTTATAAAGTCTTCCTGTAAATTAAACCTGTCCAAACCCTACATAACACGCTTACAAAGTCTACCTGTAAATTAATCCTCTCCAAAAACTTCAAAATACTTTGAAAAAGTCCACCTGGCACCTGGACATTAAACTGGTCGAATCCAAACATATTTACAAAGTCAACCTGTAAATTAAACCTGTCCGTATCCTATATAACACATTTACAAAGTCCACACAATACCTGTATAAAGTCTAACCTGTATAAACCCAAAATAACACCTCCACAAACCTGTACAAATGATAAACTTATATATACCCATTGAAACACAAAATAGCAGATACATGTATCACTCTTTCTCTAAATAACATATACAGAGTTACATGATCTAAAAGTTATTACTTATTTATTGTTTCAGTTGACCCTAACATCATTCAACTCTAACCAAACAGGAAAAAGGTAATGTAAGTGTTCCTGTTACATATTTTGAAGTGAACACATTATACTTGGTAGTATTTACCATATATATAAGTAATATTATATTAAAAAGTTTAAACACATTTTAAAGAAGTATGATTTATTTATTACTTTATTTCTCTTAATCAGACATATTTACTGTCAAAAAGCAGCAACTATCTGACCTGAATATTTCTACCAAATTCCCCCCCTTTTTTTAATATCAGGTTTTACATAAAAAAAACCTAACAAATACTAGATGTTTATTAATTAGCATCCAATGACAGTGAAACTGATAGATGCTCCCTGAATATCAAATGATCTAATATCCCAACACAAACATGTTATGGGGTTGACAGGAACTGCTTAAAGGTACCTATAAAGTTGCAACTTGAATGTTGCATATGACATGTCGTTTTGGCATCAACTGACAATAGAATAATAAGCTAGACATGAATCAATACTGCAATGTGACCTTGACCCTGTCCTTTAAGGCTGCAATCTGCATACTGTCTTGCTGTGATGATCACTTGTTCTTCATTATTTGAAGATCCATAAAAACCACAAATTTATGGGCCAGATAGGGATTTTCTTCAACGTCACGTCACAATGCGACCCTTAACATAAAGTAGCAACCCAAATGTAGCACAATACACATCGGTTTAATTTGATGATTAACTGAAGATCAATTAATAAACAACAAAGCATGGATTTGCTTAAATTCTGCACTGTGTCCTTGACCTTCAAAAAGAAAACCCAAATGTTGCTTGCTGTAATGATCAATTACACCTAATAATGAGAAATCTGTTAATAAACAACCAAGTTATGGGCCAAACATAATGCGAGATGAATGAATGGACAACACAGCAACTACATGTATGTTTACCCAAATTTAACTTATGAGCAAAATAAATGTGATTTGTTAGCTAAAATTTAACCAAGAGTCAGTTACCCAAATACTAATCAGACTCGGACAAGTATCAGTCTAGAAATTTTTCTATGTAGATGTAAGAATCTTGGAAAATCAAAGCATAAGAATTTTCCTATGTAAGAGCCTTGGAAAGTTTAATTGAATTCTAATCTGTGATTTTTGAAATTATGGATCATACAATCACATAGGTCCTGACAAATGGGAAAACTGAAAACAATATACACCTATACATGTAGCTCTATACATACATTCTTACAAAAATTTAAAATTAATAATATTTGTAACTTTCACTCATTGTGAAATTTTTTAAATACAAAATAATGTTATTTCACATGTTTATTCAACAAGAATCTTCCTTTTACCATTTATATGCATGGTATACAATAATATCAAAGTAAATGACATTTTTTTTAAATATGAAAAAATTGAAGAATGTGTCCATGGGACACGGATGCCCCCGCTAAAGTAAGTCCCAAACAGGAAGTAGTTGTCCAACAGGTCTGAAAGTCGCTTAGGACATACAACTTGTGATACTTAACCACCCTGCCAAATTTCAAATTGTTGTAATGTACGGTTTCTGAGTAAAGCTTGACGGAAATTTTCATACTCATGTTAACACATTTTCATATCGGCCCAGTCGCAAACAGGAAGTAGTTGTCCGAGGTCTGAAAGTCGCTTAGGACGTACAACTTGCGATACTGAACCACCCTGCCAAATTTCAAATTGTTCTTGTGTACGGTTTCTGAGAAAAGCTTGACGGAAATTTTCATACTCATGTTAACACATTTTCATATCGGCCCAGTCGCAAACAGGAAGTAGTTGTCCGACAGGTCTGAAAGTTGCTTAGGACATACAACTTGTGATACTGAACTACCCTGCCAAATTTCAAATTGTTCTGATGTACGGTTTCTGAGAAAAGCTTGACGGAAATTTTCATTCTCATGTTAACACATTTTCATATCGGCCAAGTCCCAAACAGGAAGTAGTTGTCCGACAGGTCTGAAAGTCGCTTAGGACGTACAACTTGTGATACTGAACCAACTTGTCAAATTTCAAATTGTTCTGATGTACGGTTTCTGAGAAAAGCTTGACGGAAATTTTCATACTCATGTTAGAACATTTTCATATCGGCCCAGTCGCAAACAGGAAGTAGTTGTCCGACAGGTCTGAAAGTCGCTTAGGACATACAACTTGTGATACTGAACCACCCTGCCAAATTTCAAATTGTTCTCATGTACGGTTACTGAGAAAAGCTTGACGGAAATTTTCATACTTGTGTTAACACATTTTCATATCGGCCCAGTTGCAAACAGGAAGTAGTTGTCCGACAGGTCTGAAAGTTGCTTAGGACATACAACTTGTGATACTGAACAACCCTGCCAAATTCAAATTCTTCTCATGTACGGTTTCTGAGAAAAGCTTGACGGAAATTTGTACATACAGACGGACGTATTTACGTACAAATGAAGTCCCAAACAGGAAGTAGTTGTCCGACAGGTCTGAAATTCGCTTAGGACATACAACTTGTGATACTGAACCACTCTGCCAAATTTAAAATTGTTCTCATGTACGGTTTCTGAGAAAAGCTTGACGGAAATTTGTTCGGACGTACGGACGGACGGACGGACGGACGGACAGACGGACGGACGGACATGAGTAAAACTTAATGCCCCCCGACATGTCGTCGCGGGGGCATAAAAAACATTTGTTTTAAAAATATTTATTCTGGAAATTTCATAATTTCATACAGCTTGTACGCACATATATTTATGCTATCATATTGCTAGGGCAAATACAGAACAATTTTCACGAAGCCCACAAACATTTCATTCTGGATGGAAGCTATTCCCATCTCTCTTGACAGTGATTAAGATAACAAGATGTTACAGGAGAACAACAAATTCTACATTTTATGTTCTAGAATATCAAAAGAACTAGAAAATATCTTAACCATCTCACTACAACAAAAATTTTCTTTGTTGTTTTTTATCTTGATAATTGAATTATGTCTGTTAACAATGTAGTTACATAAATTGTCTATACAAAGCTTAAGTTATATACTGACTTGAGCTGATTACCGGCCCTAAGACATAATCTGCCCACTAACAATGTAACTTATTTTTATTGGATTTAAGGTTCTGATTTAAAATGTAAAATGTTAAACGTAAAGTAGGTCATATTTAATAATACAACTTGTACATGTAGGTGTACTACAAAAAAGTCCAAAACTAGAACATCTAGATAATAATGTTAAATACTTTCTTTATGAAAGAGATTTTACAAAATCATGTTTGCCCAAAGAAGAGTTTTATAATGTACAAATACAGTGAAATAGCTAAGCAGAAACTTGATCCAATAGGAGAACTGAAATACAAATTTTGGAATACATGTAAGTTAAATTCCTCAACTAATGGAGGTGTTTGATAATTCAAATCCAATTGTTCATTAACACTTGGTGCACCACTCACTGGAGTACATTAAGTACACAAAACACCCTGATAATAATTCAACCAGCCATGCATTGATTCACCCAAAATAGACTCCATTTGGTGGTCATTGAGATTACTAGATGCCACAGGGCCTGAGAAAGTATATGTATCCTGTCTAATGAATTCCTTGGCTCTTAATTGAGCATTTTTTTACAAATTTTTAAGGCCCAAATGGGCATTTCATGTAATAGAATTCATTGTATTTCAGCTAGATCCTACATAGGCATTGCACATGTAGCTCATGAATTATAACCACCACGTGAAAAAATGTAAGCCATTTTTGCAATTTACAATTTCACTCTACCTAAATTTCATGAAAAATTGTCATTCAAGAGCAATAACTCCTATAAAGACGTCATCTGAAAATTTCAGACCAATAAAAATGCATTGTAGAACTTATATTGCTGATCATTTTTGCAATTTAAAGTTTTACTCTAGCTGTTATGGTTTTTTGGTTACAGGACAAAAATGAAAAAAAAAAAACAATTAAAAAATTGTCATTCAAGGGCAATAACTCCTATAAAGAAGTCATCTGACAATTTCAGATCAATTAAAGTGGATTGTAGGGCTTGTATTGCTGATCATGTTTGTCATTTACAGTTTCACTCTAGCTGTTATAGTTGTTTAAGTTATAGGACAAAACGAAACATTTCATTAACAATTGTCATTTAAGGGCAATAACTCTTATGAGGAGTGGTTAGACAATTTTGGACTGAAAAAAAATTACTTGCTGATCTTTAAAGCATAAAAAAAAGGAGCCACATTATTGTAGCTAAAACTGCTTAAGAATTCCATTACACATCAGACTTATAGCAAATAATGTGCTGATCAATTTGAGGCAACAGTTTTCTCTATATAGCTCTTATAATTTTTGAGAGTTTGATAAAAAAAAAAAGACACCTATGTTCTATATAGCAGCGACCAATTTTGTCCCTTAATCAACACCCTGCATAAATTAGAAACTAGGAACCCTAGGGATGATTGTGGCCAAGTTTGAAAAAAATTGTCCAAGTGATTTCAGAGAAGACTTCTGAAAAAGTTTATGACGGATGCCAAGTGATGGCAAAAAACCACAACAACTCAGTCCAGATGAGCTAAAAAAAAGCATTGGATGGCCGAGGATTCTTGCAGTAAATTTTTCAATGCATAGTATATGTATACTTAAATATGCATGTAGTTCTATTGCTGAAAAAAGATCAAAACCCACTACTTTATACATGTAGCTAAGAAAACACATGTAGAAATTTTAATTAAAATAAATAAAGTTCTAAGTTTAATGAGAGACAAACCTTTTTCACAGCATGAACTTACTCAAAATATGCATGCTTATAATACATTAATAATTCTTCCTACAACACCTAAATCTTCAGCGGATCTTTTCTTCTACCATAAGTAACCACCCCACAATAATCTCCAAATCTAATCATGGCCTTTCCTCAGCCGATTTCCACAATTCAATGGCTTTATTATATTACTCTCAAAATACACATGTACAAGTTATTCATCCTTTAAATACATAAACAGCTAACAGTAGGTAAAATAAACCCAACAAAAGTAGGGATAATCCAAGTTTTAAAAGACTGATACCAGTTTGACAGTTTTAACTCATAAACAAATTTAACGAGCTATCTTAATTTATTATTCAAGAACCCGTCAATTCTACAGTACTCACAACAAAGAGTGTATTGTTACTTTAATACAACAAGTTATTAGAGTAAAATAATGAAAGTTAAATATCAGGGGATTTTTTAAAGTGGTAATATTGTTGATCGCTCACACGTTATGTTGTAACAATGTTGCATGCTCTTAATAATTAGAAACGGTAAAAATCACTAGAAAAATTAAAACTGACATAGTTAATTGGATATTACAGAAAGAGAGAATAAGTGACTCAACATAAAATTGTTCAATACAGTTAGAGGGAAAATGAAACCCTTCAACTACAATTAATATGTATTGGAATGTTCATTATTCAAAACAACAGAGAGAGATCCTGACTTTACAAAAAGGTCATCTTGCCATACTCCATTCATCTTGCCTCTGTGAAGAATGCTGCACTCAAAAGTTGTAGTAACCTCATATTATTCATTTTATTTATTGAATGTAAAATTGTGTTACAAATATAAAAAAACTAAAATGACAACTTTAAACATCATCAATTCATAATTGACAAATTCACATATATGTCACTGGAGATAATGAAGAATATTTGCATTGAGAAACGTTACTTCCTCAATACATGGCAAATCATACATGTAGTATTTCCTGTTCTATAGAATAGTACTGCTTTTTACAAAAAGTCGCAAGTTAAAATACATTGTACTTGTAGGTGCTGATGTCACAATGCATTTCCCTTTTATTTTTTGAACACAATAGATTTTACGCTTAAGACTTTTTGAGAAATTGACTGCTGGTCATTTCCATAGGAGATCAGGGGGAAAATCAGATGATAACTTCTGGCATAAGACAGAAAATTTATTATTCCGGGTTTTTTGGGGGGTTTTTTTTTGGTTTTTTTTTTCAGTTTGATTTTCCGATGTTTCTGGTATATCATATACCAACCAGTTGTCATTGGGAGAAGAAGACCAAGTACACAGAATCTAGCAAAAACTTAAACTGGATCCATTTAATCTTGTACATTCAGCAAGCACACCTTGCATGAAATCTGGCTCAAACTCTTAACGAAGGTGTTGACATGCTGATGATCAAGAGTAGATGACCTCAGCCACAAAGAACAAGTCGCTTGTCTAAGTTCATGATGAAAACAGTCCAATGTTTTACCCACGTGTAGATCTTTTCCTATTATAAATGTACTAATATATGCAAATTCCATACAATAAACCCAAAAGGAAAGAGAAAATGGGGAACAATTGCAAACAAACATATATGTAAAAGTTCAAATAGGTAAACATGAAAATGATACAGATTGAGCTTCAAATCCATGTACATTATAGACACATCAGACAAATAAATCTATGGTTAAATATTCAGATTCACATATAAAAACAGTGATTTACACCTAAAGATAATGAGAAACCATTAAACCTGAACCCAGCCATTTATACTACTACTCTAAAATCAATACCAATCAATTAGTAGGCGTTATAAATAAACATGAACAGGATGATTATGGACAAGCACATCTTTATTTTCAGTTTATGGTCAATTTACTTAGTTGTTTCTTACTTCTAGTCTGAATGTAATTACTTATAACAACCACTGAACCATTTTGTACATTTTTTCTACAATAATGTATCCTATAAACATTGGATCATACAAATGGATACTGCTTCTTTCATGAGCAATAATCTCAACTATCAGCATACAAAAAATCACATGTCTAATGTTCTTAATGGACAAATTACAATTAAATGTGGTTTACCCCGTGTTTTTAGCAATTTTTCAGCTACATGAGAATCCATGACCGTCAACAAAAAAACTGTCATTGACAATTAAGGTTTAAGCAAAGCACACTGTGATCACACATTGTCCCCAATATCATTCAAGTTAAGGCTGGATATACTAGACTTTAACTTTGAGTTTAAAATTTAATTGTGTTTTACAACATTATATTACAAGTTTATTTTCAAATTAATTTATGCACAAAACTTACATTTTTCTACTTTTTCTCACAGTAATAAACCAGTAAACATCAGTTATTAAGAATGTGTGATTAATACTAGTAGCAATCATTGTCTTACGTGAAAACTGAAACTTTGTCATTGACAATTCTGTATAAAATTTGAATCATGCATTTAAACTTTCAACCTAGCCTGGTTTCCTATAATAGTCCACATCTTGCTACTGGTATTAATTGCTGCGATTTGTTCAAAATATCAAATTTTAAAGATAATTTTTACGTTTCAAGACTTACGTTAGTTTCACCTATGAAACACCCAGAAATGTGTCTCAAAACAGTTTTTAAAAGTAAAAACAATATTTACAAGGTGTACCAAGTGTTACGTGACACAACTCAAGGGTAAGTCTAGAGAATATCTGAATGAATAGATCAGGCAAGTCAGAATAGTGTTTTTGGAAACACTAAAAAAAATGAAAAGCATTTAAATGATCTAAAGAAACTAGCCTGTAACCACTTACCTGGAGCACAAATGACTCCAATTTTATTTTAAAAATTTTAAATTTACAGTTTCAGTCTAGTTGTTTTAGCTTTTACGTTTCTGGGCAAAAAATAAACATTTCTTAAAAAAATTTTGTTAAGAACAGTAACTCGTGTAAGTTGCCATCAGACAATTTCTCAAAATTAAATCATTTGTAGGCCATGTCCTTTATGTTTAGTAATTTATTTATGTCACAAAAACAGATTATTTTGTCTAAATTTGTAATTTAAGGGCAATAACTTCTATAAATACTTATCTTACAATTTTGGACTATTGTTTGAATGTATGAATTGTGTTTAACGCCACTTTCAGCAATTTTTCAGCTATGTGTCATGGCATCCAATTTTTATTGGGGAAGGAAGCTTGAGTACCAGGAAAAAACACAACCTTCAGCCAGAAAACTGGCAATCCTAAATTTTGGTCTAAGGAAGGAATTACTTGTGACCTTGCTTTGCTGATCATTTGTATAATTTTCAGTTTCAATCTAGCCATTATGGCATTTAAGTTAGAGGGCAAAAACTATAAATTTCACCAAAATGTTTATCAAAGGATTAATTCTGTTATACTCCTATAATGAGTCATCTGACAATTTAAGACAAATAAATGAATTATAGAACTTTTATTGCTGATCATTTTAGCAATTAACAGTTTCACTTTAGCTGTTATAATTTTTAAATTACAAGACAAAAAAACTGAAAATTTCATAAAAAACTGTCATTTAATGGCAATAACTCATATAAGGAGTCATCTGACAATTTCCGACCAATTAAGTGAATTGTTGGACTTGTATTGCTGATCATTTTTTTTCATTTAGGCCAGAATAAAAATATAGTTTGTTTCCCCTTGCCCAACACACCCAGAGAAATGCTTGCCAACCCAAAAGTTTTTTCTGATTTTTTTTTTTATCTCTGAAAAAAACTCATTACCAGTCTGGTTCCGATCATGTTTTATAATGACTGGAAGTGATCGGAAGTTTCTAGATTTTCGTTAAATGTGATCTAAAATCAAGAAAAATATGAATAGAGGCAGTGCGTCTGCAATGGCAGGGTATATGTTGTCTACAAAGAGACCGAGGGAAGGTGGAAAGTTTATGCTGTGTTCATCCGTGATAGCAAAATGTGGCACGGAAACAAAAGTAGGAGTCTGCGTAAAAACCGTCTTTATGAGTATGATGACGAGGAGACGTGGAGTAACATGCTTCATGATGTTTTAGATGGAGAGAACTGCTTATCATAAAACGGACACTGTCACTCAATGCGTATCAGACAAATTGTTTGGTACAGCACAATTTACGCCCGACGTGGAAGAGCCTATTAGAATTGTCAAGGAATTTGACAGAACTTTGAAATATGTCACATTTACTATAAACAGAGACAAAGATGTTGACTTAGACCATGACAATACTGTCAAACTTGAGCATGTTTATCGCATAAATAATGCAGAGAAGGAAACCTTGTAGTTTAGTAGTTTTTAAAGCTTGGTATATTTATGCTTTGGAAATTTTCAAATTTAAAACTATGAAACAATGCTGCTGCAAAAAAAAACTGTTTGCCTACCTACCTACCCACCTACCCACCTGTAAAATCTATTGTCCAAAACTGGAAAACAAACATATTTTTAAATGTGGCCTTACAGTTTCACTCAAGCTCTTATAGTTTTCAAGTATATTGTAAATACATAAAATTTTGTCAAAAATCATTAAAGGGCAATAACTCCTACATGTACAAGCCCTTACACAACTTCACACTAATGGTAACTATTGTAGATCTTAATTAGCAAATCAATTTGAAGTTAACGATTTTCTCTATAGCTTTTATACTTTTTTACATTTGAACATATAAACGTGTGTTGACCACCAAACCAAGATGTTCTATTTTAAGTAACAGTTGCCATCTTGTCTGTACATCAACATAAAGGATACAAATTTAAAACTAGGAACCCTAAGGCCAAGTTTGATAAAAAATATATGACGGACAATGTGAGCGAAAAATACATTTTGGCACAAAACAGGAAATGAGTTAATTCTAAAGTTGAAACCCTAATGTGTATTTAAGACTTAAATTCAGGATAGTTAAACATCTCTGTGATACTCACATGACAACTGTAATAAGATTTGTATAATAAATAAATACTAGTTCATGTACTGTAAAATTGCTGGGTAAATATTAACATGATTTTAATACAAAATAATACTATTTATGGTACATATTAACAACGGGCATCATGTAATAAAATCGGTACAAACACAAAAGAAAATACAAACATCTCCATTATGGCAAGGACTTCTTCATAGTAAAATACGTACAGTTCTGGCAGCATGGTGAAACAACAACTGTTTGCCATGCGGCTGTTTTAACCACAGTAGCTGGTTTCGTATAATTATAGGTCGACCAAATTTACATAACTGGCCGGATATATCAAATTAACATTTTTGGTCCTGGTTTCTATAATTTAAGGCCCGCTTGTATAAGAATAGGTCCGCCCAATTTACCTATCTGGCTGGATATGTAAAATTAACAATTTGGCTCCAGTTCTATATAATTTAAGGTCTACAATGTGACATCTGTTTACACATGTAAAGAGGAACCATATTAAATAAATGTGTGAACAGACAACTGACTTTCAAAATAAATTAAATTATTTTATTTTATTTTCCACCCCTTTTACCAAGTTCTGAGTAGCTATTACTTTAATAATGTTATGTTCCCCCCAAGCGCTGTTTCAAAATGGGGACCTTCAAATTGATAAAAAATAATGTAGATCAGTGACTACGGAGGTCGATGAGTTAGGGGACTTCATATCTTGTTTTATTATCAAACACATGTATGCACTTATCAGACAGTAGTCCAAGAGACCAAAGGATCCATTAAACTTTTACAATAAGGGAGCAGTCAGTGGCATAAACTAAAGTGTCAACATAATTTGTAGGAAAAGGGAAAGGAACCTGATTGCATAATTGGTCTTTGTAAATATGTCTGCAATCTTACATGCACAAGTCCAAAATTGTTGAACGTTATAGTTGATACCTCAGATCAATGTCTGTATTATCTAATAGTCCAACGAGTATCATTATCTCTTTAAACTCTATTTCTGCATATATTTTGATCACTAGCATTATATATTTCATTATTTGTTTATATGAGTTCCTAGGCTTTTCAATTACTTTAAAATAAATAAAAATTGTAAACCAGTAAACTTTATATTTGATGGGTCCTGTCTATAAATTAATACGAAAAGAGAACATATAAACTGTAAATTTTAGGGTTCCCGGGCTATACAAAAGTTCTAGAAAATTTCTAGAAGCAAGCGTGATAAAGGTTTATACACAGTTTCTAATGCAAGTGGCTACAGTACGCCCAGAGTGTATGGTCACTCAAACACTCTACACAGTGTAGAGTGTTTCACTGTGTTACACCGAAAATTTAGAGTGTAGACACTCAAAATCACCCACAGCTTATCTCTACTCCAAATTGCAAAAAAATAATTGTTTATTCAATTTGTTGTTAGTCACTCTTGCATTACCAACTGCTATAGACTGGTAAAGTCATGTCAATACGAAGAATTTAGAACTTTACATTTTTTTTTAATAATTTTCGTAAATAAATCGGAACTTGCACTAGAACTGATTTTTTTAAGAACAACTTGAAATACGGTAATTAAAGAATAAGACTATATACAGTCCTTAGTTCAAGTAACAACAAACGGTATACCAGTGATGATGTGTTTTGTCCTTATTATTTCATATACATCGTATCAATTGGGGTTTTTTTGCCGGCAATACACTAATGTTAACGTTTTCTCTAGACAAGGTGCACGTGACAAAAATAAATACACAACTGTTTAACCACGCGGTCAGCAGAAAGTAATCTTTAATGTACGAAAACCATGAAATAAAAACAGAAGTTTTATTTAAAAAACATTATCTGTATACACATTAAAAATGTCAATTTTGTTACACCGAATTTGACCCATATTAGAGATAAAAATAGATCGATTGGTTTATGTGCCAAGTAACTGTTACCGGTATAACGATGATTGTTGTTTTTATCGTTATAGTTTCATTATGTTTTCACTGAAATAATATGCGAATTAAGTTTCGTTTGTCCAAAAAATTGACAATAGGCATACACTTAAAATATTTTTCTCCCTACTCTAGACTAAAGCCATGTGTAACATGTACATAAATACACAACTGACCTGTTAAACCGTGTGCTTTGCATGAAGTATAATTTGGAATAAAAGCTTTACATTTATATTGCCGAAATTAAAAAAAAGGAAGTTCTGTTTGAAAAAAATTCTTATTCACGTAAAATAGTTTTGAAAATACAATGCCGACCGAAATAGAAATAAATAAAAATAGGTTTCCAGGCATGCGCACGATTTGCATAAATTCGCGAAGTGAAAGAAGCTGAACTGTGAATTGTACTAGCACAGCTCACTCTCCTCAGACTTCCAGGATTGCAATAAATTGTTAACGTTGTTGAAACCACTAAAGACGTTAATTATTTATAATTAATTTGTAAATATAGATAGACATATAGATAAAGACCGACAAGTTATTTCTACATGCGCAAAACAAACGTTGAAAAGAAAAATCGTGTTGAAGTTCAAAGATTGAACACATTTTAATTTTGTACATGTAGTAATAAGAAAAGCAAGACATTAGTTGGTTCTTTGCTTGCAATAAACAATCGATAAAATATATTTCCTACACCCTGAAAATCCGACAAGCACAGTGTCACACCGTGTTACACCCGAAAGTCGGTACATCAAGGGGATTAATTTTAAGGTGGTGATAGATAACAACACTCTGAAACACTGTGATTCTCCGAGAAAATTTTGGTGATACACCGAGTAACACCGAGAAATTTCTCTAATTTGAGTGTTTGAGTGACCACACACTCTGGGCGTACTGTATAAAATTGAAAATCAACATAGAATGACTGTTGAAATAATAGAGCTAATTCGTTTTTAAAGATGAAATTGAACAAGGGAAGTTGAGCTGAAGGGGTCATTGTCGACCTGGGTACTATATCAGCGTACCCAGGGTACTTAAAATTTGAGAATGGTACCCAGGGTACTGTCGCTTAACATAAACGTACCCAGCCCAATATTGTTGAATCAAATCCATTATTTTTCAACAGTGTTCATAAACATGAATATAATCAAAACAAACTTAACTGTAAACTGTAACAAACCGTCATTCTTTATAATTGTGGACCAAATACGGGAAGGAAATGAATGTAATCTCGCGATACTTACCACACCGGCTACGTTTATGTTAAGCGATAGTACCGGTGGTCGGTATTTCGGGTAGCCCGAACCCGAACCCGAGACAAAATCCCCGAGACAGAAATCGACTTTAATGGTTTATGTGATTATCAGACAGAATTTTTACAAAATATTTGGAAGATATAACAAGATTATGATATTGAATTATTACGTTTCAGTCAAAGTGTAAGAAAACGTATATTTATGAAAATATTGCAATTTTTTGTCCCGAAGGTCGGTATTTCGAGTATGCCGAGATTTGAAGGGAGGTAACTCAGATCCGGTAACCTAACTTATTGAACAATAATAATAATATATTATTATTATTATTATTATTATTATTATTATTATTATTATTATATTATTATTATTAATAATAATAATATTATTATTATTATTATTAATTTTATTATATTAAATAATATAATAAAAATAATTATTATGTAAAAATAAATAAATAAATAAATAAATAAATAAATAATTTAAAGTAATTTCTCGTGGAAGGTTCGACTGCTGAGAAATATGCTGTCTAACTGTACCTCAAGAAAAATGTCTATGTGCATCCATAGGTACATGTTTCCACATAATTGCTGCCAAGATGAGCATCGGGCTCGCGATTCGGACGTAAAACGCATGTTGAACTTGTCGCAACTTCGGAAAAATTACAGAAAACAAACAAGAGAGAGGGTAGAACGTAACCTAGACCATGTGTTCCAGCTCCAGACTATCAAGAATTAATTTATATTTTCGACCCCAACCTGTATAAAAGCGGATGAAATAATTCCAACTTCAATTATGAAAAAGCGAAATACCAGCAGTCTCCAAGAAAAAAAAATTAAATTTGACACACCAAAAATAGAACTTTCAGTAATTGCAGAAGAAAGATTTTGCACTGACTTCTCGTATCTTTTGTTTTCATATAGCTCTGTAAGATCTGGTGTTCCTGAAACCAGTCAATCAATACATGTACCGCCTGAAACCAGCCCCGACAAACTTTAGCCACAAATTAAGAATTTCGATCCATTGAAAACCACCGAAAACTCAAAAAGTCGCAAACTCTATTAAAATTCATGTTTCACGTGTTAATGGACAGGTTAAAAATATTGTTAATATAAAAAAACTGAAAGTACAACAAATAGACAATGTCCTGGATTGCAGTGTATTTGCGCTAGTTTTCGCTACCGAGTTTTGCTTCTTTGGCTATAATGGACTGAGTGGGGTCGTCCTTGACACTCACATCATGCGTGTGCATTTGTTCGAACTCTTAGTATATAATAAGTTTGTAATCACCATTTCCAAAAAGAAAAGTTCGTTTAACATCAAAATTATAGTTAGCAGATATCAACAATACCCATAGAGCTAGACTGCAAAGGTAATTGTCGACTACCGAATTTGTACGATGATGTGGGAAGTGCGACACAAGTGGAGATTTTATTTCCATTTGCGCTGTGACAGCCTGCTTGAATTTGCCTTCAACAACAGTAACCCGTTTCTTTGCATCAACAAGTGTTAAAAATATTAACATTAATTTACTAATTACACAGATCTGTTAAGAATTTATTTGTTTTAATTGTTAAGATTTAATTTTTGCAATAGTTATGAAACCTAAACGTTGCGGTTTTTGTTCTTAGATTTACACAAGACAAAAGACAAACAGCTTTTTTCATCGTCAGTCGCAATGTTTAAATAAGGAACACAAGCTCTGCCAACGTATGAATTAAAAACAGATATGTAAAACTCCAAACAATAGAATGAATTTTAAGGTAATAATCATAAATGTATTATTATTATTATTATTATTATTATTATTATTATTATTATTATTAATCTGTTCGTTTAGCAAATGCTTATCTCCATGTTTTACCGAACATGAGTTACCTCCCTTCACATCTCGGCAATCTCGGCATACCCGAAATACCGACCTACGGGACAAAAAATTGCAATATTTTCATAAATATACGTTTTTATTACATTTTTACTTAAACATAATAATCCAATATCAGAAGCTTATTATATCTTTCAAATATTTTGTGAAAATGTTGTCAAATAACTAAGTAATTAATTAAAATCGATTTCTGTCTCGGGGATTTCGTCTCGGGTTCGGGTTTGGGCTACCCGAAATACCGACCACCGATAGTACCCTGTGTACCATTTCTCAAATTTTAAGTTCCCTGGGTACGCTGATATAGTACCCAGGTCGACAATGACAACTTATTTGCCTGAGTAGCCCAAGCTATTGGTAAATGCATGCTTGATCACTATGCTTGTGTACACAGTTTAATTAAATATCAAACCATGTACAATGACATGTCTATTACATTAGTAATTACTATTTTGATTGGCTTGGGTCATAAACTTGTACCTTTTATTGTTCACTTTTGCATTGATTACGTTTATAAAGTTATTTTGTTTATTATTCTATATGTGTAATTGTTGGCATATGCCAATCATTACCAGTGTTAAGGTATATAAACCCAGTTGCAGTGAGCAGGTGTTTTTTATTTACCTTGTATGTTTATGTGGTGAATGATTTATAAAATGTATTTCATGAATGTCATTACCTTTCTGCCATTTTTGGCTATTTAGGTTTCTGATACTTAATGTCCATATTCCAGAAAAATCAGATACATCTCTGCATTGACAGATCAATCAAAAATTTATGGCAAAATATGCGCCATCTTGTTTTTCCGAGGCGTTGTCACGGCGCATTGCGAGTAAATACGAATCACAAAATCGATATAATTTTGCATGCGGCTGTGAAACAAAACACTAATGTCGTATAATTCAAAGAGCATTGCCTGTAGACTTTTTGGTTAGGTCTTAAATCTATTTTCATCTTTCTTATATTCTTATTTGTTTTATTTCCGGTTCCGAAACAAACTTCCGGTTCGAATTTGCTGCAAACAATGAGCATGAACTGGTTAATCTCTTTAAAATTATCTATTTCTAAACAGTTTTCATTAATTTTGTTGATAGTTCTTTGTCATTTATCCTTTTTTTTTATTATTTCCATAACTGCAATCATTTGCAGTTTAAAAAAGTATGAATTATGAGTTTATATTTCGCAAAATGTATTTGTACTTATTTTCATTTTTGTGCAAGTTTCACAGGCCCCTGTTTCAGAAACAAATTTACCCCTATACTCTAATATAACACTTTTACCCCCTATACTCAAATATAACACTATTGTGTTATATTAGAGTATAGGGGGTAAATTTTGTTTCAGAAAAAAAATTTACCCCCTACTCTATAGGCTACTGGTTGTCAAGTCAAATATTGTCAAGTTTTGGATTGGGAAAATTTAACAAAATTTATAAAATTTATTGAATAACTTAATAACTACTTTTAATATAGTGCTTTAAAATGTATATATTATATAATTAGTCAAATTATTTAAACTGAGGTGTTGCCTCTTATTACACTGAACCCATACATTTTCTCCCAGATGAAGCCATGCAGACTTCAAATAACCAACAGAAATAAATGGTGTTAATTCATTATTCCCTTCCATAAAATGATGCTAAAGTCTTCGGATATATAAATATGTCACAATAAAATTATGTGTATCTTTCCAAGCTCATTCAGACTAAATTTTTACCTCGGTAGAAGATTACAACCCTCCATTTTTAAGTTTGAAAAGTTAAATAAATTTAACAGCAAATTTCATTATTGAATTGAAAATGCCTCAACCCTGACCAATTTCTTACTTCTAAGTACACCCAGACAGTGAATGGAAATACAGCATACAATATTAGGTCGACATAAAGCAAAACTACCAAAACATATATTTTTAATATGTTTTCATTCTGAAAACATGTAGATAAAGCTGTCACAGAGTAATGCGTGGGTTTAAACAGGGATTTAAGTATCAAATAAAACATGAAGATGTTCATAATATTACAAAACAAAACTTAATGTATTAATCATGGTATCGTCATGCAGTACCAGTTCGAGTTAACTTTATGGACTTACCAAGACAGATTGGGACTCATCATTCCAAAAAGTGATGAGTCCCAGTACTCACCATAAAAAAATTCTAGTGAGAACCCTGTGTTCTATCACTAACACGAAGTAAAAAACCAGTAAAATATAAATATGCATTGCATGGTCACGAACTCGAACATGTTGATTCCGCAAAATACCGGGGTGTCACAATTCAATCCAACTTGAAATGGGAAAATCACATCAACAACATCACATCAAAAGCAAACAAAACCCTTGGGCTCCTACGTAGATAAAAGCAGTAATAGTTCCACCAAAGTTAAAGCACAGGCATACAGAACACTAGTAAGATCCTTAGTGGAGTATGCCAGCTGATGCCAGCTGCTAGGTACGTTGCCAACCAATACTACAATACATCAAGTGTAAGCAGCATGATAGAACACCTAAACTGGCACTCTCTAGCGAACCGAAGAACTGACCCTCGGCTTACAATGATGTACAAAATAACAAACCAAAAAGTTACAATAGACAAAACAGAAAGGCTAATAACACCCACCAGACTTACACGAAACATGCACTCCCTCTCTTTCCAACAACCACAAACATGACTGCAACTCCGACAACAATCTTTCTTTCCTAGAACAATAAGAAACTGGAACAGCCTGCCACTGGACACTGTCATGAATGATTCACTGGAGTCATTCAAGTCAGCTGTGTCAGCAATACAACACTGATCACAAGTCTCTTTTTTATCTTAAAAAAAAAGTTTTAATATATTTTATTCTTCTTCTCATGCGCTGTGCAAGCATTGGCAGAATCTTCAACTTGCTGAAGGTGGCCAATTAAAGTGTAGAAGAGTATAGGGGGTAAAAAATTTTTCTGAAACGGGTGCCTGTGGCAAATTTTAGTGTGGTTAATACAGAAAAGTGTGCAGCTTGCCAGCTACAAGCCTTTAAGATAAATGATAATAAATATTACAAACTATTAAGTAATTTACAAAATATATATTAATATGACTGTAATTTCCAGATGTATTTTGGCAAGTCTGAGAGGTGTTTCAGTAGTTCTAAGATAATTTTGGTAAATCTTGGTACACCACAACTTGGCCCATAACCAATTTGGACTATTTCTTACTCGGACCACAACCAGTTGGAACTAGAATTTGATTTTAATCAATGGGATCACTCGGGACCAACCAGCATAGATGCTATATTTGAAAATTTGTTAAATTCTTTAGATGTTTATTTTCATTATAAAATTGAAATTTTGAAGCAAAGTTACATGTTAAAATTGGCAGATTTAAAGCACATTTATCATTGAGTTCTGTGTATATTTTATAAGGACTGATTGGGTGAACCTAAAAACAAAGAAATAAAAGAAAATTATAATTTATAATTTAACAAAATAGTTTTATTTTTCCAGGTTTGTTACCCGTAAAATGAATTTTGGTGCAGCAGCTGAAAAATTGGAAGAAATTTCTAAGGAGGAATGGCAGGATCGTCTCCAGGGTGTACATGTTACAAGGGGAGACATGAACAAACTTATTATGAATTATCTTGTCACAGGTAAAATTTGTACATAAATAACTAGATGAACTTGTTATAATCAGTGGTCACCACACCCTTAAAAAGTAGGGAGAAGTCAAGCCTTAATAAGGAGACTTTAAGGTAGAAGTGAAGCAAACCATAAACATACTTAATTTTGTTGCAGTCATGGCATATTTAAAAAAAATTGTTTACATCATATTGTTAATAATTGTTTTTTTTAAAGTTGATTTTGTTTTTTTTTAAAGATTTTTTTCCCTTTATGGTAAGCAATAGCATCAAACAGCACATACATTTACCTTTACATTAATTGAAAGAAAAAGAGGGTGACAGATATAGTAACTATTTTTCTAGTTTTTACTAGTAGCCATATAAGGTATTACCAAATAAATAGATTACATTGAGTTATTGTATAAATCATGCTGTTCTTCACTGTTTTAGTATGAACATCCCATGTTTATCTGGGCAAAAATATTCAAAAAGTATAAATAAACTAACATTACATTTAATCCAGAAATAATTCTTCTGTTCAGCACACTTTCACTTGCTCATAGCTGTGCTAAAGCCACATAGCTGTGATTAATGGGAAACCCATCTACAGAAATTAATATGAGATCATTAATGACTTCTTATCTTTGTTCCTTTAATTGCAGCTTATATATTTTGTCAAATACAATGATTAAAATAAATTAAATTTTGAAAGAACTTTAAGTTTCAAAACAATTCAAATGTGTATATTGATTGTTTACGATATTCATTAAGGGCTGTGTACTCTACTTTTTTCTCATGGTTTACTTTTGGTATAAGACAAGAAATTTCCCAGAAAAAAAACCAAATGACAGTATGTTATACTCTCATATTGGTCCTTTAGGTTATTTTTTCCTTTAATTTTCTAGTGATTTGTTGTCTTTTATTTAATAATTTAATTGGAAGGCTTGTGGTTGTTTACGTTTATAAATATACAGTTAGGAAATTCGCAAAAACATCATAATTATTAAATTATAAAATATATAATTTTATTTAATTTACATTAGAGGGCTTTAAGGAGGCAGCTGAGAAGTTCAGAATGGAATCAGGGGTACAGCCAACAGTAGATCTGGATCAACTAGATGAAAGAATCAAGATCAGAGATGCAATTCAGAATGGCAAGATACAAGATGCCATTTCATTGGTTAATAACATTCATCCAGAATTACTGGATAATGACAGATATTTGTATTTTCATTTACAGGTATATATACACATTTATTGATTGATTGATTTAGTTTCTGAATGAAGATTCTGGACAAAAAAGGGGAATGTTTAAAATATTCTATAAACTTTTTTGTGGCTGTATGCAATTGTATAAATTGATAATAGGTAAAAAAGGGGGTGGGGGAGTTTTACAAAATGCTTACAATTATTGATTCATTTTAGGTAAGCAGAAGTTATGAAATATAATATTATTAATTTTATACACTAACACACAACATGATTTAAAACCTGTAAAAATAAATTCCATTTTAAGTAGTGAGCATGTACATGGAACCTATATCTGAACAATATAAAATGGAATCAGCATGGACCTGAGTATATTATTATTCTGACAAATTTTTCCAGAAATTCCCTGCACATTTTCGATTCGAGATGTTACCTATTCCTTTATTTTATAATAATAATAATTGTGTATGACTCAGTCATTTCTGCTCTTTTTTACTGATCAGAAGTCTTGTCTGTATATAAACTCCATTGCTCTTTGTCATGTATTTTTTAGTAATATATTTTCAGCAACAACACTTAATAGAATTAATTAGATGCAAGGATGTTGAGTCTGCCTTAGATTATGCACAAACACATCTTGCAGAGCGAGGAGAGGAAAACCCAGAAATATTAGCAGAATTGGAAAGAACTTTAGCTTTATTAGCATTTGAAAACCCTGAGTTATCTCCCTTTGGTGAGCTGTTACATCCCTCACAGAGACAAAAGGTAACTTTATAATGATACACTGAATCAGTGAAATTTTTTTGTACACATAGGTTAAAGTTAAATATGCCTGTTTTAGGCCTTTCTTATATACAGACTTATCTTATTATAAATAGCTTTTTTCTTACATAAACATAAGACATTAGATTAAAGGCTGATTTTAGATTTTTTTCTCTGTTAAAATTACTTAAAGAGTTGTTGGATTTAAATTATATTAACTTTTATGTTCAGTATTTGTGCCTCACTAAGATCGTGCAAATTATTTATTAATGAACGTCATCCCTTAATCTTGAAACACATAAAAAGGAGTACATATGTAGTTGTAAAAAATTAATTTATTAGATTATTACACATGGTTTTCCATCAGGCCCCATATCATTCTGAGACTCCATATATATAATTTCCAGGCAGCAGCTGAGACCTAATATGGATCAAGGAAAGATATGGACCTGATATGGAAAACCCTGTGTCATAATCTTTGTATCATACATGTTCAGCCAAGACCTATAACTATATATCAGACCACTTGTATGCTTATTTCTAGCTTAACATTTCTATTTTTGAAGCTTAGATAGTCCTTTAATGTAAACTCTCTTTTTTACTGATACAGCAACATACCATTCTACAATTGTATCAATATTGTTTACCAACAGATATTTTACAGATGTCAGGGGAAGTTTTTTTTGTGATGCTGTACAGGTGTATGCGAGGCCTTGACATGCATATCAAGTCCTGTGTAGAGCACACAAGTCTTTTATATGCATATCAAGTCCTATGTAGTGCATACAAGTCTTTTATATGCATATCAAGTCCTGTGTAGAGTACACAAGTCTTTTATATGCATATCAAGTCCTGTGTAGAGCACACAAGTCTTTTATATGCATATCAAGTCCTGTGTAGAGCACACAAGTCTTTTATTTGCATATCAAGTCCTATGTAGAGTACACAAGTCTTTTATATGCATATCAAGTCCTGTGTAGAGCACACAAGTCTTTTATATGCATATCAAGTCCTATGTAGTGCATACAAGTCTTTTATATGCATATCAAGTCTTATGTAGAGTACACAAGTCTTTTATATGCATATCAAGTCCTATGTAGTGCATACAAGTCTTTTATATGCATATCAAGTCCTATGTAGAGTACACAAGTCTTTTATATGCATATCAAGTCCTGTGTAGAGCACACAAGTCTTTTATATGCATATCAAGTCCTATGTAGAGTATACAAGTCTTTTATATGCATATCAAGTCCTATGTAGTGCATACAAGAGACACTTCTTCCTGTTTCACACAAACATAAGCATACATATCAATGCTAAATGTAAAATAAAAATACATGCTGCACATATAATGACATACACCAGAACTTCAATAACTTGAACTCGCCGGGGTCACAGAAAACAGTTCGAGCTATCGGTAGTTCGAGCCACGGAAGTTTGACAACTTCTGGAAATTTTTCTGTTCCGTACGGGGATAGTTTTTGTTTTATGTGTCCCTCCTTATATTTCTACAAGCAGAAGGGTTGTTTTGGGAACTTAAATTCATTTTAAATGTATTTAGATGTTTATTTCATGAGTTTTGACACTAATAAAAAATATTTTAGGTGTTATAATTTGTCAAATTGGAAATTTCAACATCAGTTAATTATTTAAACCTGCAAAAACCAGTTTGTACACGGTCAATAATATTGCAATGGCAGTTACATTAAGTAAATAATTTTCACAGTAATTGTTGCAGACAGGTTTTTTAAAAATTATCTTAGCTTTAACAATTGGTTTTTAATATCAATTAAACAAGTCATAAATGAGTGTTACGATTAATTGGAATGTTTTTTGTTTTGACTTCATAATACACTTGGTACAGTTAATATTTATGATTTCTATTTGCCTGTTAAAACTTATCACCAAATCATGACATAACTATTTTCTGCTATTTTGTTTAAATTGACATACCTGTACTAATTGTTATGGCTTCTGTTGTTAGCCTTCTTTGTACCTGAAGTTAATTACTTCGTACCGAGTCTACCGACACTTATAATTTTAGTTGAATTTAATTTAATTTTATTTTATTTTATACCAAATGGACCTATAAATGAGTTTGAGTTTTCAAGAAATCAGTGTTAGAAAAACCTGGGTTTTTTGTACAAACATATATAGGAACAAATGACCGGACTTGAGAAATTGGTGGTGTTCGAGCCATCTGAGTTTAAGCTACCGAAGTTTGACTGTACATGGCACATATATGATCATATAATTCTGTAATACATGTATATAAATGTGACACACAAATGGTTAACATATGTTGGTTCCATACATGATTAACATGTGCAGTACCAAATGCATCTGCATCACATAAGTTAAACATATGCTGACTTTATAAATGTACCTCAACTAGAAACATATATAATATAGAACAAATGTGACACATTATGTTAAAGTGTTTTATTTGTAGGTCTCTATAGCTACTATCTTTGGATTTTCAGACTGTTGCATTTGTAAATGAATTGAGGGCTTTATATATATAACATGTATATGACACAAAAAAACGATCTGTTTAACAAAAGGCTATTTTAAAGTTAAACGTCACAAACACAATCTCGTGGTAAATACTGTCAATATGGCGACCCCCATATACAAAGTTTTACCACACTTAATCCACTGTAGAAGCATTAACTGTAAAGAATACAATAAAACATCACAAGGCAATTATATCTCTTTTTATTTTAATTTTTTTGAAAAGTTTCCCTTTAATTACAACAATACCTTTATAATTTGTACAGGTAGCCAGTGAACTTAATGCAGCGATACTGGAAGTGGACTCTACACCAAAGTTAGCCAATCTTGTCAAACTATTACTCTGGTCTCAGGAAGAATTAGATAAAAAAAAGATCAAATATCCAAGAATGACAGACATTTCTCACGGCACTTTGGATGAACCCAAATGACAACTCATCGAGTCCAACAGACAAAAAATGATCTCATCCTAGTCATTATAGAAAAATCACAGGCTGATTATCACAAGATACAAAATTCAGAATAATTATTATCATGGTCACAGAAATGTTTTGGAACATGATCAGACTGCATCATGGCGTGAATAGGTCAAGAATAGTTGTTTACATCCATTTTATTTTTGCATCAAGTTGTAACATTTCATTTATTTAAGTCTGAAGAGTTTTTTTGTTTTGTTTTATTAACATTTATAAAGGTCAGTGACAGCTGTTTTTGGAAATACATTAAACATGCAGGATGTGATTTATGGCTTAAACAACTTGAACATGGTATATTATTTAAAATGAAAATTTGAAAGATTTACATTACTATTTCTGAATCAGAATCATACAATGGAACATTAGATGTTGACAGGATGCATCCACAACTGAAAACATGCATAAAATACCCATCTATAGGTATGCTGTGAGGATCTGTATCAAAATACATCGTTAGAAAAATACACATACATGTACAAATGAATACACACAAAATTGTAAAAATGGGAGATAATTGATATGAACTTGCTGTAAATTTAATGATTTGCACAAAACCAATAAAATTTATACAAATCTTTTTTTGTGATATGATTTTTTCACTATTAATCACATTTATAACATGGTTTTAGACTTAACAAAGTAGTTAAAACACTATATTAAGGCTTCTATGTATACAAAATGGCTACATACATTTGCACTAATGTAGCACACCAAATAAATTGTATTCTGTAATATGCTGTATAACAAATTGTTTTGATTTTTAAAAATATTTATTGCCAGTATTAACTGCTGGTGCTATAAATGAATATGACACTCATTTCATATTGATATTTCATCAGTTTGTGTAAGTTAATTCATTTGGTCTTCTGAGATTTCATTGTTTAATTTAAAAAATGTTGTATTGTTGTAAATATTATGTACAAAAGAACGCATTGTATATAAAAGTTAATGTTTTCACAGTTATTATTTGTGTTGATTGACTCTTCCCTATGTAATAATTAAGTTGTGTTCTGAGCCTGTACAACCAACCTTTGGATAGTAGTGTACAATTGTTTGTTTAAATCATATCTTACTCCACTTTTCTGGGACCATACTGGGACGGCTCCCATTGCTCCACCCACAGAGCAGCCCAGGACGTCCCCGGGTGGCGGATAAGGGAGACCCTCTCGGTGGGGGTTGTCAGGTCATAATACTGAAAGCCTGGCATGGACCATAGTGGGTGACGTGTTTGGAGAGTGCCACGCTCCTTGCACAATAAAGATCCCTTTTGTACATTTCGAAAAAGAGTAGGCTCATTGTAGCCGCTACAAAAGGCTAAATTCTCCTACCCTACCCAATACCTGTACTTTTCCAGTGGCAGTCAAAATTGTGTTCCTTGTATCCCTTCTCACCCATTTTTCAATTGATGTATTTTGTTAACTTGTTTCTGTCCTGAATAAAGCTGAAATACTGCTCACTGGACATAAAGCAAATATCCAATCAATTAATTTCTCCACTTTAAGCAATTTTTTCAGATATATCATGGCATTCAGTTTTTATTGGGGGGAGGAAGCTGGAGAAAACCCCTGACCTTTGGTAGGATTACTGGCAATCCTTATGAATTAAGATTTGAGTGAGGTATACCTTGCCCGCAGTTAGACGTTCCCTCAGCCCTAGTGTTGAAAGGTTCGTGTTCCATAGTGACTAATTAGCTTAACCCCTCTGTACAGTAGAATACAAATACTTTTTTATACTGTATTTGCCAGTTATATATTCTGTTGGAAAGCATGCTTAAGAGTTGGTTTGGGATGTGATATAAAAAGACCAATATCTCATATCATATTCAATCATATTGTATTTATTATATTTTTCAATATTTTAGCAATAGAAGGAAGGCTTTTGTATAGATTTCATAGTCTACATCCATGGCGTCTCTCTTTGTTTACACTCAGAAGAAGTGCATCAACCCATCTGGGGTGTGTTACGCTGGGCTGTTATGGATGATGTCATCAACCCATCAGGGGTGTGTTACGCTGGGCTGTTATGGATGATGTCATCAACCCATCAGGGGTGTGTTACGCTGGGCTGTTATGGATGATGTCATCAACCCATCAGGGGTGTGTTACGCTGGGCTGTTATGGATGATGTCATCAACCCATCAGGGGTGTGTTACGCTGGGCTGTTATGGATGATGTCATCAACCCATCAGTGGTGTGTTACGCTGGGCTGTTATGGATGATGTCATCAACCCATCAGGGGTGTGTTGTGCTGGGCTGTTATGGATGATGTCATCAACCCATCAGGGGTGTGTTGTGCTGGGCTGTTATGGATGATGTCATCAACCCATCAGGGGTGTGTTACGCTGGGCTGTTATGGATGATGTCATCAACCCATCAGGGGTGTGTTACGCTGGGCTGTTGTGGATGATGTCATCAACCCATCAGGGGTGTGTTACGCTGGGCTGTTATGGATGATGTCATCAACCCATCAGGGGTGTGTTGTGCTGGGCTGTTATGGATGATGTCATCAACCCATCAGGGGTGTGTTACGCTGGGCTGTTATGGATGATGTCATCAACCAATCAGGGGTGTGTTACGCTGGGCTGTTATGGATGTCATCAACCCATCAGGGGTGTGTTACGCTGGGCTGTTATGGATGATGTCATCAACCCATCAGTGGTGTGTTGTGCTGGGCTGTTATGGATGATGTCATCAACCCATCAGGGGTGTGTTATGCTGGGCTGTTATGGATGATGTCATCAACCCATCAGGGATGTGTTACGCTGGGCTGTTATGGATGATGTCATCAACCCATCAGGGGTGTGTTACGCTGGGCTGTTATGGATGATGTCATCAACCCATCAGGGGTGTGTTACGCTGGGCTGTTATGGATGATGTCATCAACCCATCAGTGGTGTGTTACGCTGGGCTGTTATGGATGATGTCATCAACCCATCAGGGGTGTGTTGTGCTGGGCTGTTATGGATGATGTCATCAACCCATCAGGGGTGTGTTGTGCTGGGCTGTTATGGATGATGTCATCAACCCATCAGGGGTGTGTTACGCTGGGCTGTTATGGATGATGTCATCAACCCATCAGGGGTGTGTTACGCTGGGCTGTTGTGGATGATGTCATCAACCCATCAGGGGTGTGTTACGCTGGGCTGTTATGGATGATGTCATCAACCCATCAGGGGTGTGTTGTGCTGGGCTGTTATGGATGATGTCATCAACCCATCAGGGGTGTGTTACGCTGGGCTGTTATGGATGATGTCATCAACCAATCAGGGGTGTGTTACGCTGGGCTGTTCTGGATGATGTCATCAACCCATCAGGGGTGTGTTACGCTGGGCTGTTATGGATGATGTCATCAACCCATCAGTGGTGTGTTGTGCTGGGCTGTTATGGATGATGTCATCAACCCATCAGGGGTGTGTTACGCTGGGCTGTTATGGATGATGTCATCAACCCATCAGGGGTGTGTTACGCTGGGCTGTTATGGATGATGTCATCAACCCATCAGGGGTGTGTTACGCTGGGCTGTTATGGATGATGTCATCAACCCATCAGGGGTGTGTTACGCTGGGCTGTTATGGATGATGTCATCAACCCATCAGGGGTGTGTTACGCTGGGCTGTTATGGATGATGTCATCAACCCATCAGTGGTGTGTTACGCTGGGCTGTTATGGATGATGTCATCAACCCATCAGGGGTGTGTTGTGCTGGGCTGTTATGGATGATGTCATCAACCCATCAGGGGTGTGTTGTGCTGGGCTGTTATGGATGATGTCATCAACCCATCAGTGGTGTGTTACGCTGGGCTGTTATGGATGATGTCATCAACCCATCAGGGGTGTGTTACGCTGGGCTGTTATGGATGATGTCATCAACCCATCAGGGGTGTGTTGTGCTGGGCTGTTATGGATGATGTCATCAACCCATCAGGGGTGTGTTACGCTGGGCTGTTATGGATGATGTCATCAACCCATCAGAGGTGTGTTACGCTGGGCTGTTATGGATGATGTCATCAACCCATCAGTGGTGTGTTATGCCGGGCTGTTATGGATGATGTCATCAACCCATCAGGGGTGTGTTGTGCTGGGCTGTTATAGATGATGTCGTCAACCCATCAGGGGTGTGTTACGCTGGGCTGTTATGGATGATGTCATCAACCCATCAGGGGTGTGTTACGCTGGGCTATTATGGATGTTGTCATCAACCCATCAGGGGTGTGTTACGCTGGGCTATTATGGATGTTGTCGTCAACCATTCAGGGGTGTATTACTAGTTTTCTTCCAAGATGTTATTGATAACTGCCCACCAGTTGTTGCAGCTGATGTCATCAATTTATCAGGGTGTGTTGTGGGTGTTCTTACAGGATGTTAGGAAGAACATTATGGATTCTGATCAGTATAACATATGCAGAATATCTATGTTTTATACTGAAAAGATGATATTTACTTTTATCTGTACTACAAACTTAAGTGTTTGAGGAATTAGAATGAGTTTGCAGCTATACTTAATTTTGTTTTCACTTAGAGTACAAATTGTTACAATAGTTTAAAGATGAAAAGATATGTACATTATATCTGTTGAATGAATTGCACGAAATTGTTTTAACGTGCATCATTTGTATAAATTAAGTCATGTGAGAGTACTGTCCCTTTTGGGAAGGTTTTCTCCATTGTTTTGAATGACATATATCTCAACACCAACTCCTGTGATAAAGATTTAAGTTATCTTTTTAGGGACTTTTCTGTCTTGTATTTTAACTCAGTAATGCTACACTGATTATCAAATTTAAAACATCAGATTTAGATGAGAGCTAGTTAATTTGTTAAAAACAATACAAAATTACAATTTTTTTATTACCAGTTATTAAGAATTGATGGCAGTCTAACACTAAATTTAGATACATTTGTAAGAAAATGTTACATTTGTGAAGTTTCATTCAATATTTCTATTCAGAGCTTTACAATCAATGATAAAACTTATCAAAGAAAGACAATGTTAAAAAATTTAAGAAACTGTTTTACGTTTTTATGCAAATAGGAAATTTACAAGTCCTTAATTACTTTAATCTTAATTTAAGTCTCCTTTATATTAGCTCAACAAAGGTCTATATGAGCTTTTGCCATCTCTTGGCATCCATTGTCTGTTGTCCGTTTTTTCTCAGGGTGTTGATAAATGGACAAAGATGGAGACTGTTACTAAAAATACAACATAAGTGTCAACACATGTTTTTAGGTCAATATGTCAAAAACCCTAACCTCAAATTCATCAGCTCATTAAGCTCTATAAAAGTTCCTATTAATTCAAAGTGGTATAATGACTTCCTGTAGGTGTCACCTGTTGCCTGTGGCTATAGTAACATATACTAATAAGGTTAATTAGATGCAAAATTTAATTGGCATAGACAAACAATATAAAAACAATACCATAGTCTTTTAGTAACAGCCATAGTTTTTTTAACAGGAAGTAAAAGGGGAGATAATCATGTAAAACTGGAAATGGGTCAATTGCCTTTCAGTTAGGATTTTGTTCAGTTTGTATGCCCCATCACACAAAGAGGGTATCACATAATACCCCCGTGTGGATTTGAGTGTTTATCCCACCATCGGTCCTTCCGTCTGTCCATATACCTCGGTGGTTTCCAGATGTTATTTAAACTTTGCGCAGCAATTAAATACTATAAAATGAAGATCAGGTTGAATTTTCAGCACAATCCCATTTGTAGTTTTTGAGTTGTGCCATTTTATATAATTTTTATAGGTCCAGAGTCAAGGTAAAAATTGTCTTCTGAGATGGACTGTTATCATGCTCAACTGTTCCTGTAGGCTGATAATTCTGTAAAATGTGTTCATGATTATTAAAAACAATGCAACAAGGCAGGGTATCATTTAATGTCCCTTTTAAGGTATCCGACCCATAGTTAAGTCCCCGTTTAATTTTTTTTTTCGATCAAGAAACACAGCTTTATTAAGTCAATGTATTGCTAATTAATGATACAAATTAAATACATTGTTTTACTTGAGTCAATGTTTACAGTTTTGAGCTAAAAAGTAGGTTACTCAAATAGTATTTCCGATGTTTGCAGAACATTACCGAGGTCTGCTCCATTGAAAAACAATGGACATCCCGGACAATAAATATGATCAAATGATCCATTGTGGTCCGGATACCTTAAAAGGCCTTTTTTTAAGCCCCCGCGACGACATGTCGGGGAACATTATCAGTTACCTACGTTATTACCCGGGTGTATGGAAATTGTACCACCTGAAAGTACTTCTGTCCAGCCTGAGGCGAAGCCGAAGGCTGTCCAGAAGTACTTTCAGGTGGTACAATTTCCATACACCCGGGTTATAACGTAGGTAACGGATTTATCCCCGGCTAACAAGTGTAAAAGGCTGAAAATAGGTTCTTTTGTCGTCAGAAAATGCTAAATGGACAACGTCATCACAGTTGCTCACAAAAAATTATACGTTTTTTATGAAGCAAATGCCCATTTTACCAAGTCGAGGATGTTACCTTTGGTAACAACCTCAGACTTAGCGAGTTTAAAGAGTTTTTATTTTGTTTTACATTGTTTTTCCTACTATCGGTATTTTTTCGCCTCAAGTCACGCTAGCATAACGTCAACAGACAATGACGTCAAGTTCGGATTTAAATTCATATTTATGTGTGTCAGTGTGAATTTAGGGCATCTACAGTGTTTGAAAGGAAGTACAAATACAAATATAAAAAGACAGAAATGTTCATTTGTGGAATAACATACACTGGTACTCTAGAACATACATTAGCAACGCATAAACAATACACCCTGCGACGTTAGCAACGAAGACGGGGGCATGGGATTTGTACCAACCAATCAAAAGTCCGCATTTGTTGCAAGCCGGGGATAATAAGTTTTACTCATGTCCGTCCGTCTGTCTGTCCGTCCGTCCGTACGAATTTCCGTCAAGCTTTTCTCAGAAACTGTACATGAGAACAATTTGAAATTTGGCAGGGAGGTTCAGTATCACAAGTATCACCTGTCGGACAACTACTTCCTGTTTGCGACTGGGCCGATATGAAAATGTGTTGACATGAGTATGAAAATTTCCGTCAGGTTTTTCCCAAAAACCATACAAGATAACAATTTGAAAGTTGGCAGGGTGGTTCAGTATCACAAGTTGTACGTCCTAAGCGACTTTCAGAACTGTCGGACAACTACTCCCTGTTTGCGACTGGGCCGATATAAAAATGTGTTAACACAAATATGAAAATTTCCGTCAAGCTTTTCTCAGAAACCGTACATGAGAACAATTTGAAAGTTGGCAGGGTCGTTCAGTATCACAAGTTGTACGTCCTAAGCGACTTTCAGACCTGTCGGACAACTACTTCCTGTTTGCGACTGGGCTGAAATAAAAATGTGTTAACACAAGTATGAAAATTTCCGTCAAGCTTTTATCAGAAACCGTACTTGAAAACAATTTTAAATTTGGCAGGGTGGTTCAGTATCACAAGTTGTACGTCCTAAGCGACTTTCAGACCTGTCGGACAACTACTTCCTGTTTGGGACTTCATTTAGCGGGGGCATCCGTGTCCCATGGACACATTCTTCAATTTTTTAAAATATAACTTGAAAATTATAAGAGGTATATTTACATTGTAAATTGTGTAAATTATCAGCAAGACAATGACACAAAGCACATTATTGGTCTAAAAGTGACAGAACACTCGATATACCAGATATTGCCTAAATTTGAAGTTTTTGCCCTGTGACCTAAAAACTATTGCAGCTAGAGTAAAACTGTAAATCGCAAAATGATCAACAATACAAGTGCCACAATTATTGTCAAACGGCATATTGGGGTTATTGCCCTTAGGTAACAATGTTTCATAGATTACAAGTTAGTGCTTTGTTAATTACAAACTAAAACAGCAAAGGGAAAACCAGAAAAAGCAAAAATATTTTTTTTAAACAAGGCCTGCAACTGATTTAATTGTCCAAAAATTTATTTACTACTCAATAAAGTAGTTATTGTTCTTTTGTGCTATTTTTTTCATTAAAAAAAAAAAGTTATCAGCAAAACTCTGTTTTGATCCGAACAGTTTCCGTATGTACGTGCGAAAATTGGTCTGCGGTCGTGTTTTGCATTCTTTGCCTGTTTTAATTAAACGAAATTTCACACAAAAGGTAGAGTTATTCCTGAATATAATTGAGCAGGTCTGATATGCATTGATAGGTCTGATAGGTATTGACACAAGAATAATAAATAGCAGGGACAGTCTATACTAACTTAGTATAGAATGTCCCTGTAAATAGGTATTTGACATTTGTGATGGAAAATTCTCTTATCTATGTTAACATTTACCAACATAGTAAAAGCTGACACAATTTTATTTCCGGTAGTTTTGATTTATTTTATAGTTGGTCATTCTTGCTTAGCCACTATTTTTTCTCGCCACACGAGTCGAAATGCATCTCCATCCATCGTAACAAGCCACGAGTTCGTTTGTTAACATCACCAAGAAACTTATCAATTTTCGATGTTTGTTTACTTCGCGAATTTTAAAGTCGTTTCATACTATATTTCATTTTAATGCTTTAAGTATTTAATTTAAACTTAACACGATTTATTTTTCTTCCTTTTATATGTTCTTCAAAACAAGGGAAGGGTGTGATCTATAGTAAACAACATACTTATCTCTTACTGTCCTTACTATAGTCCACAACTACTTGCACCAATGAATGGGATATGATGAAACTTTCATAGAATCCTTTGTCACATGATTCAGTAGTGAACTGATATTTTACATTTTGACCGGAATGATTTTGGAGTTTCCCAAAGTCCTGGATATTGCAATTCTAGACATAGGGAGTTGAGGATATCAATTATGAGGATTGCTAACAGTTTTTTTCTGATATGTTTCTTGATTTTCCTTCAGTGTTGCATTGGTTTGTTTTATTTTCAGTTAATGCATATGGCAGAGTAATGTTTTTACTTGAGTTTTAATCGAACATGAGACAGGGATCTCATTTAATACTTTCGAAGAAACACTTTCTTCAGTGTAGTCTGCACTTTGATTTCCAGACAACTGTTTAACATTATTACGATTATTCAAATTCTTTAAAAGAAGAGTTGTTAATTCCCTATAATCCACGGATCTTATCTCGGTTATATTTCCGATTATTTTTAATTAACCTTGTTTGTGTTTAACATTTGAAAACAATGTTATAATCCATCTATAGAGATGTTTAGACTATTTTCCTTTTTACTATTATTGATAATCTTTGAACACTCGTTTGATGTCTTAATATCCAGTTACTTATTTCCGTCAAAATGGACTTGTGCTATGGATATAATGCGATGTATATATTTTTTAGTCCCTTTGTGACAATTTTCATAGTGCGCTAAAACATGGATTTAAAAAGTTGACGTCTGTATTTTGAAATAAATCCAGGTTTTGCTTGTTGAAGTTTTATGGTACTGAAAAAAAGTCTACAGGAATGGAAAAAAATAGGACATAATCCGGGTTGACACACGACAACAGAAGAAACCACCAAAAACAACAGCCATAATCAAAACTCACGCCATATAAGAACATAGGTGCACTCAGGTGCTAAGGGCGAGTAAATAGTGCGCTCATAATTAGACACTAATCGAGTTACTATAATAATCGTGACCGTACGTGAAAAAGTCAAATTCAGAACTCGGAAAACCAACATATTAAGAAGATTTGTGAATATTTCTGAATACCAGCCATATATGTTTTTGTCCACGATTTTTTTATCAATACATTTTGAAATCTAAATTAACCTACAATAGTTTTATGTTAATCGACTATCATCTTCAAAAATGGCGTGAACGTATTAAGTCCCGTCATCTCGAAACTTACTTTTTAAAACGGATTATGGTATATCTGTTTTCTTTCCTGCCTGTTTTTTTAAAACTTATGCCTTCAAAACAACCAATGTTGATTCCAACAGAAAACCATGAGGAAAATATAGGTCAAATAACATATACTCAATATTTTCAAAAGAGGCAATTAAGCTATACTTCAAGATTTCGTCATGTAATTAAAGTTACTATGAAATATGAAAACATCAGATGATGATTGAACAGTAGAATATGTCCATAATAAAAGTTAATCATTTACTTTGTATGTTTAATATACAACCATTTATATGTTAACTAGGATTATTCCGTAAAGGCCGATTCCTGACACAGATGAGCTCACGCGCACACATCTGTACTCGTTGCGTCAGCCAATCAAATAGTATTTTAACAAGAACGTTGTGATAGTATCATAACAACCTTCTTGTTTAGGTTGTTCTGATTGGATGCAGGAGACAATGGAGAGTCTACGGGATATTTCTATATGGAAGTTGGTTTATGGAAAATAGGTTTCATGCGCTTTTAAGGAAACCCCTTTTCTCTGATTGAATTTCCATCATTAGATTAAGATATCCCGTTCTTAAAGTAAATGGCCGATTAATGGTACTGAACTTACGCGCATTCATCTTTGCGTCATCCAATCAAAACACATTAAACGTTGTGTTATTGTTACAAAAGTTATTGTTATTATGTCAAAAGTAATTGTTTCGGGTTTTTTATTGGATGTTGGAGACAATGGAGACTTCAACAATTGAGAGTCTATAGGATCCTATAGGATATCGATATAAAAGTTACTAATAAATCATAAATCTCCAACAATATAATAATTGATGTTGATTGCTGCAATCTCTAAATAGTTACAAATCCGTGTCTATACTTCCTAATATTTCTTTTTTATAAACCTCAAACTTAGTCAAACAGACCATTTAACTTGAAAGGGGGGGCCTTGGTTTTTTGTATTGGTCAGAAATTTTTTTCCGCGCAGACAAAATATTTCTTTTTTGAAGGCGTCCCGACAGAATATTTTTTTCATTATTAGCATTAATTTATATAGCAGAAATCCTTCTTCAGAATATTTTTTCTTACCCTCTGCTTCCAAAATATTTTTTTCATCAAAAATCATTTTCAGAATATTTTTTTAGGAAAAAAACCAAGACCCCCCCCTGCAATTTAAATGGTCGTTCCCTTAGGACTATAAAACAGATTTTATAGACATTCTATCACAAATTATTTTTTCTACATTTCTACATTTGCTTTACAGATTACCTTGTTATAAAGAGCGATCCGCTATTTGCACAGAAAAACTACAGATATTTATAGCCAAAAATTTCAGTTTCTACTGAATAAGGAATCATATTTATTGTGGTATTTTTGATTCGGAAACAAATTTAAATAAAATGTCAATTTGTCTAAAGTAATGTTAGGTTGCAATATTTTGACCATTATTCAGCATTAGCTTTACATATCGCTAGATCGGATAACAGTATTGTATAAATTAGTATTTTAAAGTACACTCATCTGGTAATTCGACATCTTCAGTAAAGGATTTTACTTCTTCAATGTAACATCTTAAATATGGTTGTAAATCATTTAGGTTCACATAGATTAAAACAGGTAACAAATTCTTTCCGTGTCTGACGCCAGTACCAGTGTAAACGTCAAACTTGTATTTTATTTATTTATTTGCTTGATCTTAAGCTTTATTTCCATCTTGTAATAAATGCCAGTTATAATGTTTTTGTTGATAATTTGAAAATAATGAATTTGTGAACATTGTCGAATGCGTTCTCAAAATGTAGTGTTTTTATGTAGCTTATATATTAGACTGGTTTACAACTACAACGAAATTGTGACGTGATGTAATGTGATTTTATTGTAACCAGTAGAAAAATATATAATATAATTAATGATTATCTCTGGGAAATATATTTTGCCACTCGTGCATGGCTGCTGCTTCCTTAAAGATATGTGGAAATATTTCTGAATGTAGTTCGTATATACAGCTGTTCTATCTGAAAAAAAAACACAGAGCCACATTAAGAATTTTTCAAAGATTTTAAATCGTTTTGTTTGTACGCTTTCTGCATTTTTATTTATTTATTTATTTATTTATTTATTTATTTATTTATTTATTTATTTATTTATTTATTTATTTATTTATTTATTTATTTATTTATTTATTTATTTATTTATTTATTTATTTATTTATTTATTTATTTATTTATTTATTTATTTATTTATATTTGTCATTGATATAAGGGAAACCCATCTCTTTTTAACATTTTCATATCAGAATGATATTTGGAGTTTCCCATAGAAGATATGGACTTTGTCGTTGACATAAGGGGTATCCATCTCTTATCCGCAAATTGACTTATATCACTGAACGAACTTTGACGAAAGGTTCATAGAATCATTGTCACAGTGCCAGTGTGACCTGATACTTAAAATTTGGATTTGAATGATATTGAAGTTTCCCATAGAAAAAAATGGACTTTGTAATTTGAAATAAGTTGGCACCCATCTCTTATCCACAACTCATCCTAGATCTCTGAGGATTTTTGTCAGCCAATTTTTCAGACTTTTTCAGAAAAGGTACAGAAGACGGGACTTTGTGTACCTGTAATCAACTCCTCCTACATTTTTATCGTCCCAGATGTTTTATAACTTGGGAAGCTGGTGTATCAATTAGTGATCAGTGGTCACAGTTTTCTAGTTTGTTGGTTATTTTTGGGGTTGTGTGTGTGTTACTGTGTTTCCAGCGGCCGCGACAGCGTTACAAGCAAGTTAGAGTTAAGTCTTTATATGCGAGAAGAACTGATATCTTATACTGCGTGGTTTATATGTCAAGTGTGCGTATTTCATGGGTATTTGATAAGCTCAATTAAAAATTCAACCTTTGTTAGCCTGTCAGGTGTTGTGCCCAAGTTTCTAGTAATTGCCTCGTTGTTTCGACTACTGTTTAAACAAGTAATTCTGTCCTTTAAAGATCGTCAAGATAGCTTAATATTTTAAGAAGTAGCTAACGTAATGATAAATGATCAAATATCCACCCATTTACCTTATGATCAACCAAATCCACTTCCCCATCGTCCTTCAAATCCACTAAAAGCACACCTGTCTTCGTCACAACCTCGACAGCGTCTCCCACTGTCATCTGTAACAGTGGTCTGTCGTCGACAAGTTGCGGGCACAATCACTCTACAACTCTCTAGCGTAGGACATCCACTTGGCCTTGGGAGTATCTGTGCAGAAGTGTTTCTTGTTCTCGTTTCAACAGCTGTTCTCTGATTTGTTCTTATTTGACTTTGGGTTGCAGCTGTTTGTTGCTCTGCAGTAGGAGTAGGTGTTCTAGTTCGTGTTACTTGTCTACTGATAAACGTGGATCGTGTTGTTTGCGGTCGTGAGCGGGGCGAATTACTTGATGATTGAGATATTGAAGGTGTTACTGGGAATGTTTGGGTGCGTGTTTCGGTATTTACTTGACGTGTGGGCATTTGTCTCAGTGGTGCTAATACTAAAGGTCGAGATGCTGCCGATGGTTGTCTTCTCAACACCAGGGGTTGTACAGGAGTCAACGTCTGACTTAATGGTATAGTTCCCCTTGACGGCATCCTGGTGGATTGTCGAGACGATGGCGAGTCGATTACGCCATGTCGATTGCGAAGAACCAATGGTGTTGGGTGATTGGAATTGGCATTTGGAATCACAGTACGTGGATTCATTACGAGTGGTCCGGCATTTCTGTTTCTTACATTATTGTCTACACTCTCCGGGATTTTCTGCCTGTCACTAGCCAATCCTCTATCTAAAGCACTTAATAGAACAGACCTAATTCTTTCCTCAGCAGATGCTTTAATAAGACTGCTTAGAGCATTTATTCGTCTATGTACTCGTTGTGTTGCTTTTACTCCTTCATTGGTTGAGTCATGTTTTGTTTCTGCATTACTGTCAAAACCAGAACCTGAAGACTGATGGATGTCATTAGAATCAGGAACCGATGCGGTTGTAGCTACCGGGCTACTAACGGTTGTTGCAGGATTTGAAAGTATCGCTCTGGGTAAAAAAGAATCGGGTAGCTGAGACGGAAATATTAAACGATTTAATACATTTTGAAAGTTTGTCTCTTTTAATCTCGGTGACACCACAAACACTTGTTGGCTTTTGGGGGCTAATTCTCCGCCAGGATCATGCTTGCTTACAACCAGCAAATTCTGATCTTGTGCTAAGAAAAAAATAGAAAAAAATGTTATTACATTCAAATAAGTAATAAAATAATGAAGCCGAATAAAATAGGCATATGTACAATTTTGCTTTAAAACATGTTTGTGCAGCTCCATTTTACGGTTTTGTAATTAAATAACTTAGTTTGAGTGTGTGTAATCCTTTGAACAAAACACGATTTTCTGATTTTTTTTAATACAAATACAGACTTTAGACAGTTTACTGAGCATTTCCGTCTTTGAGTTTTATTGTGACATGAAACCCCCCCCCCCCCCCCCAAGTATGTATTACATTATTGCACGGAGCAAGTATCACAAACCACATATACAGCATTAATTCCTGATACTCTTATGTGTAATACAATACGGAACAAAAAGGATGCATTTCAAAGAGTTCTTTGTAACCAACTATGTCAACATAAACTATTGATTTTGTTAACTCTTTCGATTAATATAAGTGAAAAATTCAAAATAGTATTTTGAACAATGTAAATAATATCTCAATTAAAACTCACACAATAAAGCTTAGTATTTCATAAGTTACCATTTACCTTTTACGAATAACAAGGATAAATTAACTTACCTGTCATTTCCGATAGGAATAACATAGATACGACCGTAAATAATAGAACACACATAACTGATTGTACCCAAACACTGCAAATAAATATATAGTAAGTCTGTTCTCATTTCATTCAAAAATAAATGTATGAAGTGGGTTCAGATATCTTGCATCTTGTGTGGACGGTACAGAACTATACAATGGTCAGTCCGGTATCCGTATGTTGACATCCGCCGAGGAATTTACATCAATCGATTAGTAATAAATTCACTGCTATTTGTAATCATATTTTAGTGTTTTATTGTTCTTTCTGAACATACAGTCATTCAGTTAATGAGCGTTATATTGTTAACATCATTAACAAGTGACAAGTCACATTCCTGAACCTGGTGTCGGTTATGCAACAATATATACTGCCAAAAATACATGTACTAATATTGCATATTATCTTTTACTCATGAGCGTGTAGTTTAACGTATTAAAATGTAGGATGTATTAATTCCTCTTGACTAAGATAAACAATTATAAACACAGTTGCTTATACTATAATAGGTATTACAACACCGCAAAACTCCCTAGTGTCAGGACGACAAGCTACGGTGCAAAATCTTTTCGATACTTTTCTGTTAAAACTTGGAATGATCTGCCTGACAATTTTAGGAAGGCGTTTTCTTTTCAACAATTCAAAAATTTAATAAGCTCATAGGATGGCAAGTCATTCCACCTCTTCGCTCGACGTAACTGCTAGTGCTTATTCGTGCTACTTATTGATCTGTAATTTACTCACTTGATGTTTGTTTGCTTAGTTATCTCTGCTGTTTGTTGTATTCAGTTTTAACATGTATGTATTTTAATACTGTGTCTGTGTTGTTGTCTATGTATGCATGTCGATTTTAAAAGCTATGAAAAGCTTGCGTTGTTTATATAAACCGACTATAAATTACGTTTCTTTGTCTTTGATACCAACCCATGATCATTAAATTGCACTTGTACACAACAGGCTACCGTAGCTGATGACACTGAGACGTTTGGGTAGGGACTTTACACACAGCAAAGACTAGATTATAAAGAACGTATTGTCCTGATTTAAAAAAAACCTGCAGTTTGTTATATGCTTTTCAATTTACTACAAATCACTGGTTCAGCGCATACCTTTGTATGGAGTGTTGGTTGGCAGTAAAACTTTGAACAAAATCATTGATTACAGTTGTATTAGTAGCGTGTGATTGAATAATCAGACACTATACAACATGATAACCTGTCAGTCACGTGATACACTTAACAACTTGTAATAAATATGTCAAGTAACCGGGTAAAAGTGAATGTCATATTGACAATAGCAATTTGGAATTCTGTTGTGAGGCCCTCGCTTACGCATACATCTGCTGGATGACTTTGTCTAACTCGAGTCAAGATTTATTAGAACGATTACAGTATAAAACTGTTAAAGTTATCCTGCGCACTAAAATTAGTATACCTAATGTAGCTGTTTTACTTGAGTTGGGATGGGAACCTATAACAGCTTTATACATATATAGACAAAGAGTAATTTATTTTAAGCACCTTTTCGAACTTCCAGACAAACGTTATGTAAAAAGTATTGGTTGAAATGTACGAATCAAAATGAGTCATTTTGGGGATATAAAAGTAAGATCTTGCAAACTATTTCAACTGTTAATAACACAAATATCGCTATTGAAAGCCTTAATACGCGGAAAATAAATAGTCTCATTGGAAGCCACATAAGAAAAAAAAATCACTTGGAAGAAATGCAGTCTAAGCTAGAGAAGTCTAGATAAGTATAAACAATTCTATAGTATAAAAGGGAGGCAAGCATAAGGAAACTTCCGCGAATCTCGCATTAAACTCCTTGCGTGAACGAACACGCTACCTATAAATGTATATATATCGGATGAATATGTCACAACACGATACATGGGATCTCTGTAAGCGAGAACCTCTCACATGTATTATTAATTGTCCGATTTATGAATCTATACGTAATGAATACTCAGAACTATTTGAGTCCGATTTCCTAAGCCATAATAAAGGCATCTCTCTTCTTTTACATGATTTTTGCCTAATGCAAAGTTACAATTTGTAATTGGTGCTATAGGATATGTTTTTAGCAATTATATAGGACAATTTTATGATTAGGTAGAATGTTTTTAAGTTAATGTTTTAATTTAAGGTCCAAACTTTTACAGTTGAATTAACTTTTAATTGAAAGACATTTTTTTATCTGTGTCACTTATAATTTTGAATAATATTGTTGTTGTTTTATATGCTGGTAGAATGCATATAATGTTGTCTCTTTGTTAGTTATATTTTATAGGTATATAGGCGCCGCAGTAAAATAAGAACACGCGATTTGGTATTGTATGCAATTCTGTTGCCATTAAAAGCGCTGATATATGGAAATGAGCAGATAATAAGAGAATACTGAATACCAAGTCAAAATAACATTCTTTATTATTTTTAATAATTGTAAAATATTAAATAAAATACAAAACTAAAATTGTTTGCTACAATTCCTTATGTATGGCACGTCATTGACCGAAGAAGAAGTCTTCTTTCAGTCATATAAAAGGATTACTTTAATTTGGATTGTAGAAATTCACAGAAAGTAAAAAAAGATATTATACAATCAAACATAAAGATAGTTTAGAGTTGTGTCTAATATTAAAGGTGTTAATTTCCTTTGTCTAATAACACAATTATGCAACTTTGATTTCTGTCTTTTTACTATTGCCATGTTTTCATAATTATTGGATTTCTGTCCAGTGAGGAAAATGTAACTTTAAAATTGTATACATATACATATGCTGTTATTATTTCAAGTAAAAATAAGTCACATGTTTTCTTGCACACATATTTTCAATGCTGTGTACGCATTCTGACATATTTTCAGTGCTTTGGAAACATTCTGACATATTTTCAGTGTTGTGGACACATGCTGATATATTTTCAGTGCTGTGGACACATTCTGATATTTAGCTATGTTTTTTCCCATGGCAGCTGTACATTTGAAATTTCAGAAAAAAAACGGAATGAAACATACTTCTGTATCAGTATAATAACTATAAACATAAATATACTGTTAAATGTTTGTTATAACTAGCATACAGATTTCTCTACATCTCCATACATATATTACATGTTAAATATACGTAAAATATTTACAAAATAACATTGTGATAGTTTAAATTGCCCAATCCATGTATAACCAATTCTGTTAACACACAGTATAAACCCGTTGATAACTTTGTTTCTATACCCGTGTACTATGGAGTTTCCGTATTCAGAAAGGAAGTTGTTTATCAGAATGGCTCATAAATTTGTATTAATAGTGGAAACAGAGCCGTTAGTGCTTAAGTTGGCTATAGAACTTGAACTTTCACTCTTCATTCTCATGAAATCAATCTCTGGAGATCCTGTAAAGAAATCAACACATACCGTTGAAAGGAGAATAAGGAAAACTACAGTAATATCATTAATGGAATACAAAAACATGCTTCAAATTAATTTCTGCATTAGCTAAACAGAAATAAATAAATTTTGCGAGAATACTGACTTTTGATTGGCTGGAAAATATTTTCTATCAGAGAATGGAAAACAAATTTGATCGTCATGGGGAGACGCGCCATTTGACGTCATATAATACTACACGGAAAACTAACAGATTTTGTATTGATCTCTTTTTGAATAAATGTCCAGTTACAAAAATAAAATTGTTGAGTTTATTCTATTGTTTGAATGTATATATAAGTATTAACTACAAACAAATATTTTCTCCATCGCGGGATAACAAAATTTCCGTTATACACATTATACAATGTGCACAACGAAAATTTTTGTTATCACTCGATGGAGAAAATATTTTGTGTAGTCAACCCTTAAAGATATATTATTATTTTAGAGCTTTATATATATTTTAGTCATTAGTTTAGGGCTTTCAATTGATTACACTTGTCTAGAGTGAAAAAAAACAACGATAGACTTACAATCTGGTGTATGTATTGTTACAACGGAAATGTGTATTAATAAAATTATAACCTGCTTTGTCAGCAATTATATATTTGACGATGGATAAGCACTTAATGTTTACATAGCGGACCTCTCCCGCATAGTTAGATTCTAATATGTTTCTCTTACTGACATTTTCCCACGAACATGTGGTTGTAATTCTTGTAAAATGTGCATGCTCTTTAAGAATGTAGTCAGTCATGTTTTAGTATTTGAAGAATAAAGATGTAGTTGTGAAATATAGTTAATTCTTAGGGCCTTAGCCCCGGACAGTTTCTAATTATTATGTTGCGTTACAAAACCCATCGCAACATCTGGTGGAGAAAATCCGGGATTTATGTAAATGTATTATACTCGTTCTAAAGCCAAACTAACTATGTCGGACATTGAGCAAGAATCTGAACACTCTGAAGCCGAAGACGTCCCCCAAGTCATCGATATACAAGCTACAGCTCCGATTCCTACCGAAAATATGACGGAATTAACAACTATTCTGAAGGACTTAATTACTAATCTAAAGGAAGAACCGAAACGTCAAGTGAATATAACCAGAGTTACAAACCAAACATTTAGGCCAGATAAATTTACACCCAGTTTAACCGAATCGCCGTCTACATGGCTCTCAAAATTTAAAAGTTGGACTACAATTAATCGCCAGGACGATCTAGACACGATCAAACATACATTTCGGTTATTACTCCCAGATACTGAGTTAAGATGGTTTGACAGTCTCAACATTAAGACAGTGGACGATATTTATAATTCTTTTGAGGAATATTTTTCATCCAAACAGCCTACATGGCTACTAGAACAAACATTATGGGACAGAACTATGTTAAGTTCAGAGACGTTGGAGAATTACATTTCTGATATCCAGTCGCTCACGTCAAGGCTTAACAAAAGCGACAAGGAAACATTATCAGCTTTTGTGAGAGGTCTACCCCCATACATCAGAATGACAGTCGTCCAGAGGGATCCCAAAACCTTCCTCGAAGCTGCGCAATGTGCCCGTGTGTGCCAGGAAGCCATAAGTTTTTCGGGTAACAAACATTTTTCATCGGACGCACCAACGGATTTAAAGTTAATAGTTGAGCGCCAACAACAATCGATAGACACCTTAACACATATTGTAAGTTCAATGGCAAAAAACCAGAACTAATAAGGAGGAACTTTGTGCCGCGGGAACGTCATCAACCCCGTCATCAACCCGTTTAGTGTGCCAAATGTGTGATAAGCCGAATCACACAGCTAAAAACTGTTGGACATTAAAGAAGAAACCCACAGCAAGGCAAAATGACACTCACATTAAATGTGATTTTTGTGGTTTAAAGAACCATAGAATCAGAGACTGCCGCAAGTTAAGGGCAGAAATTAAAGAAGAACTAAAATAGTACGACTTGGCATTGGTCAAGGTAATGCCAAGTCGCCTGCTCAGAAGGACAAAATCCTTGATAAATGTGACAATATTATAAGCGATAATCCAAAATGTTCCAATGTAAATAGGAAATTTAATACCGAAGAGAACGGTAAGGCTATTAATTTTTTAAGTAATTATATTCCTATTACAATTTTTGACACTAAAGTGTATGCTTTACTTGATAGTGGTTCTGATATATGTGTAGCAAATTACAATATTTTCACCAAATACCAACAGTTTGATAAGCTTTCAATTATTGAGTCCGATAAAGAGTTTATAACCACAGCAGGTGGCAAAAGGGTAAATATTGAAGGTGTAATAAATGTTCCGGCTAATTTAGCTGATCATAATGTTATTATCAAATTTTACCTTGTTAAAAACCTTTTGACAGATTTTATAATTGGTTTAGATTTTTTGAGGACAAACCGAATTAAGGTAGATTTTGGGAAAGGTATGTTATCTATTGACCCCAAAAGAAATGTTTTTTGTTCTGAAGATGTAAATATACCTGCAAAGTCAGAAGCTGTTTTTGTAGCGTTTATCAAGGGTTCGTTACCTAATGGAATATCTGGTATTGTAAGTGGTAACAATAATAATGATAATCTAATACATGCTAAATCATTATGTAATATTAATGATGGAAAGGTAGTAGTTAGAGTAGCTAACATGAGTGACCATGCAATTAGCATGAAAGAAAACACTAAAATGGGAACATTTGTTTGTTTATCAAAAGATGATAAGGTTATTGAAGTCAATGACACAAATAAACCAATTATCACCCAAAATAAAAACAAATTCAAACCCTCAAATCAATGCAAAATAAACACGGATTTAAATGATAAGGATACAAAATTAATTTCCGACTTGATTGACAAGTTTGCAGACATATTTTCGTCAGACGGACGTTTAGGTCAATGCGACATTGTCGAACATGAAATTCATGTGAAAGACGGTCAAACTCCCATAAGGCAAAGAGCATATAGACTTAGTCACAAACAGAAAGAAATTATGACAGACATTATAACGGACTTGCTCGAACAAGACATAATACAAGAGTCGACTAGTCCTTGGAGTTCCCCATGTATGCTAGTAGCAAAGAAAAACAACAAAGGCTATAGATTCGTTTGTGACTTTCGTGCTTTAAATTCTGTCACGACATTTCAAGCACTTCCCCTTCCAACTGTTGAAGAAGCTCTTGACAGCATAGGCACAAGAGGACCTGTATGGTTTTCGTCTCTGGACCTATGTAACGGATTTTTCCAAATAAAAATAAAAGAAAACTCCCGACCTCTGACAGCCTTCCGGACACATATGGGACTTCATGAATTCAAGCGTTTGCCCCAAGGCCTCGCAAATTCACCAGGTTCATTTCAACGCGTAATGGAAGCTGTATTAAGAGGACTGTCATGGAAGTCTTGCTTGGTATACTTGGACGATATAATTATATTTTCGAAAACAATTGAAGAGCATGTCATGCACTTGCAAGAAGTATTTGAGCGTCTACAAAACGCCGGATTAAGATTAAAACCAGAGAAATGCCACTTTGCTAAGACTGAGCTCAAATATTTAGGTCATATTGTAAGTAAAGAAGGAATATCCCCTGATCCCGACAAGATTGAAGCTGTCCGATCTTATCCAATACCTAGGAATTTAAAGGAACTGAGAGCATTTTTAGGTCTTTCAGGTTATTACCGAAAATTCATTAAATCATATTCAAGCATTGCATGTCCGTTGTATGACTTAACAAAGAAGGACAAAGATTTTGAATGGAATGAGACGACTCAAATTGCATTCGACGAATTGAAAAAGCTTTTAATATCCCCACCAATTTTAGGATTTCCCGACCTTGACAAACCATTTATTCTCTACACAGACTGTTCCAAACAATCGACAGGAGCTGTTTTGTGTCAAAGACAAGGTTCTGTAGAAAGGGTCATTAGTTATGCAGGGAGAAAATTAAATGCTGCCGAGAAAAATTACTCAATTACAGAAATGGAGTGTTTAGCACTTGTGTTTGGTGTAAAACACTTTGATTGTTATTTACGTCACACTACATTCGATGCTGTAGTTGACCATGCCGCACTTAAATGGCTTTTTAGTTTGAAACAACCAACAGGTAGATTGGCAAGATGGATTGCATTTTTGCAATCATATCAGATTAATATTTTGTACAGAGCCGGTCAACTACATGGTAATGCAGATTCACTCAGTAGGCGTGGCTATGAAGAATCAAAAGAGAAAGTTAACAACACGTGTGCATTGAAAGACAAAGTACCGCAAAATATCTTGTTACCAGAATGTATTGAGATGGAAGATATCATTACACACCAATCTAAAGATCCAGATGTTAAATTGATAATTGATTATCTTGTTTCTAATAAACTACCAGAGGACAGTAGGAAGCGTCATTCAATTTTAGTACAACAAGATCAGTATTTCATGCATAATGATGTGCTGTATCACGTGGATCACAAGAAAAATCGAGGAGAGTTTGGTGTCAATTTACAGTTGGTAATTCCACGCCCACTTGTTACAAAAATTCTCAAAGCGATGCATGACTCACACATTGAAGGCGGTCATTTGGGAATATCCCGCACAATAGCAAAAACAAGACTAAGATATTATTGGAATCGTATGTACAGTGACATCGTCAATTGGGTTAGTTCTTGTGAAGTATGTTGTCAGCGTAAACGATCACAAAACCCTGTACGTGCTCATATTACACCCATGCCAAGCGGTCAGCCTTTTGAGAGAATAAGCACAGACATTTTGGGACCCCTTCCCTTGTGTAAGGATTCCAAAAATCGTTATGTGTTAGTATTTGTCGATTATTTTACCAAATTTGTCGAGATGATTCCAGTTACCAATATTACTGCCAAATGTATAGCAAATGAATTTCTCAAACATATCATTTGTCGGCATGGTGTACCTAAGTATTTACATTCGGATAGAGGTACTCAATATCTTTCAAAAATTGTCAAAGAAGTATGCAATTTACTTGAGGTAAAAAAGACACAGACGACAAGTTTCCATCCTATGTGCAATGGTCAATCAGAACGCATGATGTCCGTTATACTACAGACTTTGTCAAAATACATAGACGGTGACAAACATGACGACTGGGATAAGTATTTGCCTTTTGTTCAGTTTGTTTATAACACAACACCGTGTCTTGACTCTACTGATTATTCCCCTTACTTTCTAACCCACGGACGCAATCCAACTACATTTACTGACATTGAATTCGAAGTACCTGATGACTTGACCTCAGGAACAACTGAATACATTGGTCCTTTAATTGACTGTTTGACAAAGGCAAAAGAAATGGCAAAAGATACTTTAGACAAAAGAAAAGAATTAATGATTAAAAGGTCCAATAGAAAGGCCAATGCACTTAAATTCCAAGTAGGAGAAACTGTATACTTATATCGACCCGTCGTAACCCCTGGCAAAACAGCAAAATTTTTAAGACATGGGTAGGCCCATTTTTCATCGCCGAAAAATTATCTGAAATTCATATGAGGTTAAGAAGAGTTTCTGACGGCAAACTTATTTTAAACAGGGTCCATATAAATCGATTAAAACATGGTACAGTAAGATATAAAGATTTTGATGAAACACCCCCTAATGATATAGATGCAACTGAGCCTGCCATTTTGTCAGATTCTGAGATACCCGAAGAAAGCATTACAGGTTCAGAAAGTGAGCTTAAAATTACTCCTGTCAATAAAGAAGTTCAAGAAAATGATCCAAATGAAAATAAAATGTACGAAGTTGAAAAAATAATAAGAAAAAAGTTTACAGATGGTAAATGGCAGTACAGAGTAAAATGGCTAACATTTGACAACAAATTCAACTCATGGGTTAATTACAATGATCTATCAACTGAATGTCAAACATTAGTTAAACAAACTCACAACAAAATTCCTACAGATAAAAGAAGTAAAAAGAAGAGCTAGTATTTTTGTGTTATATTTTCACATATTGTGTATATGTATGTTTTTTTTCATTTTAATATTGTTTTTGTAAAGGTACACAATAGCATTGATCGGACAAGGAAACTCACATTTTGTGTTGTATAACAATTGGTCTTTCCTATTTGGTCCGTTATCATCCTTTGCGTACTGTTGTGTCAACCTTTTTGGTTATTTGTTGTACATTACTTTGTTTCTTTTTGATTTTTACAAGTACATTTAGAATACTCACAGACATTTATGTTTCATATTGTTGATAAAACACTTTGATTCATTATTATGTGTCTAGTATCATGTCTGTACTATATTATTTTATCTTGTTTTCATTTATACTTATTTGATTTACGTTTTAGTGTGTGCTAAATGATCTTGAGAATTGACAGTTCATTAGAGTTAATGAGATTAGTCGTGGATGAATTAATTATGTGCATGTTATGTTACGTGTCATTTTGTCAATCATTGATGTAAAAGTATATACTCCGCCCATATAATGAATACGTTGATTTCATTAGTGGTTAAAAATTTTCTTTTTAGCTAGAAAGAATTATTATTTTGATGACCTGATCACTCATCAATTGGTAATTTAATAAATCTATAGTATGACACGCGTGTACTATTTGATTGTTTTAGTTAAAGATTAAAATTTTTCCACTGTTAAACAAATTTGAATTGTGCTGTTCAACTATTTAGAGTGCAGAAGCACGAATTATTTTATTTTTTTTTTACTCTGTATCTATTTTATATTTGTATGTCTTGTTTCGAATTTTTATCTTAAAGAATTATTTTGAATAAAGTAGTGGAAACTTTATTTTAAAAACCCGGGAGTGATGTTACAACGGAAATGTGTATTAATAAAATTATAACCTGCTTTGTCAGCAATTATATATTTGACGATGGATAAGCACTTAATGTTTACATAGCGGACCTCTCCCGCATAGTTAGATTCTAATATGTTTCTCTTACTGACATTTTCCCACGAACATGTGGTTGTAATTCTTGTAAAATGTGCATGCTCTTTAAGAATGTAGTCAGTCATGTTTTAGTATTTGAAGAATAAAGATGTAGTTGTGAAATATAGTTAATTCTTAGGGCCTTAGCCCCGGACAGTTTCTAATTATTATGTTGCGTTACAAAACCCATCGCAACAGTATAATTGTATATTGTATATGTCTTATGACATATTAATAGTAATAATTAATGGTTTTGTTTGTTAGATGGTGTTTTAACGCAACTTTCAGCAATTTTTCAGCTATATCATGGCGTCAAGTTTTTATTAGGGGAGGAAGCCGGAGTACCCGGAGAAAACCCCCGACCTGCGGTAGGAAAACTGGCAATCCTTGTCAATTAAGATAGGAGTCGAGTACACACTGCCTGCAGTGAGTATCGAACCCGCAATTTCAGTGTTGACAGACCATTTGATCAATAGTAGACGAACTACCTTAACCACTCGGCCACCGAGGCCCCTTAATAGTGAATAGTATACCTAAACCTGGAACCTGAACGATTTAAAATTGCGTATTTCCCCAGACAAATTGGGAAATAGCCGATCAAAATGTACTATATATTGGTAGGTTGTCAAAATTACATCATATGTTAAAGTTGTCATGTTCATTATTTTTGCCTATTTCAAACTTATTTAAGCGAAAAATGTAAACAATTACTAAACTGATATAATAGTACAGGTATAAGAAGTTTATGGAACTGAGTTCATTTTACCAGAAATGTGATATCTTTTTGAGATTTTCACACAACAAATGACGAATTGCGTTCTGTATGCATCCCTAGTATTATCATTCTTGTTACTATCTGGAATTTTATACATAATGTCGCTTTTGAAAGTAAAGTGTTTATACGGTAAATATTGTAAAATATATTTAACGGGCTGAGCTACAAAGAGGTCCCATTTCTCGTAATGGAACAAACACGCTCTTGGGATTTATACATATTTTCCGATATTAAACTGCTATTTTTGTTTAATTTATATTTTTTCCTTCTCCGCCGTTCAGTTGACATTTCTACAATGTCTAAATAACACTTTTTCGTAATCATGGCATTGTTGACAAAAACTGAAATTGTGGAGTGTAGAATTGTACAATCGTATGGGTAAAAATTTGATCTCAGCTAATGCAATACATCCGGAAAATTTTGATTCGGATGAATATTTTACCAAATGATTCAGAAATAATGCATGTCCCGAATTCAAATTTTGACAACAATGCCATGATTACGAATAAAGCGTAAAATAACGAAGGTGTTGTAGAAATATCAGTTAAACTTTAAAGACATTAAAAGTATGTAGCAATTTAGAGACACAGTTGAATAGCTTATTATATGCATAAAACCCCCGGGTGTGAATCACTACCGGCTTGCTCCATTACGATTAATGGGACCTCTTTGTAGCTCCGTCCATAAAAGAAATTAAAAAAAAAGAGCTACATTATTGTAGCTATGTAGATATAGGATCTTACAAAATTAATGCGAGTGGATTATCGGATTTCTCCAATCGAGATAGTTAAATTATAGAATTTTAATTAAATTAAATTTCCATAATTTAACTATCGAGATTGGAGAAATCCAATTATCCCAGAGTACTAATGTAAGATTCTGTTTCTCTGATTTTTGAAAAAGTGGAAAATTTGCGAAATGAAGTACAAATTCCCCCAACTCAATTTGTACGTTCATAACTCTCGATGAGAGGTGTTTCGTTTATGACGTCGTTAGTTCTTATTATGACTTTATTATTTAAAACCAATCAACTGCTGAGAACCACATTTTCACTAGTGATGAGAATTATTTTTTTCTACACCGGTCAAGCGGATTGAATTTAACGCAATAATTAGAGAAAACTTTATACTGAGTCGAAAAAATTTGTTGGCTGGGGATTAATTTTGTTAAAGATGGTTCACAATTTAACAAAAGGAGTGGTTGTATTTTTCAAAGCAACAAAGTGTACAATAATACATATACGAATGGATGGAAATAAATTGTTTTAAAAATGCTTAAAAAATGAATAATTTTTTTAAAAGTTCATACCACTAGGTCTTGTAGCCGCTTTGCCTACGTGCTTTAGTTTCTGCATCATTGATCCAAGTGTATCATTAACTTCTCCCCAACCATGTCCGTAAGCTTCTGCAGGATAAGCTGGCTCTCCATGTTTTGGTATATCAAGTCCTACAGAAATTAAAGTGTTAGATAAGATTTTGTTTGTTAAAATACTGACACAGACGGAATATGTATCATTACAAGAACATGTATATCTACAATAATTACAACCTTACGTCTTTAATATCGTAGCAGTAAAACTGTTCTACACAAATCCTTATTATTAGTTCATAAGGACCTCGGTGTTACTGTTCACACTGACATTGCGAGTTCTACAAGTGACGTCTGGCTTGGTGTGCTACAATTGACAAGAATTCCAAGGTCACTGCGTACTTCGATTTAAATCACTTATAAAAAATGGCGGTCGTGTTTTTGTCTAGTCAATTTCTTGAAAAAAAACAATGTACAACATGTAACAACAAATAATGTATATTTATTTTTTTTTATTTAGTACCTGCCTTTAAATGGGAGTTACGTTTCACTCATGGTTGTCGACAACAATTATATTTTTTTAACTTTGTTATCAACATGCACTTTTGTCTTTAGTTACTAGTTTTACAAGGAATTTGTGTTACCCTTTCTTTCGAACTCAAATGAAACTCGTAGAATATGTGCCTTCTTCAGCGCGTAGAACATGATAAAACACAGAGCTGCCGACCAACCAATAACAGATGCCAGTCCCGCAAGCTGCCAGCCAAAGTGCTGAAATGTAACACGCTTTATTATTCATTATGCTGAAATATAAATGGATATGACTGACAAACTGGATATGGATAATATGCACAGGACAAAACATGAAATTTATAATTTTAAAATAGCCGTATATTATACTATAAGGATGATATGAACATGTACTTAACAAATTTATGTTAAAATATTTTTTGTAAAAGAAGGAACTTATTGCAGATGTGTCTCATACAGATTTGTTTGATAAAATTAACATTTAAACTGACTAAAAACAACGAAAAGGTTAAGACACAACAATGCTTTTAACTGTGAAACAATCTAAATGATATTATAAACAAACTATACTTATTTTTATAATATCCTTTTCCCGACAAATAATTAAGCCCTTCGCACTTCTAGTATGTGACAAAACAGATTTTTAAGATAAATAAGTATATATAAAAAATATTAATGTATACAGAGTTGCTTAGTAGATTAGGTAGATGGTAAGGATCACTTGCTTATCAGCACTGGGAAGTGACTTCGTATTCGACATATGTACATTGTACAAGGTACATTCCATTAAGTAATGAATGCCGTTTTCATTTTGACTGAAAGTTGCATATCAATCTGAGAACTGAATATCCCGTCGCTTTGTAAGATTGGTCGAATAATTGAAAACTTACCAGATAGTAACCAGCTCCTGAACTGAATCGCCAGTCCCTTTGTATGATTGGTCAAATGATTAAAAAATTACCAGGCAGTAACAGCTCGTGAACTGAATTGCCTGTCCCTTTGTATGATTGGTCAAATGTTTAAAAATTAACAGGCAGTAACAGCTCGTGAACTGAATCGCCAGTCCCTTTGTATGATTGGTCGAATGATTAAAAAATTACCAGATAGTAACAGCTCCTGAACTGAATTGCCTGTCCCTTTGTATGATTGGTCGAATGATTAAAAATTAACAGACAGTAACAGCTCGTGAACTGAATCGCCAGTCCCTTTGTATGATTGGTCGAATGATTAAAAAATTACCAGGCAGTAACAGCTCGTGAACTGAATTGCCTGTCCTTTATATGATTGGTCGAATGTTTAAAAATTAACAGGCAGTAACAGCTCGTGAACTGAATCGCCAGTCCCTCTGTATGTTTGGTCGAAAGATTAAAAACTTGCCAGACAGTAACCAGCCTGTGAACTGAATCGCCAGTCCCTTTGTATGATTGGTCGAATGATTAAAAACTTGCCAGACAGTAACCAGCCTGTAAATTGAATCGCCAGTCTCTTTGTTTGATTAGTCGAATGATTGAAAACTTACCAGGTAGAAGTAATTAAGTTATATCATAAATGCATTACTTTTGTATCGACTACATTGTCGTGTGCTTTGTCATATAAACTCAATACTCTGCAACCCTGAATGATATTGGAAGATGTGCACTCTGTATAATAACTTAACAGTTTTTGGATGAGTCTTAATTTACGCATTTTCATCAATTCTCCAGGTGTAGTATTGCTGCCAGATAACCCTCATTATTAGTTAACTACTAGTACTATAAATAATATTCGCTTAAATAACAGTTAAACTGCCAATATGATATATTTTGCTGAACCAGTCCAATACGGAATTAACTAGTCCAATATCGGTGATCATCGGTATTGACCTGGTTCGTACTGTATTGGCCTAGTTCTGCCTGTATTGGCCTATAATTGCCACCTGTATTGGCCTAAGAGATTTGGACAAGTTAATTAATAAAGATATCATTACGTGATATGATTTCTGTATTGGCCTAGTTATTAGTACATGGCCAGCTGTATTGTCCTTCGGCTGCGCCTCAGGCCATTACAGCAAGCCTTGGATCAATAACTAGGCCAATACTGAAATCATCACGTAATAATATCATAACCTTAAGTCCTTTTGTTGGAAAACGGCAATCTTTGTCACTTAAAACCCGAGTGGATTTTACCGCATGCCCAAGATGAGTTTAAACTCGCAGAACTCCCAATCCCTATATTGTCACGCCATTAATCAATTATTCGATACGGTTCGTTACCCAGCTCGCACGTCTTTTTAGACTTTTATACATTATTACAAAAATAGTACTACGTTTACACTTACCAGTCCTGAACGTTTGTCCCAGTGATACAGAATGCCAAAGTCTGTTGAAAAAAATGCTGTAGCAATTACACCCCATGATCCTCCTCCAAGGTGCACTAAAACAAACAAATTGGCACTATTTATTGTAAAGGCTTAGTCAAATTCTAGAAACAGCCAAATTTTGGGGAAGTCTTCAAGTCTTTCTTATTTCTTTCTAATAGATAACGAGTTATTACGGGTAAGTGTATAAGATGCCAAGTATTTTATTACTCGGCGTTCTATAATTTTAAAATCCTAGTTATATTATATGAGGCACGATATAAACTTTACCACTGAAAAACTATTGCAACTGTTATTTAAACACAAATTAAGCCACAAGGACTTCCTATCATGTCATTATTATAGACCAAGTTTCTATAAAATGGAAATAAATATTGTTGTCTGTACGCGTGACAAACACCAAAATCTTCGGCTCACAGCGCATTAACAAGTTCTATTTCATGTTTAGTTACTTCCGTTACTGAAATATGTGGACATTAAGAGCATTGATTAAACGAATACATTAGTGGCCAATGACAGACGTTTGATCAAGAGCAGTGAGATACGAGCAGGAGAATGCATAATTATATCCGTTAGAAAAATCACCCGAGGAATGTAAAGATTCATTTGAATAATTATATAATAGATTGAAAACAATAATGTGCTAATATAAAAACAAGAAGGCTAATCCCAATATAATCACAAATGGATTAATACTCCTTAATTGATATTCATGATGCAAACCATAAGTCACTCGTGTTCCTCTGCTAGCAAACTGAAAACGGAAATCGGGAGAATACTTTATCTTACACCAAATAACTTCGAGCCAGTGACATTAAAGGTTGGTGTCTACAATCTAACAACACAGAAAGTCTTAACAGAAACATGATCAATAAAGGTTTTATTTATACATTCAGTGCATTTTCCTTTATAATCATCATACTGCTTTATTATGTCCCACAAAAGAAGTTTTGGGAGACATATTGTAATTGCTCGGTTTATTAAGGTCTTTCCCACTACAGTTGAAAGACCTTCTTGTCTTTCTTATCATGATGATGATTATTATTATTATTAAGGTCTTTCCCCATTTCCAAGGGAAAGACCTTCTTGTCTTTCTTATGATTATTATTTTTTTTTCTTCTTCCGCGGAGGTTTGCCAAAAAGTGTCTGGACGTATCAGTTCGATACTTGGTAACATCAATCGGTCATATCCGGAGATGACATGGCTCATGCTTTTAGACCGATCTATTTTTAGTTATCTGCCCGAACACGAAAACCCTTGTTAGCAGATAAACTCAGAAAACGTAACCGATTCTTAAAATCTGAAGTGTAAAAAATGTCGATGGACCTATGGCAATTATTTGTCATGCAAATTTTTTTTTTTCAATCAACTTCCTGTTTACGCGTTTTTGACCTGAAAAATGTCACAACGCGTCAAAATTTTTTTCTCAAAAACCGTAAGTCCTAGAGACTGGGGACCACCACCATTGATCCTAAGTTACATATGTTACATTTAAAAATGTCAAGGTCAAAGGTCACCTTAGGTCTTGTTAGCACTATATCTCACAAACCATAAAAGATAGAAGCAGACAATAAATGGGAAATATACTCCTCTTATTGAGACCTTTATTTGGTACATTTGACCCAAAGCTGTGCGATGAACCATTTTTGAGTCACTGCCCTTACGCGTTTCGGTTAATCGGTTTTTGGGTTAAAGCTTAAAAACGGTTAGAGATAATATAGTAAACATATAGGTTTAACATGATCAGCAGGAAAAGAGCTTCAATTTGAGCCAAAGGTAAAAGGTCATAGGTCAAGGTCATACCATAGCAACTAGGTGACCGTTATAAAAAGTTCTTAGCAACCATATATTTTTAGAATCAGAATGATGTACTTTACTGAATTATATCATTTCATGATAGGAAGTGGCATTTTGTCCCTAGCAACGAAATGAAAGTCCTTAACAACCATCTATTTTTTGGCTCGGAACCACTTTCTTTACTCAAATAACTCATTTTTACGACTAAAAGTGACATTTTGTGCTATACCAAGACACAAAGTCCCATAGCAATACCTAACTTTTCTGACTTTAGAGGAACGGTGGGAAAGACCTTCTCATTTGTTCTCAGAACAAATGGCAGTTTAATTATTGTTATTATTCTTTCTTCTTTTTTCTTTTTTCCGTTCAATCTTGTCCGCACATTTTCTCTGAGATGAAATGTCCAATCAATATGAAACTTAGGGAAGATGTTAATGGTAACATGAAGTTTTGCAATCCATTTTTGGAATGTTTAAAATGGCAGCCTTTGAAGAAAAAAGAGCAGTTCTCAGATCTCAGCAATGACCAGAGCAATTTCAATGAAAATAGGTATACTGATACAGCTAACTATCCTGAAATTTTTTTTGGAAAAAAATTGGTGGACGCGGACGACACCATTTTGTAATGGCGGCCGTTTCACCACCCCCCCCCCCCCCAAACGTCAACTCAGTACGATTGCAACGAAATTTGATATGTAGGTAGATTTTAATGCACAAACTAAGAGATATCATGTGTATTTGGGGGTTTTCAACATGCTAAAGAATGTAGTGGCAATGAGCCTTCGTTTGAAAGACATTCTGTGTTAGTATCATAACACAATCAGCACTAGATATTATAATTCTTTTCTTTTCCAGCTCAATCTTCTCCGCACAGTTTCTCTTAGAACAATGTCTAATCAATATGAAACTTTGGAAACGTGCTAGATGTGACCTGAAGTTTTGCAATCTTTGGAACTTTCAAACTGGCTGCCGTTTTCACGGAAACAGGGGTAATTATATATAGGACATTTCATTAACTTGGTAAACATTGTATGTGCAATATATTAACAAACCTGGAATACAACAACACAATGCTAGGTCACGCGATCACAGGTTCTGTCACAACCATTAAGAAACCATTTACGATTTTTAAAAAAATTTTCATATTTTCCGGACAGCAAATTAAAACAATTACTATCACGGTCAATGAATAAATCAGTGTCTGCAACTAAGTTACAATTAAAGTCATCCAATTTAACAAAGATATAAAAAAAAATCGCTCTTCATTTTATTAAGGCTCCTTAATGTCGCTAAAACAAAAACTATTGGAAGACCACAAATGTAAATGTTGAATGCGCTATATACATTAATGATCGAACAACATTTTTGTAATTTCAGAGTGGTACATAAACATTTCAACAATCAATCTAATTATTTCTACGGGAAAATTCCTTTACGCTCTTTCTGATCCTTTCTAAACTCAGGTGATCGGATTCCCCCCCCCCCAAAAAAAAAAAAAAACAAAAAAAAACACGTTAACTACAGCTGGATATAATACGGGCTGCAATAGTACAGTTATGATCAATTCAAACGCAGTTCAATCTTATTAAAATTAATTTTAATTTGATTGACTACAGTTATGATCAATTCAAATGCACAACGTGTATAAATCATAAATATTTTCAGACAAATGTATTACCTGCAGTAGCATCTAGGGGGTCATCTACTTTCAGTTTTAAAACTGCCCACGTGAGTATCATGTACATAATACCTCCTATTATTCCTATGATAAAGGCTCCATATGTTGTGATTTGGTTACAGGAAGCACATATAGATACCTGTTAACAATTTGAAAACAAAGATTTAAACAAAAATAAATTATAACCATGAAAAAATTTCATGGTGTTGTAAGGCAATCGAGTCGTGAGTATTCTAAATAGTTTCTGGATAAGTAGATCATAGAGAATTTGTTCAATATTGAATGTAATGAATTTAATGAAACAACTTCTTTAGCATTCGTCAGCATTGTGGTTGGTAAAACTTGTGGAACCACTTTTTGAAACTATTGTAAATGATTTTGCCATCATCGGGTCTTTTAAATTGAGTAATAATATTATTGGAATACCACATTGTTCGAATGTAAGCAATACAAATTACCATTCCAGCTAAACAGCCATTAAGAGTAGTGAGGAAACTCCATGTACTGTCTCCAAACCATTTCAGTCTGTTTAATGTAAGTGTCAGGAAAGCCCCTCCGGTACCTCCTAAAACTGTGCTCTTTACAGCTGTAGCCACCGCTATCCCATCTCCTTCATGAGAAATGGCTCCCTGAGACGATCCATTAAAAGCGAGAAATCCAAACAAAAGGATGAATCCTCCTAGAGCCGCCAACTGAAATAACAGGCCCTTTATATATCAGGACTAATGCAAGAAAACTATGAATCATGCATTCTCCTAAAATGTGACTAAAACAACCGACTCTGTATATAACAGGAATGATTTATCATTAGCCAAAAAACAGAGGTACATGTTTGTCGCGTTAACTAATAATTTATGAAGAAATGCGATCTACAATGATTTAACGATTTCTCCAATATTTTGAAGAATAACAACCCAAGTACATAATTTGTTATTTATTCTAATTACTGCTGTGCAATTTTAATTAAATAATGAAACGAATGAGGCCTCTAATTCTGTAAGTGACACTAATAACTATAGCGTTAAAAGAACCCTCTTGTAGGGCAGGCCGAATGTTAATGGTAGTTATTGACCTGCTATTGACCTCGTGCCTGTCAACAGAGATCGCGAGTTCGAGCCTTACTGGGTAGAATGTGCTCGACTCCAACCTTAAGGCTTGCCAGTTTCCTTCTCAAGGTCAATTTTTTTCATCAATTACACCGGCTTGCTCTCCACAAAATAATTGGACGCTGTGATAACTGAAAACTTGAAGAAAGTGGTCTTTAACAAATTTTAACAAACGAAAAAACTTAGAACTTTTAAACCAAAGTTTATTTAATTTAAATTTATATCTACGTACACATATTTAATATAAGTTTAAAAATTACTCTTCTGGACACAACGCAGACGTATAATTCTATTGGCACTTACCGGAACTGAATGGCCTTTTATATCGACCGGATTTCCAGTTTCTTTGTCGAATCGACCAATTCTAGGCCCCATGACAGCAGCGCCAACAAAAGCAGCTACTCCACCTAAGCAGTGAACGTTTCCACTACCAGCAAAATCCTTAAAAATCAAAATAAAATACTGCTATACTGAACAACCCGACATGGCCCCCGCTTTACAACTTAAACAGACAAAAAATGATTGAGAAAATGACACGACATTTGAAAGTAGCCAGCATCTCACGAACTTCTCACTCTAAAAGTGGTATTGCACAAAAGTATTTATCTTGTAATGGAATAACTGGACAGATTCTTTTTGGGGGTTGTCGGGTTCTCGTTCGTTTTTTTTTTTGGGGGGGGGATGTGGGGTTCTCGTTGGGGGTTGTCGGGTTAAAATAGTAGTTAACATATTTTTAGAGTACAACGCTTCATTAGGGCACATTCAAGTCTCTACAAAAAGCTAAATTTACCGTCCCTACCTAATTTTCCATATACTAATACATTTCCAATTAATATGCAAAAAACTTGTTCATATTTCGGAAATATCGCTCACTTCACGTTGGGCATCCATTCGATCAATCTTTCGGTTTAAAGTTTCTATTATGAACTTTAGTTTTTAGATTGGAAACCCCAAACAACTTAGATTACAAAACTCAATTTTATCTACGAGTATTAGGTTACATGGTATATTATTGTCAATGGTCCATCTTCAAATCCTGTTGATAACCAGCCAATAGGCGACCAGCTCCAGTGTGTTACTACCGGATATATAAAACCTACAAAGTACAACTTGACTTAATTAAATGTGAATTTAAAAGAGAGATTAATTTTTAACATTTCATATATTGTTTTCGTTACGTTTTTTAACGTTGAATACAATCGCTTTTATCAATACAATTCAATGTGCATGAAATAAAATTAAATTAATTTTGTATAAAAGAAAAACAAATTTTATTTAGGGGTCATCCATAATTGTCAACATTTTTCACGAGTTTGCAAAGAGCACTAAAGGGGGGAGGGGTTTCAATTTCAACATTTTTTCGGTACGTTCTTAACTTCCGGTAATGTGAATGTGCAAACTTGCAAAAAATGTTGACATACTCTTTTTGAGGGAGGGGGGGGGGTTTCAAAAAGAGTGCTGTTTGCAAACTTGTGAAAAATGTTGACAATTATGGATGACCCCTTAACAAATACGGATAATATTATGCAAACTTGTTTCTCTGTGTATTCCGGGCGTGTCCCCAGAGGTCGACCCATAGAGCTCCCCAAGAGCGTCCAATGATGCCCACACGTTTTGGGGTTGTTGTGGAGAAGGTTATACTAAGGAAAGCCTGGAAGACACTATAGTTGCCGAGGTGTGTAGGGAGTATTGAGTGCACGTTAAAGAAACCAATAGTCGATGACGAAAAAAGTATGTAGCCTCTGCAATCAAAACAAAGTAAATATATAGTGTCGATTTCCCCTGTTTATATATTTCTTTTCCTGATGTAAAAATACTTTATGCTAAAAATTAGGTTACGAGCCAATCGACATAAGAATAGGTTCTATAATTAATTAAAACACAACTTTATCCCGTAATAATAAAAATAATCCAAAAGAAAGGGAAAAGGAAGAGAGGATCGGATTCTTAAAAAAACCCAAACATTTAACACACATTTGTGAATGTGAATATATAAGCAACAAATCAAAACAAACAGTAACGTAAGCCATAAGAAAGAGTACCTGTAATAGCGGAACTGTAAACCAGATAGGCTACAAAGTCACATCGTTCCGCCACTGATCCGGATACTATAGTTGCTGCTGTTGCTGCAAAGACGTACTGGAAAAACCAAAATGCGTACTTGTTTTCAGCGACACCTGACAAGGCAAATCCACTGTAGCCAATGAAAGGGTTACCGTCACCAAATCCAAAGGCGAATCCAATTAACCAGTATGAAAGCCCAGAAATAACTATAAATTTATTATAGTTTGTATTAACAGATAGTGAAAAGAACGATGAAATTGGGTTCAACAATGAAGCTAAGATATAGAAAATATGTTTATTTAGTTTGTTGCCTAAAACATTCGTTCTGAAAAACAATACTACTTTAAATGATGCAATATCAATTTAGGACATCATTTCACTATAATTTAAAAATGACAATAAAAAATACTTGATATATAAGATAAAATTAAACAACGAGCTCTCAACACAATTCCAAATTATCCCAATAATAAAAGCAATACTCACATGCATCAAGAAGGTTCTTAATAAGAATATTCGTGGTATTCTTGCTTCGGACAGATCCTGCTTCCAGCAAAGCAAATCCACCCTGCATTACTGGAAAAACATACAAAGCAGTATTAGTGAAAAAGGACAATTTTAGTATATACATACTGACAAAGTATACAAAATAGGCTAAAAGTAGCAGCAGTTAAAAAATCAGGACTGAACCGTGACTTCTCTAATATTTAAGTTTCACAGGAATGAAATAGGTAAAGAAATGTACGTAAAGCGTGAAAGGTGGAGGGGCTAAAATAGGGATATATGCTACACTGTAAAAAATGTGTTTAGAGTCTAAACATAAACCTAAACGCCTTTTGTGTTCTCACTTGAGCACATGTTTAACCCTAAACATGTTTAGGTTTGCATTGATGTTTAGGGTTAGAACATGTTTAACCCTAAACATGTTTAGGTCTTCACTGGTGTTTAGATTGAGAACATGTTTAACCCTAAACATGTTCTACTTGCAATTCCTGGGTTTTTCCTCCTGTATAGTCATTCCCTGCTTCTATGTCAAACTTTTTTTTTTAATTTACAGACTGTTCAGCATTTGAGGACCCTAATGTAATATTTGGAGAATTTACTCTTAATCTTCATACAGGTCCTAACATACTGGCTAAAATGTCAAAAAATGCAACACAAAAATTAAATTAATATTTTATTATTTAAGTGTACATGTATAAGTTACTACAGTTGTTTTCAAGCATGTAAATTTCTGCAATAGAACTAATCTATTAAAATTAAACAAAAGATTAAAAAAGAATTTATTCTATAAAAGAATGTATCAAAAACACTATGTATATATGCCATCATGTATGCATTTTTGAGAATCAAACATTGGTTACAATGTCTTATTCATGCATGTTCCAACAAATGACAAGTTTAACTGTGTAATTAAACAATACTTTCAAGACAAATGAAAAAAATTAAAAATACAGACTTTGTTGGTGAACATATCAGCAAGAAAGTAAAACTGTCTAATTTATCTAATTCAAACAGAATCTTGAAATGTTAACCTCTACCTCATACACATTTGATTTATTTACACATTAAAGGCTATTCCAGTAAAGATCTGGCCATGGTATCAAAGAAAAATTCAATTCATGGTGAGATTACCAATAACTAAATAAATTCCAAGGTGGAGCCCAATAAAATATCAAGACAGGAGTTGCTTTTTACCAGGCAAGCTCTTTACAATGAACATGGCAATATAACAATAAAGGTGTACAGTTAACAAATCTTTGCACACACTTTAAATGGGTAAACCATAACTCATTAACACCCATTACAATATAAAAAGTGAGATTCACACATCGTATCAAAAAGTTCATACTTGTGAAAATGTTACAGCAAGTATCAACCATACAGTAATAAAATATATTCATTTGGTTATAAATAATATTATTAATTGAAATTTTTTTCAGAAATTTGATTTGTGTAAACCCCATCACATGACATGCCGTAATTAGAGAGGTTAATTAAAAACGGCTGATAGAAAAGTGATATTGCAAAATTATCTTAAAGAAAATGATATAGAAAAGTGATATTGCAAATTAAATTTTTAAAAAATGATATTGCAGTTATTTTTAAATTTCTTTAAATAATAAGAAATTCTCCTTTCGCAAAGTTTTAACAGCCATTCAGAATTCATTTGTATCTGTTTCCAGTTTTGAAAGTTGTTATCTTCTGTCAGTTTAAAATAAAGAAGTGTTTTAAAAAAATTCAAAAAGTTCAATTTGTTGAATTGGTTTATTGTTATATTTTAAATCAAGTTTTCATATATTTTTAGCTGATTTTGAAATGAAATGTGAAATTTTGGTTCATAAGACAACAAACTATCAAAACAATAGTATCAAAAGAAACATTTAACTAAATTTCTTTACAATATATACAGATAAAAACTTGCAATTAATAATACATGTCTAATAACTGTAGTATTTAAATATGGTCTATACGAAAAATATCAACCTAATTTTAAGTCAAAACTTGTGTGTTGTACATTACTCCAATTCAGCACCATTATTGTCCTCCTCACTTCTGTCTGATTGTTCTTTTGTTTTAAACTTTATCAAGTTAGCATCTCAGTGGAAATGTGAACACTCTTTCAGTAGTGCGATTTGTAGAACCATAGTAGCTGGGGGACTAGAGATCCAGAAAGAAGAATAGTATAAGAACTTCTTTGTCTTTTGTATGTGTTTTATATCGATTCAATACACATAAATGGTGTTAATTTTTGTGTCTGTTTCTTACAATCACAAGACAAGTTGTCATTGTCTTCACAGTGCTTGGGTTAGTTGCCTAAAAAAGAATAAAAAATATTTAAAACATACAAAATAAGCCAGATACATAAAAAACTAACAACAAAATGCAAGCAAACTTTTATCAGCAACTTTGTTTTTATCCTTGAGCAAAATATTAAAGATATTACAGAAAAAAAGAATACAAACAATTTTACTCCATTTTCAAGGCATGTACCTTGTATTGCAGTAATTTACCAAAAATCAACTGAATCTAACAAATTGAGAGGTATTTTAAGTATTAGGACATCAGTGTGTGTACAGACTGACTGACAAATAGACAGACCAACACTTTATTCCAAACTGAGAAAAAAAAAAAAAATTTTTCAAATACTGATCTTTTGGAAAAAGAATTTAATATAAGGAGGGAGACTAAAGAAGGGAAATACTGTTACAAATGAAAACAAAAAAAGAACCATTCTTACTTGCAATTCTGTATTAATGGAAAATCTTTTTTTCTTGTCATTTCTTGCTTCATCAGTCTCAAAATCTCTTCCTGCTCATCTGCCAATTCTTTGTCCTCAGCCTGTAAAAATATATGAATCTAATATGAGTACGGTCATGACGGTTTAAACACTAAAAACTTGTTTTCATTTTTTATCAACGTTCCAATAATCGACATATATACCTTGTTTTACTATTCAAGAAATGCAAATGCAGTGGCGGATCCAGGGGGGGCGAAAGGGGCGTACGCCCCTCCTTTAAAAAAACAATGGAAAGGAAAAAAGGAGAACAGGGAGGGTAACAACCAGCGCCAAAGGCAAAAATGTTATCCCCGCTCGTCCTCGCCTTAAATTAATGCATTAACGGTACTACCCCTGCCGTAAACACGCCTTTGCGAGGCGCGAGAGGACCATTTCTTGGCCCTCCTTTTCAGATATCCCCTTTTTACGCCCCCCCCCCCCCCTTTCGAAAATCCTGTATCCGCCCCTGAAATGTATAATATTAAAATAGCCAGTAAAAAGAATAGGCTTAAAAACAAAATGTAATATAGATAAAATCAATTCTATCAATGTCATGAATTTATGTCAGAATGTACTGTGAAAGGAAGCTACACTCATTCTCAAATAAAACATGACATACATTTTTCTTCAAGGCAATGACTTAATGTATTTGAGCAAATGCACTTGTGTTTGTAAAAGTAGCAAAATCATGCAGAATTGTACAATTTTACAGTTATGCACATAAAACATCTGCCGATCCTGAATATAGCTGAAATATGCTATTGCTTGCTGGACGATCAACCATGCTCTGCAGTGAATTTTTAAATACGGTGCATGTTCTTGTCATACATACATATTGCTTTATTGTGTTTTGTGGTCTTATACTTTCATTTCGTGTACCCAGGAACATAGTTATACAAGTCCCTGGTTTATAGGCTACTGCAAGCCAATAGCCGGGGCACATGATGTTATAGTTTGTTTCAATGACATTCAGATTCTGACACCATTTATTTGATAATACAAACCCTCTAAGGCAGTAATCGATGAAGTACTGAAGGAATTCTCTGCACAAAGCTGGATTATTTCCGGCGCTGAAGTTTCATCACGGATTTTGTCTGTAACTCTTTCAACAGCGTCCATTTTGGCGGCTACTTTCAAACAAAGAAAACTAATGCGCCATCTTTCGGGGGAGATAACTCGACACTTTTTCTGGATCGCGAAATTTTTATTTTTACAGGATCGCATAAATATAGTCATACTAGTCCAAGATTTATATATAATGTATAAATTAAAATGTTTGGAGTGTTCTGGTTGATACGACTGGGACTAATATAAGGCAATTTAATTAAAATTAAATCTTTGCTGACTTGCTCCCCCTTTTTGTTATTGTCATTGTGTGTTTAATTTTTTATTAGACTGAGGTTCTTGGATACTTAATATGGAGCAGGACAAACTTGACAAATCGCCAGTAGCGAGTTTAAAAGGAAAGGGGGCACATAACGTTGTGAGAAAGAGAGAGGGAATGGGGGGAGGGGTCATTACCGCCGGGGACCCAACACATCTCTTCAGGAATGAGATATTTCAAACATAGATATCTATTCTGCATATAGAAACAATAAAAGACTTATACACATGAGCAAAGTTAATCAAAGAACGTTTACCTATAAATTTACAAGACGGCATATGTGTGTAATTCATTATGTTCTAAACCTAAACATGTTTAGGAGGAACAGCCGACACTTAAATGAAAAATGAAAATTATGTGTTCTAACCCTAAACATGTACGAAACTTAAGTGTTCTAACTCTAAACATGTTTAAAATCCTAAATATGTTTAGAGTTAAACGTTTAGGGGTAGAACATAATCCTAAACACGTTTAGACTTAAACATGTTCTATTGACGTTCCAAGTCTAAACGCCTTTTTTACAGTGTACTGCCAACTATGGACTAATTGCTAGTTCATTTATAGGTTCTTGGTCGGATTAGGTGTCTAAATAGGATAGACGACTGGATTAAGCTTGTGAGATAGATATTATACAATCATAGCATGGTGGTGAGGTAATTCCATGATTTTATGACGCAAACCAATAATAAGAATATTGACCAAGGACGTCGTCAATATTTTGCTTTGTCACATAATTGGTAGTAATATGAACATTTTTGCATATTTTATATGACCGGAAGTGATGGACCGACATCAGCCCTCGGGTCTAATATCGATATTAGCCCCCGTGGTTGATATCGGTTTTTAGCTTCCGCTTTAATTTTGCACTTCCGCTCTTATGTCAACATAGCAGATGAAAAAGATGGATGACAACTTTAACTAACAAAATGACGGATGAAAGGTTAGTTTCTGTCATTGCGGAAAACACGTCTACATTTGTTGATAGTATGAAATATGAAAATACCTAACGAAAAAAATATGAATTTTTACTATAAAGTGACACATCTGTAATAAATATACTTGCTTTCTTCTAAATAAACCTATTACATGTAAATAAAAGTACAAAAATAATTAGTCACTATCAACAAAAAAAACATAAGGAGAACAAACTACATGTATAACACCTTTAGTGGTGTACCATTAACAATTAAATAAGCAAGGTAATAAAGGTACATAATTGGGTTAAAATCTATTCATTCTCCCATGATAATAACCAAAGTAACTTTGCTTGTAAATCAAGTGGGTTAAAGTAAACAGAAAAATAAAGTCCGTAGACAAGCTATCTATTGGCGGTGTTGGCGTACAGAGTGTAGAGCAAATCTGCAGACCAATGTCTTCGATCTTGACGATGAGGTACCGAATAACATCAGACAGGATCCAAGTGTTCCCTTGAAGCGTGTTTATGATAACGCTGCCAGAAACTACGCTAGAAGAGGGGGAGATGTTGAACACATACCGGAATTCCATAGAGTCCGATCGTCTATGACCCGCGCCCGACTAGAACATGTACCTCAAGTGCCGCTTACAATAGATGATGTTTCAATACACGGAACGTGGAAACGAGCATGGTCTGAATAAAAATTTCTCTTGTACAAAGACAATGAATGGGGAGTCCTTATATATGCAACTGAAGATAATTTGAAAACCTTACAACAGTGCCACGAAATCTATTGTGATGGGACTTTTAGAACATGTCCAAGACCTTATCAGCAGTATTTTACCATACATGGAATGTATACAAATCGTGTTCTGTGTTTTATTAACTGCCTGATGGTTAGTAGAACAATTGCAGATTACAGACACGTCTTTCAAGTGTTTTAAAGGGAGAAATTCGGGAAGTTACTAACCACAGATGGAGACCTAGAAGAGTTGTGTGCGAATTTGAGCAAGCCATAATAACGGCACTCGAGGCAGAACTACCGAGAGCACAAATAAGCGGGTGTTATTTCCATTTAAACCAGAGCTTAGCCACAGAGTTACATCAGAACCAAAGATTGAAAAGAGTCATTCGAAAGGTGATGGCCATTGGATATCTACCGCTGGCTGTAGTGCGTCAGAATTTCCGACTGCTGAGAACATCTAGGAATACTGTTCGATTGTGTAGACGTTTTTCAGAGTTGACCGATTTCATGAACTTCTTTGAGAACAACTACCTGCACGCCAATGGAATATTCCCTCCCCAGATGTGGAATGTCTATGACAGAGACATAAACAACAGAACAAATAACTACGTTGAAAGTAAGTTTATTGTATAGTAAAAATCGGACCCACTCCATTTTGTGGCAATGTCCCGTAATTGTCCCCCGCCGCAACTAGGAGCGGGGACATAGAAATGCCGGGCGTCCATCCGTCCGTGCGTGCGTTCGTCACATTTTTTTCGTAACAGATTTCTCAGCTTCTATTATTCTAGGCTTTCAATATTTTGTAAGCAGCTTCTTGTTATTTTAGTTATTACAAAATGACCTGAATACACGAGAATTGGTGAAAAACGTCTTGTTACTCTCACCCCAATGGCCTAACTTCTGCCTGAACTAACAACCAATAAAAATAAAAACTCATGGCAGTTGGAATTTCCGCAGCAACATTTTAATATAAAAAGCTTAGATTGATGAAACTTGGTATACATGTATGTATCGTAGCTTTGAATAGTTGCATTAACATTTTCGAGTCCGGTTTCCTCTACACATAGGCTTCCCGAATGTTTTCAACAAACATGAACGATAACGACACAGCTATTGAACGATGGTGGTAAATCTCAAATATCAAAAACATTAGACAAATATATGACAACGTGAAACCAGACAATGAAAAAAATCTATGTTCCGCTGGACTATCGAACTGTCGGACTATCGAACCGTCGGACTAACGACCTGTCGGACTATCGAACCGTCTGAATAACTACCTGTCGGACTAACGAACTGTCGGACCAACGGACTGTCGGACTATTGATGCGTCGGAATATCGATCGGACCCCCTGACTTAATACCGTAATATGACTTCATGGTCGAATATGCAGTCAGGTCACAGCACTGAATCCGGTTCAGTTTAGAACCCGGTTTGCTACGTCAGGAATACCTCAAAATATACGTAAATATTAACTGTCATTGGCGTAGCTACAATAATGTAGCTCCTTTTTTTATGGACTGAGCTACAAAGAGGTCCCATTACTCGTAATGGAGCAAGCCGAGAGTGATTCACACCCGGGGTTTTTACGCATATAATACACTATTAAACTGTTTCCCTAAATTGCTAAATACTTTTTAATGTCTTTCAAGTTTAACTGATAATTCTACAACACCTAATTCGTTAGTTTTACACTTTATTCGTAATCATGGCATTGTTGTCAAAATTTGAATTCCGGAAGTGCGTAATTTCTTCCGGCTTTATTGCATTAGCTGGGATCAAATTTTTACCGATACGATTCTACAATTCTACACTCCACAATTTCAATTTTGTCAACAATGCACGCATCTTCGCTAGCCAAGGGTTACGATCCGATACTCTTATCTTCACTGAAGATAAGAGTATCGGATCTTAACCCTTGGCTAGCGAAGATGCAATGCACGCAACAATGCCATGAATACGAAAAAGTGTAAAAGTTATTTTATTAGACATTGTAGAAATGTAAACTGAACGGCAGAGAAAGGAAAAAATATAAATTAAACAAAAAGAGCATTTAATAGCTGAAAATATGTACAAATCTCAAGTGTGTTTTTTGCTCCATTACGAGTTATGGGCCCCCGTAGAGCTCCGTCCATTAAAAAAAGGAGATACATTATTGTACATGGTGCTATAATTGACGTAATTCCGATTTTTAGCATTATGACTAACATCCGGGTCTAGTCCGAGAATCATCTGTCGTTCAACGCTTTTTAGACTGATGGGAGCGGGGACCCACGCTCCCATCAAGTCTAAAAAAGCGTTGGACGTTGGACTTTTGTAAAGCGGTATTTTTTATTTTGATTTTACAGCTTTGATTACGTATATAGGATCCTCCTTGAAGCTGATTTATCTAGTACTTTTGCTTATATTGTACATGGTTCAGAGTACTTCGATCTGCACCTTACACACAAGGGTACTAGATAATGATCCCTGTCGGTTTTATTTATATGCATGGTTTAAAGTTCTTAGATCATCACCTAACACTCAAGTGTACCGTGATAATGATCCCTGTCCATTTTTATTTACATTGATCAGCACCTAACAAACCAGAGTACCAGAAGGTTCTATAAGTGTTACATCAGCACCTAACAAACTAGATTATCAGATAATGATCATATCCTGTCTGTTATATTATTCAACAAGCATTCAGAACGTTTGTTGAATTAAGGATATAATACCACCAAGTTTCCTGTAATCGCCGCTATGGGACGCTTCATTGACGGTGATAGTGGATTGGTGAGTGAAAATAAGCAAATATTGTTTTTATCTTCAACTGACCTAAACTATTCTAGAGTTTAAAAAAAGGTAATGCAAACATCTCTTGATAACGCGCCAAACAAATAAACAAAAACGTATGCAAATAAACAGCAAAATAACGGATTCTTAACTTTAAATGAAAAATATACTCACAGAAAATAACCATTCCCATGATCAGAAGAAAAAATTGGTCGAATTCCTCAGGATTTATTGCATTATCTACACTTTTATTATAAAAATCACTTTGCAAAGCAATTAATTTATAATTTGTCCAATTTAAGTTTTTCTCTAATTCCAACAATCTGGCCTCCATTTCAAAACGTACTGCAGCTCAAACGCAAAATGAATTTTAAATGCGCATTAAAAGGAAATGAAAAATAAATAAAAAATAAGATCTTTCTTCTGAGGCAAGACTAAATAATCTATACGATTAACTTCTCGTACGATATAAAATAGCGCGAAGATCATACTATATCCTATACTTATTTTGTTATCAAGTTTCACAAATATGATTTGCAAACAAAATCAATAGTCCATTAGGATTTTGTGGTTTCTTAATTATTAATTTAATTATATTTAAACACATGTGTATATAACCGAATATTATATATAGAGTAGCCTTTTAAAGACATGACACAAATAATCAGAAAATATCGCAGTAAAACTGGTCCCTCCGGTTTAAAGTTCTGGTTCGGTCAGTTTTATACAAAGACGACTGGACTGGAATAATTGTGTTTATTTATTGTGTATTATGTATGGTAATGATGATGTTTGCACTTTTTTTCAACACCTCGTGTATTGTTTGGTAAAAGACGTATAACAGATGACAAATTAAGTCACAGATTTTTGCAGACTGGAAATAAAAACAATTTACTTTGAAGCGTCGAATAAAATTATTTGTCTATTTGTTGAAAGCATATTACATAGATTTTCTGTAACAAGTCTTGTCTTTTTGAGTGTCACATATTTGTTCTTGGTTCCACTTCTTCTCGTAGTTAAAATAAAAAAATAAATTGTCATTATTAAATCTTAATTGACATCAAACGTACAAATGTTGGCAAATCAATCGGCTTGAAATTTTTAAAACACGTTAGATACAAAACATATAAAAATGCAAAAAATTAATTTGTTTATCTATATATATGAACCAAAGTTTGTTCCAGACTAATTTATTAGGTACGTTCCTAGTTTTTAATTATTCTAAATGCTTGAAAATGTCAAAGTTTTATAAATAAAAAACAAATTTCAACGAATTTTATATACCCCCTCTCGCTTCTTAAATTCTCAGTACAGTCGCTTACAAATTTTTGGCTCGAAACTTTGGTAAAATGTTAAATGTACACGGCACCGTATATATCTGGGAACCAGTTATGTTCTCTGTGCCGGAGAGTGAGTTGTAAAAGACCGTTAAGTTTACATGACACCTTTGACTTTAAATGGCGTTCAGCTTTAATAGACCGTTAAGTTTGTGAGTGAGTCGCCGGAGTTTACACATTGATAATGTCCTAAAACACAGTGTTTAATCCTTGTAATTCTAATTCTGTGAAATAATCGTTGCGATTTTTAAAACAGCAAAAACAGTTACAGAAACCCATCTAGACCTCAAAACGTACCTTAGGTGGAAAGCGTAGGGATATGCAAAAGATAGTACCAAATGAACCGCGGTTCTGTAGATATTGACAGGAAAAAAACTAAATGAAACACTAAATTGTATTTATATTATATTTTATTTGAAATCTCAATCGATTTAATTGGAAATCACTGGGGCAGAGAAAACAGTGTCCCCTCTCCCTGAGGATACGCTAGGAGGACGCCATCTTGTTTACATTGGATACTGCAAGTAGTCCGCTCAGATGAAATATCGATATATAAATTATCTGAAAATACGCCATTCAAGTGTTTTTCTCCAATCAAAGCACTTAATATAAATAAATCACAGCATGAATAGAATTATATGGCACTGTTTACCTTATATGGCATTCAGTTTCAATAGATAATTAAATTTACACGGCACCGTTTACCTTATACAGCATGCCCCGGACTCCCCCCTTCCCCCGCCCCTAGTTATTGTTTGAATCCATATTGGAACTAGTCTAGCTAAACCACTGGATGTGAATAAATAAATAATAATAAATAGTAAGGAATAAATAAATGTATTATAAATACATAGTTAAATACTTTAATAATACTTTAAACATAGAAATAGACATCTTCGCTAGCCAAGGGTTACGATCAGTTCCCCCTCTCTGCCAAGGGTGAAGAGAGGGGGGACCTGATCGTAACACTTGGCTAGCGAAGATGGGAAATAGAAGATACATGTAATGTATATAAAAAAGGCTTCATACCTAAGTGAACACCTAAAGATATAAACCAAGTAAAAACAAAATACTGTGACCTGATAATGTCGGATAATATCCCCGCTCTATAACTTCAGAGAAGTCTTAAAATGCAGCATAATCATACAAAGCTATTGATACAATACTTTATCATTGTTAAGAACGATACAGCGAAAAATTGTTACAGACGAGCAAAATGGTTAAGTACAGGGACGTGATTACAAACGGACACTCGCACATTGACGCACAAACAAACACAGATCGAAAACATTGTACCCAATATCCCTTATAGGAAGCGGGGTTGCATATACTTAGATAAAAAACAAAAGACCTTTCGTAATTTTTCCTCAGAATTCATGTTATTGGTTTTTTATTCCATTTCATGGCAACCTTTAAAAATCTTATATTAGAAGCAATTAAATAAACTCGAAGTAACTAAAGATTAAACTGCTCACCTGAAATCAAATGTCTCAAGGCTAGTGCTTATTGATCATTTCTTAAAATTGCATTGCAGTACAAGTAACACTAATGTCAAGTAGAAAGATAGCGTCAATCCTAAACTTCATTGATTACTTTCAAATTTGTTTCAAGCGGTTGCCAAGATTTTTAATAACGGATGCTGTCGGATAGAATTTTCATAAGGTTTAGGTTTACAAGGGCATTAATTGTACTTTTAATGTGCATTAACACAAGGTAAAATGCAGCTCAACAAACAGAGAAAATATCTCAATAATGTTAGCCGGAAAGATTTATAGATATATATGCATAAATTTAGTACAATGTGTTACAAATAAAAAAGAAACATTTCACACAGGTCCAATAGGATAAGGCAACCATGGCGATAACAATAATTTCCAAATAAACATCTTTAATGGTGTAAATAAAAACTTACTGTAGCTCGAAACAAATAACATGAAATAAAAACAGAATGTTGAAACGTTATAGTGATTGATTGATTGATTGGTGTTTTCTTTACGTACAGAAAGCAGTATTTCAGCAATATTCAAGATGAGAACAAGTTTACAAACAATCGACTGGAAAGGGGATTGGGACATCGAAAACAAAATTTTGACTGCACTGGAATAGTATGGAGCATTTGGAAGGGGCGGAGATTTTAGACTTGTAGAAGCTGCAATGAGCCTATTCATTTACGAAATCTATAAATAGTGTCTTTATCGTGGCAATCTTCCAACACGTCACCACTACGGGGTCCGCCACCGGGCTTTCCGTATTATGACCCGACAACCACCAACGAGAAATTCTACCTAATCCACCATCCGAGGACGCGCGGGGCTGCCCTGTGGGTCGAGCATTGGCAACCCTATCAGAAAGACTATAAAAACTGATATCTAATAAGATCAGTCCTAATACAACCAGTAAACTCAGAATGCAGAACGGTTGTAAAATAATATTGAAAAATAATGGGTTTAGATGCCAACACCGAAGTCGGCACAAAAAAAAAAACCCACGAATTTTCCATGCGTTTTTCTTTAGTGTAAACATATTTTATTGGTGGTAAAACATAGTTAATACATCGTATACAAAGTTAGTATCCGGAAACAAGTCACAGACTTATATTAATCCGTTTCCTATAGATATTACAGTTACATTAATAATACTCAATGGGTAAAAACTATTTACAACATAAGCGAATATATATATATATGTTTATTTGGATAACTACCCCTTTACAACGGGGGCAACCACCATCGGGGTAATGGTGGTTGCGTCCACATACAAGCATTATAAAACAAAATAGATACATGTACAGGCAAAATAACACAACGTACAAATATATCGTTAAGGTAAAAGTCATTCAAGCAGTTAAGATACATAGTGCACTAGTATATATACAAAAATTTCACACTAAAACAGTCTGTTATGAATAAAGTTAGATCATACGAATCTCACATAAAAGTAACGATATATATATATATATATATATATATATATTTATAAATTGGCAATATTTAAAACATAAAACATGGGCAGTTCATTTTACACAATGATATCATTAAAGATTTTCGACCTCTGTTTAAAAAGACTTTTGATAAAGTATACACCTATGTTATCAAAATATGATCCAATCTCATCATTAATGAAGTAGCCCCAGTCCCCAATTAAAAACTTGATCTTGTCATTAGGATTCAGAAAATTAAAATTGAGGTATGGGATATTTGAATCATTTTTTTCGAAGGTGTCTTCACGAATTTCAGCTAAGGCAGGACATTCCAATAAAAAGTGATTAATGTTTTCAGTTACATTTTCAGCACATATCTTGCAAGTTGAAGAGTTACTAAGGCGAAATCTTTGCAGATTTTCGTAAAGACATAAGGTGTTTGTTCTGCAGAGAAATTTAAGTCTAGTCCCTTCAAAATCTGATTGAACATCTAGATATTTCTGTCTTCCTTTCCGTCAAAATATCTACTGTGAGTTTTGAAGCTGAATTTTGTCCCATAAAGAGGTTAAATTTTCTTGTATTAAAGGTCTTGTCAGTAAACATAAAGTCGAGACCAACTTCTTGGAAGATAGATTTAATGTACGTGAAGTAGGGCCAATCGTTAGAGGCAACCTTTTCTAACTCCCAAAATATAACTTTACAAAGTCTTGTCTCTGGTAGTTTACAGATATACTTGAAATACGAGCCTCGTTGTCCGTCGAGAAAGTCATTGATCGGTTCCCAACCTAATTCGGCCAATAATGAAGATTTGGGTACATTTACCTTAGTCTTCAATGTTATCTTGGCCGCTTTGTACTGAGCGCCACTCAAAATATCCTTGTCACTTTGGGAAAAGGTCATCCATGAACCACAGGCATGCGATATAGAAGGTCTTAAAACGCTATTCCATAGGGCGTCCCCAAAGATAATACGGTTAAAGTTTCCGTGCATCCCCAAAATAGGGGTCATGTAATTTAATTTCTTATCAATATTCTCTTTAATGTACGAGTTTATGTGAAAATGTGGTTTCAACGTCCGTGACAAGTATACTCCAAGATATTTATACTCGTTCGTTTCGTATATGAATTGATCACCTAGCGACCATTTTTTGCTCTTATCAACTCGTTTGCCAACTATCATTACTTTCGATTTGCTAGCATTAAATTTCAGATTCCATTTACTAGCAAATTTAGCAGAGATATCAAGAAGTGTGTTTAGATCAGATTCCGAACCCGCTATCAAGGTAATGTCATCAGCAAACAACAACACATTAATGAGATGGTTCGAGATCCGAATGCCAACACCGGCTTCCTTTAACATACCGACCAAGTCATTCATTAGGATCGAAAAGAGTGTAGGGGACAAAACACAACCTTGTTTAACACCATACTCTTGTTCGAACCATTCGCCTTCGACGTCCCCAAAAACCACTTTATTGTCAACTTGGCTATAAAGTGAACGAAGCAAACGCCAGTGCTTTCCTTGTACGCCGCTTTTCCATAGAATGTAAAAAAGACCGTCTCGCCAAACTCTATCAAAGGCTTTCGACAGGTCCAGAAAGGCAATATAGGTTTGTTTTTTCTTACTTTTCTGAATAGTGGAGACACCTTGGAGAGTAAATATGTTGTCTTCAAGCCTTCTTTGTTTACGAAAAGCCCATTGACATTCCCCAAGCACGTTATTATCATCGAGGAACGAAACCACATTTTCTTCAATAACTTTTGAAAATATTTTGTAAACATTAGATGATAAAGTGATTCCTCTATAGTTATCGAGGTCAAAAGCCGACCCTGATTTCAGAATGGGCTTTATGATACCCTTAAGCCAATCTGAGGGAATCACCTCTACATCGGCAATCACAGTGAACATATCGACCAGTGAATCAAGTAGGGAATCACCCCCGAATTTGAGAAATTCATTTGGTATTTCGTCATAACCCATCGCTTTACCTGATTTTAGTGACTTGAGGATATTATGGATTTGATCCTTAGATATATGTAAGGAGAACGACCGATCATTTTTAACATCCCCAGAATCAAGCTTATCTACATAATCCTTAATCATTTCTTTAAAGCTTGGGTTTAAAGTTTCAGGTTTACCAATGCCGCTAAAATGTTTTTCTAAAGAGGGACCTATCTCACATTCCTCTGTCAAGATTTCGGGTGTATCATCTGGGTTCAAGATATAAGAAGGGAGGTTGCGTTCAGGGCTGCCTTTAAGAAAGTCCCAAAACCCTTTAGACTTTTGCTTCGCGGATGCGCATTTACTATTAAATAGACGAATCTTATCGTACTGTTCTTTCTTTTTAATAGCATCCTGTACCAAACGTTTTCGTCTCTGATACGATTCGGATAGAATTTTTCCGGTTTCAGAGTCATGGGGGCGCGATTTATCGTGAATCCGTTTCAACCGGTTGACATTTTGTCGAGATTTAATAAGTAGGTCTATATCTTTAATAAACTTGTATATTTTGTAACAGAAGTGATATATAAAATAAATGTGGATACAGGAAAACACTGATGAGGTTTTAGTGCAGAGATGAGGTTTTAATCAAATCGCTTTGTACTAAGTATATATTCTTGGACTGTCAAAAATAAATTAACATTTTCTTCGTATGATAGGTCAGGTGAGCCATATAATAGTGTCTGAACAGGTAAATTATTGACGATGTTGCTAAGATGATATTGGCGTTGTTGATTGAAAAGTGGGCAGTGTAATAAGTAGTGAATTGTTGTCTCAACTTCTCCACAATGACAAAGCGGCGAATCAACTATATTTTTAACGTACAAGTCCCGTTTCAGGGAGCTACACTCCATTCGCAATCTAGAATGAAGTATTTGTGCTATTCTCTTCCCGACAAAATAATATTGTGGTTTTTGTTGGGCCTTCATCTGCGCAGTCTTGAAGGATGAAACTGACGCACTTAGCTTCGTGCATTCAGGTATCAAATTCCAAGACCGTACAGTTGAAGGCACAAAATAGTTTGAATAGAGTGCTGTTCTAGTTCGAACAGGTGGAATGGTGGATCTATTCCTAGTGTTGTGGCTGTGGATGTTACTTAGTGAGTCCGGTATTAGGTCAGAGAGGTATGGAGGGGTCAAACGATTTTTCATTTTATAAAAGTAAGTCAGTCTTTGAGATTCTCTTCGCTCACTGAGTTCCAACCAACCCGTCTCAATATAAAGTTTTTCAAGGGAGACTAATCTGGTTGCTCCGGTTACTATCCTGGCGGCCTCAACCTGTACCCTTTCCACTTTGTCTACAAGGTTTTTTACATTAGAATCCCATATTACATCCGCATATTCTAATATAGGACGTATATAGGTTAGATAAACAATTTCCAATGTTTTTCGATCGAGGATAAATTTAAATTTTCGTAAAACATTAATACGTTTATATGCCTTTTCTACTATGAATTCAATATGTTTATTCCATGTGCCATCATTTGAGATATATACTCCAAGATGTTTGTGACTGGATACTTCACTCACCAGTACGTTATTCATATAAAGGTTCGGATGGTCTGGTTTGTGAAGTTTCCTTGTTATTGTCATTGTCTCTGTTTTGTGAGGGTTAAAGCTGACTAACCATTTAGAAGACCATGTATGTATTTTTTTCAATATCACTATTCAAAACATTCGCTGCCACACTGGGACTATCTACAATTAAGTAGAGACTGGTGTCGTCAGCAAATAATTTGATAGTAGACTGAATATCAGTTACAATATCGTTAATTAAGATGATAAAAAGAAGAGGCCCCAGGATAGACCCTTGAGGAACACTAGCTTTTACAATACCCCAGTCCGATGACGAACTATTTATTACTACCCTTTGTTTCCTTCCTGATAAATAATTTTCAACCCATTTTAATAAAGTGCCTTTGATACCAGATGCCTCTAGTTTACATAATAATCCCCGATGCCATACTCTATCAAATGCTTTACTGATATCACAAAATACAACCCTTACTTCTTTTCCATCATCTAATGCTTTTCCAAAGTCGTTCGTGATTTTTAGAAGTTGATTAATAGCAGAATCCCCTGGAGTGAAACCAGACTGATTTGGTGTGATCGTTTGGTTAATACGTAGATAATTGTGGATATGTTGTAAATACATCTTTCCATGACTTTACCAATTACACTGATAAGTGAAATAGGTCTATAATTTCTATAGTCACTCGGCGAGTCTTTCTTGAACACGGGTGTTACATTGGCATTTTTCCATGTAGTTGGATATATGCCAACTGTTAAAGACAAATTAAACAGTCTACACAAAGGATACTTTAGTACAGTGGAGGCTTCTTTTAGGAGTCGTGGACTTATGCAATCTGGACCAGATGCTTTAGATGTGTCTAGGGAATTAATTATGTCCTCAACCTCGTTTTCTGTGATGTCGATGCAAGTAAGTCCGTCTGTCTGAGTGTCTGGTATGTCCGAGGTGGGATGGTTAGTGTCGTTTAGGTCTGATTGTCTGCAAAAGTATTTATTAAATATTTCAGCCTTTTGTTTGTAGTCACAAATCAAATCATTATCAGTCTGTAAGGGGGGAACACTACGATTGTTAATAGTGTCGCAGTATAAGAGTAATTTTATTAATTTCCAATACTGTTTACCTCCCCTGACTTCAGTTGAGATATTGGAAGCGATCTTTGAGAAAAAAACACTCTTGGAGTCTAGAACAAGTTTTGTACACCTATTTCTAATAGTTCGAAACTTGGTCCAGTGTCCAACCGAGTTAGTTCTTTTTGCCTTCTTATGTGCTCGATTTTTCTGTCGAATACTTTTCCTAATCTCAGTGGTTAGCCAAGGAGGATCGTTTTTCCTAATGGTAACGGTACGATTAGGTATATTTTGGTGGGCCTTTTCCAAAATTATGCCAGTAATAGCTGATGCTATGTCGTCGACGTCATTTGAAACAAATATGTCATTCCATTCGATGTTTGAAAGTTGATTTCGGTACGATTCATAATTTCCTTTTTCGTACACAAAGATTTTACGTTTGAATGATTTACATGGCTTGGAAGGCTGATCGAGGATACCTACTACGGGTAGATGGTACCGTACTTGATCAAGTAGTGGAGGACCAACGTATGAGGTCAAAACACTTCTTGTATTATTTACTAATGAGATCAAGTAATGAAGAGCTGTGCTCTGTAATATTTGTCGGCTCTGAGATAAGTTGATGAAGACTAAACTGAGTTTTTATCATACCTATTCTGTCGTCAGAGTCACCCCTTATTTGATTAACATTGAAGTCCCCAGTCACAATAATGGCCAGATTAGTTGAGGAAGCTAAATCAAGTGATTGTTCAACCTCCTCCCATACCTGGACATTACTATTCGGGGGAATATAAAAGGTTCCATATAAATATTTCTTATATTTAAATTTAATTTCAACCCATAAACATTCAACATTACCGACCTGTAAGTCATGTCGAATGCAACAATTCACATTATCTTTAACATAAACAATCACACCACCACCAATTCTACCCACCCTGTCTCTACGAAACGGAGGTTTATACCCTGTTAGCATTATGTCTGATTCATTAATTGCAGGGGATAGCCAGCTCTCAGTGAACGATAGAATCTCATGATTGCAGAATTCAGCCGCAATAAGTTCAAGCTTAGGAACAATACTTTGGACGTTTAAGTGTACACATGAGATGCAATGATTAACGCTATAGCTAGAAAAAGAGCTGTTCGTAGATAAGGTTGATTCTGGTCCAGGGTTTGGTTCGATTCCTGGTATTAGCAACAATATACAAATTACTTTCAGATAATAAAAAATGTTACCTTTTATATGCTTGTAATGGATTGTTATCAGAATTGTTTTTACACTTGTCGTAGGAGTAATGGTTGTCAACAACATCATACAATACATTTCTAAATATAAAGTGCAATATAATAAATACATAGAATGCGTTACTACCATGTTCTATATACAGTGCAATGCAAACAAGGTCTATTAATGATAATCGTTTATTCCTTTTGACAGTACAAGACCTGTAATAAAAACGGCCAATCTTCTCACGGTAGCTAAGAATATCCACACCCATTATGTAATACTCGGGATGTGCCTAGTTTTAACCCGTGAGCGTCTGACCAGTTCATAACTCATCCTATTCATCAGTGTATTGTGCAAAGTGCATAAAAAAAAATGGAAAAATAGGTGATACAAGTACAATTAAGAAACATATGATACAGATAATATGTGTCTTAATGAAAGTGGATTGGGATTTCATGTGAATTATGAGAAATGGGATTTTTAATTAAGTAACGAGAACATAATTTAGCAGATTCTTCTAAGTTCATAAATATTATTTCTTTTTTTTCGAATTGATGTGGGTCCTAGTTGTAAGCTTATATTTGTTATTTAAATTTGTTATTTATTTATTTAATTATTATTATTAGTTTTTATCTAGACAACTGTACACCAATAGAGCTAAATAGACATGATTGTGTATTGTGAGGTCTAAATAGTAATTGTGCTTCATTCATTTTAGATACATTTTATGTTTAAGAAATAATTCACGGAGGCTGTGGTTTATCATTGTTTTACCACGGGGTGACCATTTATGTCGTATTATTTTATCCCGAGCGATAGCGAGGGATAAAATAACGACATAAATGGTCATCCCGTGGTAAAACAATGATAAATCACAGCCTCCGTGGATTATTTCTATTCTAATAAGACAATTAGAGTACATTTATAAGATTTTCGTACCTATAGAAAACATCATTTCCGCCACAAACTGGCTGTTCCGTCAATGTAACACACAATATATTGCAACGGATAATTATAGCGCGTGTAGCTATTTATAAGATTTATACGTCGTATGCAATAGCTTTCCGGTAGGAGTTACAGTTTTGTAATTGGAACAGCCATTTAAAACACGCCTTTTCAGCGCGTGTTGCTCATAGATAAATCATTTTTTTACCACAGTTGTGGTCTCAAAGCCTTTAAAGCACGTCATATTAGAATATTTGATTAACATATAATCGATGAATTTCATATTCAAGAACCTCGATGACTCTATAATACATGTATATGTACTTGGAATAATAATTTGTTAATGCAATTTGGTTTGTTGTTATTATTTAATTGTCTATTGTTGAAGTTAGTTAATTGTTGCATATTTTGTTTGCTGACTTGTTTTTTTGCTTTGGAGATTAGATTTAAATTATCCACGGAAGGTAAGAATGAGAACTGTTCATTTCTTGTGATGTCACTTGTTAACGACCAATGAAAAAAGAGTTGTTACTTGATCAACAACTTTGACCCAGAATAGAATTTACTACAATACTATTGATACAAACAAGTACAGTTGCACTTGTAATAAGCAATATAATACACAAGTAAACAAATATAGAGTTTATGTACTCTTTTGTAAGTCTGCTTTGAGCGATAGCATTTCAGATAAATTCATCTGAGAGCGTGTATGTTGGATCAACCTGGGTAGCGAGCTGTACAAATTTAGTTATGGTGCTGACATCATGAAAGTTGTCATCTGTGTCGACTACACAGATTTTACCAATTGTCGTCCAAATAGATTTTTGCGTTTTTCTTTGGACACTAAACTCTACCTACACATTAAATTTCGTTCAATCCAACAACGTTGAAAATTTGACGGGTTTAAGCCGCCATTTTTAAACGCGCTGTCGAGAAAAAGGCAGCGTTTTCCTTGGGGCACTAAAATCTTCACATAAAAATTGTGTTGCAATCGGAGCATGTTAAATTTCATTAAGATCGGATAAGGTTGACAATTTGCGTTTTTGGAAGCTATATTTTGAAACGCGCGGTCAGAAAAGAATGTCTAATGTAACGTTTCACTCGAAACACTTAAATCTACCTTCATACAAAATTTCGTTGAAATAGGACCACAGGAAAAATGTGTTTTCCAACAATTTTTGGAGGGTGCAGTAACGTGGCGTCTTTTTGCAACGTTGGCCATTATCAAATTATATTGCCTGCACATTTCAATATGTCGATCTACACCCGCACTAAGCCTCATATGATTAGGGATCTCTGAGAAATGTGTCGGACCAAGTTATGATCTAGGAAAGTAGAAACTAGAAAGAATAATGCTGATTGTTATTGCATGCAAGTCAAAAAGAAGCCCCCCCCCCCCCCCCCGTCATCAAAATTAGTCTAATTTGGCGGAAATTACCGAAAATTAGCCAATCGTGGAGAAAAAACGTCTGCGATATCATGTTTATTATACATATTTGACAAAGATAACCAATTTTCAAAGCAATTTAATCAATTTTGCGCCTCATTGGCCACTATAACCAAATTCAAAGGTTTATGACTAACATCCATTCACAACATCTAAATCTATCTGGAAACCAAGTTTCGTGCAACGTACTTCACTTATACACCAATTTTCATTAAATCCATAAACTTTTGTATTGTTAATGATTTTCAAAATGAAATGAACTCCATTTAATATAATAACTTTATTCTTATCAACCAATATTACAGAGGTACAGATAAATACTATATACAATATTTACAATATTACAACGAAAACATCATAAACATAGATAGATACTAATACAGTGTAATTAACAGACAGACAGACAGCTAGTCGAGAAGACTAGTTTTTTTATTAATAATTTTAATAAATTTACAGAGCTTGTAGAGTTTAACTTTGTTTTTGGTTATCATAGTTTCTTTAAACTTTGAAATATTTGGGTTTCGAATTAGATGTCCACTGATCAAATTTCTTCTTTCTTGAGACAATGCATTGCATTTTAGAATATAGTGAAATTCATCCCCAATTTGCTCATTACAAAGCATACATTTTCTATCAGATCTGTCAATATTATTCCATCTTCCTGTCTCAATGGGGAGTTTATGGTTACCCGTTCTTAATTTACAAAATAAAACAGAGGCTTTTTTATTAAGTATTTCAATGTAGTTTTCGAATTCTAGTGTTTTTTTTTTTTTAAAAAAAGCTTATAATTTGTTGCTTTTGAGCAATTTTGGGTTTCATCATGCCAGTTTTGACGAAATTGATCAGTGAGACATTGTCGTATACTTTGTTTTAACCACATAGTAGATGGGAAAGTTTGAGCATCCCATATGTGTGTTAGTCCACATTCATTAAATAGATTTTTAATGTAGACAAGCCATAGGAAATTTCTATTTTGATTTTTTGAAGATGTAACATGAATCTATACAAAATAGAAGATAGATTCGTTTGTTTACCTATAAGTAATTTAGACCAGTACATAGCTATCCTAGTTTTGATATCTACACTCAAAGGAAATCGTCCCAATTCGCCATATACGAAGCAGTTTGGTGTAGAAGACTTTAGGTTTAGCAGGAGTTTACAGAATTTTAGGTGGATTCTTTCTAATGAGTGGTAGTTTTTAAACCCCCAAAGTTCACAGCCTCATAAAAGTATTGGTTTTACCATCTTGTCAAACAGGTCTAAGTGACAGGAGATTGATAGATTGTGATATCGACCTAGCTTGATAACTTTATACATGGCTATTCTTCCCTTTCCTGCTTGAGCTTTAAATTTGTTCCCAGGTAATTAAATTCTTTTACAAATTCTAGCTCGGTGTTATTAAAAACAAATCGTAAATTAATATTAAGGAGCCTTCCATTTGAAAAACATAAGATTTTAGATTATCTATGTTTACTTTGAGTTTCCAAGAATTACAATTGTCATAGAAACTATTTAACTGTTGGAGTCTATCCGGCGATTCGGACATAAGGACAGTGTCGTCAGCATATAAAAGTGCAAATATTTTCAAGAAAATTCCTAGCCTACTTTCTAAATCAGTTATCGATGAAAATCCTGTATTATTTTGACTTTCAAGAAATGACTCAAGGTCATTTAGAAAGATAGCAAAAAGAAAAGGTGACATATTTTCTCCCTGTCTCACTCCGTTATTACAGGAAAAGAAATCAGACTTCTCATTGTTAAAAACAATATTTGATTTTATACTTGAATAACATTTAACATTTTACCATTTATATTACTTAAAATTAATTTATGCCAGAGACCCGTTTTCCATACTTTATCAAATGCCTTTTCAAAATCTATAAAGGCACAGTAAAGTGTCTTTTTCTTAAGTTTGGGAAGTTCAAATAAAGCATGTAAAGAAAATAAGTTATCTGTGACACTATATCCTTGCCTGAAGCCACATTGGTTCTCTTTAAGTATTCGAAATTCCTCTGAGTATTTATTCAGCCTTTCTGTAAGTACCGCTGTAAAGAGTTTACCTAGACAATTGTAATGGTTCTAAATTTTTTAGGATCTTGACTGTCCCCTTTATTTTTATAAATTGGTTTAATGCTTCCTATAAGCCAATTACCAGGCACAATACCTGTATCAAAAATAAGGTTGAATAACTTTTCATAAATATGTATGAATTGGTCTGAAGTAGATTTAATATACTCATTAATAATTTTATCATAACCGCAGGTTATGTTGTTTTTTTAGCTTTGAAATACATTTTAGAATTTCTTCCTTTTCTATATAAAGATTAATTTCGTTATTTATTTGATTTATTGCTTAGTGGTCTAGAGTGGGTAAATAGTTATTATTATTATCGATAGGTGTCTCGTTCAGTTCTTTAAAAAATTCAAACAATTTTTCAATAGGGATATTAGGTTGGTTTTTTTTTTTTTATTTTCCGCGACGGAGAATTTTTTCAGAATTCTTTCGGGTCTGTATGGCGCATATTTTTTTAGCTTTTCTGAAAGATTATCTGAATATTCTCTTTGGCATTTATCCATGATTGTTTTAAATCGCTTTTCTGCCTCGGTAAGTCGTAATTTATTTAATTCCGTTCGCTGTTTCGAAAATTTTCTTCTAAATTCTCTGTAATGTTTTCTGGCAAATTTGCATTCGTCATTGAACCACGGTTTGTTATCAATATTAATTTTTCTAGCATTTTTGACATTTTTCCTATAAGTTCCAAAAGTGGTTTTTGCGCTCTCGATAAAGATTTCACAAAGTTGTTCAACAAAACTATTGACATCTTATATCTTTTTGGTTAGAGTTTGTTTTAATTCTTCTCGCTTACTATCAACCCATTTTTTAGTGTTTTTAGATCAACAGCTTCGTGGTTGTATTTGTCTACATACTCGTGGCTCTTAATAGTAGTTTTAAAACAAATAGAGAGAGGACATTGTACATCAGAAAATAATTTAGAGAAATGTTATACATTACAAAATCTATCGACAAAATTACCATTACTAATACAATAGTCTACAACACTAGTGTTTCTAAATGTAAAGTTTCCGTCTTTGTCACCTTCGAGTCTTCCGTTAAGTATAAAAAAGTTATTTCCCTTGCAAAAATCTGGTAGTAACGAACCAAACCTATTTTTTGCTAAATCTTTATTTTTACGTTCGCGAGAAATGCCCGCTAAATCTAGAAAGTTGGTTCCATTTTCTATATATTCATTTGCTATATTGGCCAGATCTTTGTCGTCAAATTGAAAAAAATCACTTTCGTTAGGTGTTCGACTATTAAAATCACCGACAAGTGCAACGGTTTTTAATTGGAATGACAAAAACAGGAACTCATTTTCTATTTCACTAATAGCATCTGGTGACGAATAGGATGTACACTCAGATGGAATATAGACAATGCTAAGCAGTGCATCTGTTTCGCTATCTAGTATTTTACCGTTAACTTTAAACCATAAAACAAACTTTGAATCGGTTTCTATCGTTTTAATACATTTTACAAATTTTTCTTTATAGGCTAACATAATACCTCCGGATTTTACTTTTGCGGTCTTTTTATGTTTTTCATTTCAACAATATATCCTGGAATTTCAACTATATCATTGTCGTCTGTTTTGGTTTCTATCAGACATACAATATCATGTTTATTAACAAGTTCTTCAAATTCTGGATATTTGAGTCGATTTTTTTACACCGCAACAGTTAAGTGATAGTACTCTAATTTTATCTTGATTGATTTCATTTTCAAATACAGAATTTTCAGATGATAGAAAAACGTTTGATGCAAAACATAAATTCGCCGCCGAATTATTCTACATGTTTGTCTGTATGATAATAATTTTACGGACGCATTTAAAACATTTTTTTTATCTATGTTACAGAAGTTATTTTATGTTTGTTTGTCCAGTTGTTATGGGGCTTTCTCCGGGTACTGCGACGTCCTCCCCTTATAAAAACTTGACGCCATAATATAGCTGAAAAATTGCTGAAAGTGGCGTTAAAAACAATTCAAACATGCAAAAACAATCAATGCGAAATTGTCTTTTCAATTTAAATTGGCTAAAAAATTGTACGTATATAGTGGTACAGATAAGCATAAATAACCGCAGTAGGCTGCTATATAACATAAAGGCTTACGTAGCAAGCATCTCCGGGACTTTAGATCGAAATAAAGACATATATACTCTTTGTTAGAACTATTTAATAAACATTCGCATACAATCAGAATTGCAATTTCTAAAAAGAAGGGATTTAAAATTTTCATCCATGAGGTCCTATGTGAAGCTTATTCCTGCAGTTGGGATTAGTTTGAATTACCGATTTCTAAATTAGCGCACGTGTAATCCTTTTGTTATATATTAAATCATAAATATACTTGAATTAAAACGAATGTTCAAGTGGTTTAACTAAATAAATTATTGACTTAACATTTATTTATTGCATTTGACAAAATACGGCATACTCCGGAATACGGAATTGTATACATAAAATAACTTTTTGTTCTGTTCGAAAAATCCTACCAACTCAGGGGTTCTGAGTCCGCGTTCGCTCCATAGCGAACGCGGACTCAGAACCCCTGACTTGGGAGGATGGGTCGAAATTGGATACACAAAACAGCCTTTATTCTGGTTTTCGATTTTTCAAAGGTACGCTTATCGATAGCGATATCATCAAAAGATAAAGTACCAGGTTAAAATGGTATCCCTCTATTATTAACTTCCGTTAAGTGAATACCAAAAATATTTATAATTGCATGAAAAATTTGATATAATCCAAGAATTTTTGCAGTCCAACATTATATTTTATCTTGATTTTTCACTCAACTTGAATAATTGACATTCTCTTTGCGAAATTCTGTTCATTCATGGTAGCTAAGTACACTTCGAAATATATTCTCCTTGATCCATCCTTAGCAACGAAAGTGAAAACAAATGCTACAAGAAAACTTGTGATGCAAAGCATCAGTTCGCCGCCGATTTGTTTACGGGATGCATTTTAAAACATGTTTATACCTACGTTTCAGATGTTATTTTTTATGTTCTTTGCAATTATGCCGTAATGCGTCAAAGCTTTAAGTTAATATTTTGTTCAAATTATACATTAACAGCATATACTTTAGACCCAATAGTGTGTTTTGCTTAGAGGCTGTAATGGCTGTATTATATATAATCAAACGTTTCGAACCTTGAATATGTGTTTTTCTATCTGTTTGCATTTGCTTAAATGCAAAATACATATCATCTCGACAATATGGCAATTAGAGAAATAATCTCAATTTTTAGATTGGATTGAAAAATTCTACGTGTGGAGGACGAGAAGAATAAATAATCAAAGTCAAGTTGTTTTTATATAAAAGCTTGTGCAGCAGATATCTCGGATTTTCCGAATCGAACTAAAAAAGCACAATTTTTAAGGACTATCTAATGAACATTCGCTTAGAAAGAATTGCAATTTCTAAACAGAAGGCATTTTAACTTTTTCCCACATAAGGTTCTATGTAAAGCTAAGTCCTGCTGTTGTGGCTAATTTGAATTGCCGATTTATAAATTTGCGCACATGTAATCTTTTGTCATATATTAAATCACAAATATACTCGAATTAAAACTAATATTTAAGTCGTTCAATTAAATTATTGACATAACATTTATATATTGAATCTTACAAATGCGGCATACTCCGGAATTGTATAAACAAAATTGCCTTTTATTCTGGTTTCCGATTTTTCAAAACCTACTCTCTTCGATAGAACTATCACCGAATTATAAAGTACCAGGATAAAAATGGTCTCCATGTATTATTAACTTCCGTAAATAGAATACCAACAAAATTTATTATTACATGAAACTTTGATATTACCCATGCATTTTTGCAGTCGCAACTTAGTTATCATCTTGTTTTTTTCACTCAAGTTAAATGATTAAAATACTTGTAGCAAAATTCTGTTCATTTATGGTAACTAAGTGTACTTAGAAATATTTTCTCCTTTATCCATCGTTAGCAACAAAGGTGAATACAAATAGGGGCGGCGATAATCATTATAGTTAGTATTTCTTGAGAGTTCAATTACTTCAGTTTTATCATCAGAAGGGATATTTAAAATGCTTTCATTACTAAAATTTCTACGTGTATTTTTAGGATTAGGTAATGTCATGGTCTCTACGTCACCAGTGCTGCTAGAACACGTTACATTATTTTCAATGCTAAAAGAAATGTTATTAACAGTATTGTAACTTAAATCTATACAACAGTTTGAACTATCAGTATTAAACAAAGGTTTATTTACAAAGTTGCTTCTGGACAAATAACGGTCCTCCTGAATGTCCTATTTAGTTATAACAGGAATCTCCGCAGGCGGAGAAGAACCTTGTCTTTGCCTTTTCTTTGGGTTACGTGGTGTTTGATACGGTTCAGTTCTGTTTTCTTCTTCTGCCTCTCTAGTCAGTTCTGGTGTCAATTTTGATGTCGAGGTCCAACGTGATGTTTTTGCTGGTGGAATATAGCGCTGTCCATCTATGTAAAGTTAATCTCGAACAAGGACTACATCTCGCTGTTCATGCTTTGCCTCCTTCATTTTTGGGTAGAGTTTTTTTTCTACATTGAAGGTCAACTACTTTGTCCTGCAGTTTTGATAACCGGTCTCTTAGTGTTTTATCGTTTCACCCTCAGTGACTGGTTGTACGACAGGTTGCAGAATGGGTGTTTCCTCTAACTTCTTTATCCTGATGTCTTGATAAGTGAAAGTTCGGGTGTTGTTTTTAATCTGTTTTTCTGCGGCATCAAAAATGTTACTTACTCAGAACTATTTTCACATTCTGCAAGTTTTTTGTGAATTTCCGTGGTCTTGATTTCAAGTGTTCTGACTCTATTCGATACTAGAAGAAAATCTTGTCTCATTTCGTCTAAGCGTTTTCCTATACTTGTTTCTAGATTTTCCATTCGATTTCCAATCTTCGTAACCATTTATAATATTAAGTTGAGTACTGCTTTTTCATTGGTGGCCTCCAGGACTTCCCTGCTTTCATTCATAATTTGTGATGTAGACTTTGGTGACATTGTGATTGGTCGATGTGACGAGAAGTTTTAAGCTGTTCGGTTATACTACTACTACGACGAGTGTAAGAGTCCAAAGTCTAATCCCATTGACCAGGTCGTGAGTTGATTTAACAGTGAAGTACCTCAGGATATCAGGACGGGTCTCAGTGAGCTATCTTTACTTATTGTAAATAAACTTGTAGAAAAAATAACAAAAATGGGCTGTGGAACCTGTCTTTCCCAAATTTAAGAGTTTATATCAAAACATCTTATAATAACACTATATATTTACTGTTTGTCGAAACTACTCTTAAACTATCCGAAATCCATACTTTTTAGCGGACGAAAAATTTTGACATTTCAAGATGACCGCCATTTTAAAAACTTTAAAAACGGCCAGTACAAGTCATGATACATTTTGGGGCGATGTTTCCACATCGATTCTGCTAACGGTCTCCGAGAAACGGTGTATACAAAATTTTGGCGGAAACCGGAAGAATAATAGAAGAAGAAACGGAGCAAAAACAATATGTCTTCTCCAACTTAGATTGGTAACCATAATAAAAATAAGAAGAGGAACGGAGCAAAAACAATATGTCTCCCCAAACTTAGATTGGTAACCATAATAATAAGAAGAAGAAGAAACGGAGCAAACACAAAATGTCTCCTTAAACTTCGATTAGTAACCATAATAATAAATATTAAATCGAAAAAAACTTTGTCCTGGGCGACTTCTGGGACCATACTGGGAGGGTTCCCAGTGCTCGACCCACAGAGCAGCCCAGCGCGTCCCTGGGTGGCGGATAGGGGAGACCCTCTCGTTGGGGGTTGTCAGGTCGTAATACGGAAAGCCTGACCGCGGACTGTAGTGGGTAACTTGTTTGGAGAGTGCCACGCTCCTTGCACGATAAAGACCCCTTTTGTAGATTTCGAAAAAGAGCAGGCTCATTGTAGCCGCTACAAAAGGCTAAATTTTCCGCCCCTACCCAAAACTCCATACTTTTTCAGTGGAAGTCAAAATTGTATTCCCTGTGACCCATCCCGACCCCATTTTCCATTGATTTATTGTTTGTTAACTTGTTCCCGTCCTGAATATAGCTGAAATACTGCTCGCTGGACGTAAAGCAGACATCAAATCAATCAATCAATCCCGGGCGACTAATTAGGACCAGTACTAATATAACAAAGAAACACATGTAGAATGTAGAACGATTTTAAAATTAGATCTCTTTACCACTTCTAATGGAACAAAGAAACACATAATGTTGAACGGTTATAAAATAGATGTCTAACAGATAGGCCATTCCTAACAACGGTTTGTAACGCCGAGATCATTTGTTCGATAATAAAGCATCATTTGAAATTGGTTTTTTTTTACAAATGACCCTTATCGGCCTTTGCACTGTGTTCTATATATCAATAACGTACTTTTGACTTGATACTTTCTTATTTTCAAAATATAACATACTTCATTTACGGACTGTTAAATAAATGTATTATTGCCTGAGGTGTCCGCCTTGACTTCATTTATATACTTCTTATTGATTAAATAAATGCTAAATTTTGTTTATAATAATGAACATAGCGTTGATTAACTTTGCCATGAGGGAATAGCATTGTTTTTCATCTAGTAGAATAAAACATTGTTTTATCATCTTTGAAATGCTAAAGGACAATAATAAACTCCTGTTAATATGCTTTATATGGTCAGGCATATAATTTTGTCAATCTGGAAAGGTCAGACCTAAAATAACCTCCAGAAAATGAATCGGAAGAACGTAAAACAAAACTGTTAAGGAAACCTTCACCGTTCGTTAGATCAAGTTGCAGCTGTTAAAATAGAAATTAAAACGTTGACTTATTTTCTATTCATCTCAGGTAATTAAAATTAAAACGTTGACTTATTTTCTATTCGTCTCAGGTAATTAAGTTCGTGCTACCATTAGTACATTTCTACAAGGTAAATATAATTACCTGATAGACTTCCGTCAGGTAAAATTTATATTAAATATGTAGGAAGAAGTAGAAGTACTGCAAAATATAATTCGTCAAAATAGCTGTATGGACAAAGTCAATTTAACAAATATTAAGCAACATGGGTTCCGATTCCACTTTCGTTCGATGATATATATTTAGTACTTAGCATAAGATTTTGCACATACGATAAGATCCATATATTAAGCTTGCCGCGTTGAAATGTGCACAGATCATCATGGTTAAATCACACACCAAACCCGTATCGCTTATAGTTTCTATATTATAAACAAAATATCACCCCTCGAACAGAGCCTTCATGGTGATATTTATGCCTCGAGTTTAATATAGGTGTGATATGGGGACACCCAAATGATATTTATAGATTATTACGTTGCATATTCCATATCAGCCCACGACTCCCATATCAAGCCTGAGAACTTCGCTCGCGGGCTGATACAAGGTACAATGCAATGTCATAATCTATTTATCATATTAATCACTGGTGTTAAACTGATGATAGTAACGTACGTTACTACCCTCCCAAGATGGCAGATGAAAAACTGATAAGATCGTTTTTTGTTATTATTTTCGTTCCTTTCGCATTTGAACCATCATTTTATTGGTAAGATTGAACCTACACTTCTGAAGAATATGAGTATTTCGTTTCTTGTGTTTTACAATACTCGTATAGACAGATATTCGACCATGAAAATTTGGCAATGATGATAGTAACGACACGATTAAAATTACCAATGACGGTAGTAACGGGAAAGAGAGATGGTAGTAACGACAATTTTTTTTCCTAATTCAAAGATGTTTTGTCTTTTTGTTTTGTTTTGTTTGTTTCTTTGTTTGTTTGTTTTTTTTTTTTTGCTGGGTTAGCAATTGAACATTCAGCAGGCCCGGGATAAGAAGAAAGCTATGTTGTTGTCAGTATAAGTCTGTAGTATAAATATTCTTTAAATTGACTGTGAAAGGTTATAAAGTGTAATATGTAACTAAAAAATGACATTTTAGACTAAGAACCTTATTCACGAAGCCTCCGTAAATTCCGCATGTGTGGAAGTCTTTACGGACCATTTCTACATCTTTTACGGAACGTTTACGGAAACTACGTCGTATTCAAAAAACTTCCGTAAAGTTTAGGATGGTTTCAGACTTTTAGCGGAAAATTTACAGAATTAAACATTTAATTACGAATGTCAATAAACAATACCTTAATATCTAATTAATAAATAATTGTATGTATGTATAACAGTTACAGATCTTGTTGAATGACAAACATGCTCTAATTTAGTCAAAATTGTGTTGTTCACTGAATGAACACAGTATTCTAGTTAATAAAACAAAAAGAAAGCAAAAGTACCCACAACAAGGCTTTAACTTATCTATTGCTGATTAATGCAGAATTGAATCGATAGATTATAACACACTGTTTCGGTGTTTTTGCTGATTTCAAGAAGCTTGCTTTTGTGCAGCAATGACGTCATTTTCTGACGATATATAAAAAATCCTATTAACGTAAGATGGACGAAAAAAAAGTACCGCAAAATAAATTGAAATAAACATATAAGACGATAATGAGACAAAAGCAATACCGAATACATAACGGTCAGGTTCTATTCCGTTCTATTAGTCTTGTTTGTCTGCACTGGGAAAAAGGATAAAAAAAGTATTTATATTGTATGTAGTTTTTCTCTGTTCTCAGTGTTTTCCTTTGTTTCTTAAATGTCATTTGCTAGTGTTTTGTTTTTCTTGATTATAAAAGTGTAGTAGGCATGTTATTTTATGTATTTATTGCAGAAGTATTATTTGAAAATAAAAAGTAATTAATAAATTAAAATATTTCAAAATTTAACTTCTTCATGTTTTCCTTTGGACTTGATTAATACCTATTTTGACTCTAATTGTGCTCCGTATGTTTGATCATGTGATTTATAGTTCATGTATTTGATTGGTTAGTTCAATTTTGGCGCTAAGAGTTAATTTTCGATTGTTCTGGAGAAGAAAGGTGGAAAATATTTGAAAAGATGTTGAATTGTGACAAATATTAGCAGCGACTGATTATTTATTGACTATATTCTCCGGACAAGCTAGTTTGACATTTGACGTGAGTTTTATTCTATTTTCTCTATTTTTCTAATTAATTTACTAACGACGTTCCTTGTGTGAAACTGATCTTTGTATTCATTTTCAACATATTTTTATAAGACAAATTGCATAGGCAAATATAATATTGATAGAGATATATTTTTGAATACGGAAAAGAAGTATTTTATTTAGCGTTCAAATGTTAATTATATCTATCGTATCGAGTGAACTCTGTAAAATCGATAATCCTAGTTAAAGGTGAACTCGCTTGTGTATTGGTCATTAACGTGTTTATTTTTTACCTGTAAAGTTCAAATAGTAATACTAACCGTTAAATGACCAGATGGGTAAATAGTAGTCACTATATACTTTTTATATTATATTTTTGCATAGATTCCTATGACGCTGAATTATGGGTTGTTCTGTAATATGTTATGTTTTAATTATTTTTTTGTAAGGCATAGTAGTAAGGTTGAATATTTTGTTTACAGATTTGTAACAGTGTGTACTAGATGTACTAGAATCTATTTTGTTTGTGCCTTACAGTAACGGCCTTGCTCCACAAGTTGGTAAGCCATTAAATATGTATTTGTTATAAATGCTATATTATGAATTAGTTAAACTATATGTTCTAAAAGTATATTTTATGTATATACTGAATTACGGTTTAATTGCGCTATAACACATTTGTTTATCTTATAAAAGTGTGACGGAATATAAAAGTTTATAAGCACATATGTACAAATGACTTTTGTGCAAAGAAGATAGTTCATCGAATAGAATTGTAGTTTTACAATATTTGACTTATTTATTAGACTTAAGTTATGTTATAATATGTTAATAGTATATATGTAATCGTTTATATTTTTATACCATTGTGTAACATTTCATTTATTGTTATTACAGGGTTATATATTGTTACTACATGTATAATAAACCCCTGAATCCAAGCCTTCTTGTTGTGGTTATTTAACCAGATGACGATATTACTACAAAAGGGTATACAATGTAAATGGTTCAAACGAGCTCCAACTCAAAAACAGAATGTCCAAATGAAAGTTGTAGTATTGCAGAAATAAATCTGTTCAAAGTTTCTCCCACGACAATTTATAATCCTGCCTGATTGAGTACACGACTATTTTGACCTTGTATAAATGGTGTGAAATTTAATACAATGAAAAATAATTAAGACTTTTATCTAGTGATGTAATAAAATTGGTTCAGCTTCCTTCAGCAAATCGATTTTGTTTGTTTGTTTGAATAGTGTTTTGCTTTCAGCAATTTTTCAGCTAAATGATGGCATCCAGTTTTTATTGGGAGAGAAAGCCGGAGTACCTGGAGAGAACTCCCGACCTGCGGTAGCAGCAAATCGATGGTGAAAGGCAAATAAAATTAGGCAATTAGGCATGGCATTACCATTTGGTATGTTATTAAAACCTTAATACTTCGAAAAAAAACTATTGGGTGATTTGACATTTGCTTTGCTCCAGTGGGCAGTATCTCAGCTATGTTCAGACTGTGACGAGAACAAATAATCAACGCAAAAAGGGCAATAAATAAATTCATAGATTCTTATTTTTTTAATTTGAAGCAGCCAGGTGCAAAAAATTGTACTAAACATATATGAAAATAAAGAAATACAAAATAGCGGGCGAACAGAGTTCTAGGAATTTGTTTTATTATGGCCTGAAGGTAATACGTTGTTATTGTTTGTTTTTATCTTCGTTTGTTATTATTATTAACACGGTACTCCATACATGAAACCCATTAATTAAATACCAGCTTATCTTATAATGGTCTAAACTTAGGCATTTATTCCAGGATTTTCGGGTCATTCTCGGTTGGGTGGTTCCTGCAATAATCTCTGTTTGAATTCAAAAAGCAGTATTTTCTGTAAAACCCACCTTACCAGGTTGTTTAAAGTAAATATAAGTTACGAGAAAATTCCTGGTTTTATGATGATAGAAGAAAATACAAAATTTTAATGAAATACGATGTAACATAGTGAAGTTAAGTGGTAGTTATCAAGAGAATATTAAACGGACATAGCTCATTCCTGACTGGGAACAGTGTGTTTTTTAAATAAAACGTGGGGATTCCAGTAAATAAAACTTGAGCTATTTTTAGAACTTGGATAAGATTCATGCCTTGTTCTTATATAATAAAGAAAAAATTATTTTTCTGAGGTCAATATTTCACAATGAGACTGTGTCCGACTAGTTACCAAACGAGTGAATACACACTGTAAACTCATTTATTGGCTTTTTATTCCATAAAAAAAATTATCCTGACCCCAAATGCCTGTGATCAGATTGCTTGAAAATTCAAATTTGAGGAAAAACTCAGATATTTGATGAAAATCTCAATTTTAGAAGTTTTATGAAACACAGGCCAGGACATTTAACCACCTTCAAATAAATTATAAATATTTAAGAATTTGGGGAAATATTTTTTCTGTCTATAAATAAATCACGAGCACCTGGTGCACATTGAATAACCGCTTATTCATGGTATTGGTTGTTTTACAGTGAACATCACGCCATAGGATATTATTTTGCTATTTTCATACCCAGATAGAATATTATGGCTATTCCTTTAAGTAAAACATCAATTGCCGTTTGGTTCATTGTTATCAATTAACGCAATATTTGAATAAACTTATGCGTAAATCTCCAATAATAATGCGTGATTTTTCAAAATTAACGCGTAATTAATACTTACGCGTTAATACGGTAATATATTGGGTAATTTTTTATTTGTTACCTGTAATTTTTTTTTATGACGCGTAATTTATGGGTCAATAAAACAGCCTGTTACAAACAACGAAATCTTCAAAGATGACTGCATGTATTTGTTAATTTTGTTTGAATAATGTTTAACGCCACTTTCAGCAATTTTTCAGCTATATCACGGCGTCCAGTTTTTATTAGGGGAGGAAGCCGGAGTACCCGGAGAGAACCCCCGACCTTCGGTAGGAAAACTGGCAATCCTTGTCAATTAAGATTGGAGTAGAGTACATCCTGCCCGCAGTGAGACTCGAAACCGCAACCTCAGTGTTGACAGACACGTGATTAATAGTAGACGAACTACTCTAACCACTCGGCCACCGAGGCCCCTGACTGCATGTAGGCATTTACATGGATACTAGTTTTCTGCAACGGATTCAAGAAACAGTTGTTTATTGTTTCAGAATTAGCGAATCAGATACATAAGACGACGGCTTAAGGACTTTTAAAGGAAAGAAAACAAAATCGTATGGCTACCACTCGAATTTCGGCGATTTTTTTACTTTATTTAGTTATGTAAACGGAGTGAACTTGTTAATCATGTTAATATATACACCCCGCCATAAGTTAAGCAACGCCTACATTTTTTTATAATTTCAAAAATCGGAATGAATATTAAATTTGTGTTATTTATGTACTACAGCAATCATTCGAGCACGGGAAAGTGACTTTAATTAACTCTTCAGGTAAATCTTTAAATAGCAAAACCAGTTTGTCATACGGTAGTCCAGCACTCCTAAAGCCTTGTTTTCCTTAAAGATTTAGTGTTCATCTCCTGTTCTTTTTCGACTTCATCTTTACATTTTTACAATGCTTAGACGGAAATTTAGTGAAGCTGAGAAGTAGCAGATCGTCGGAATGCGTAATAGTGGACAGAGCATGCGTCAGATAGCACAAAACTTTGGCATTCACTTTAGTATTGTATCGCGGCTACTGAAACGTCATCAAGATAATGGAATTATCCAGGAACGTCCTAGGTCAGGTCGACCACTAAACACATCTGAAAGGAAGGATAGAGCACTCGTTCGTGTAGCCAAACGCCAACCGTTTGCCACTGCAAGATATCTTCGTGATGATTGGAATATTGCAACCAGAGTCGCCGTATGAACAGTTAACAGGCTCCTAAACAATGCAAGGTTGAGAGCTCGTCGTCCCTTGAAACGTCCACTGTTGACACAGAAACATCGCCAAGCACGTTTAGAGTGGGCATGATATCTCCGCCATTGGAATGTTCAAAGCTGGCGACGAGTACACTGGACAGACGAAAGCAGATTCCTTCTTCGTCATATAGATGAGCGTATGTGCGTTTGGAGACAACGAGGCACAGACCCATCTTTATGGATGACAACGCAAGACCTCACCGAGCTGCAATTGTACGTGATGTTGTCGAAAGGGAAGTTATTGGGCATCTTCCATGGCCATCCATGTCACTCGATATGAATCCAATTGAAGATTTGTGGGATATCATTGGCCGTAAAATCAATAACAGAGCACCTGCTTGTCAAAATGTCCAAGAACTACGTGTTGCCATTCCAAATGAATGGCAGAATTTACCACATGCTACACTTCGTCGTTTAGTCAACAGCATGAGGAGGCGAGTTAATGAACTGTACCGGAAACGTGGTGGTTACACGACTTACTGAGTATTTTTGCATTTAACATATTTCAAAGTGACTTTTATCACTGAAAGTTGACCTGTGATAATGTGTTTACTTTAAGTGCATGAAATTGAAGAATGCAATCAAACTTATTTTTTGACTAATGAAAGTTATATTTGCCCTGTTTTTTTTATATCTTTGCCGAAATTCGTGGTCATACGTTATCGCAATGTTTGACGATTTTGTGACATTTTGTAATTTACTATTTTGCTACCTTTGAATGATACTAGTCCTTAAGCCGTCACATTGTGTGTCTGCAACAATAATCAAAGGTTTCTTAAACATGTTGAATCCGTTGCAGAAATCTATCTCTGTCTCCATGAAAACGCCTACTTTGAAAATTTCATGGTTTGTAACAGCCTGTTTCATTGGCCCATAAAAATACGCGTAATACATAAAAAATTAAATAAAAATTACGCATATACAGGAACCTATAAATTATATATAGGAACTTCTCGTTACTATCATCACATAAGGTGCAAAATCTGACGTTACCATCATTAAACATTGACGTTACTATCATCATTGACAATTTTTTCTAGTCGAATATCTGGCAATAGGAGGATTGTACAACACAAAATACTTAATACTAATATTCTTCAGAAGTGTAGGCTCAATCTTACAAAGAAAATGGTGGTTAAAACGCGAAAGAATCGAACATAAAGACAAAAAACGATCTTAGCAGTTTTTTCATCTGCCATCTTGGGATGGTAGTAACGTACGTTACTATCATCAGTTTAACACCAGTGATTAATGAACAAAATTAATCTTCAACTTGTCATGAAAATAATTTATTTATAAACAAAATGATACATTTCTGGGTACAACATAACTTTCTTTGATCCTCGACGTCATCATTGACGTCAGCCTGATATCGATTGACAACGGGCTGATAGGCGTATCGTTCTGTCGTAAATGGTAACGGCGATAGCAGCCCGTTACAACTTCTGGTTGTACTTTTTGCATGGGAAAAAACGTCTAAAACAATGCTAAATATGTGATTATCTCTGTTCTCTTTTTTTTTACAAACCGCTTAACCAGTGTGGTAAAAATATTTCTCGCCACTCGTGAATAGGTGTTTCAAAACAGTTGATTGATTTAAAATGATAACCACATAATAAAAAATAATATAGGATTAAACACTGGGTTTTAGGAAATTATCAATGTGTAAACTCCGGCGACTCACTCACAAACTAAAGGAGTCGCCGGAGTTTACACATTGATAATTTCCTAAAACCCAGTGTTTAATCCTTATAATTCTGTGAAATAATAGTTGCGGTTTTTAAAACATCAAAAACAGTTACAGAAACCTATCTAGACCTCAAAACGTACCTAGACCGGAAAACGTAGGGATATGCAAAACATAGTACCAAAGGAATCGCGGTTCTTTAGATATTGATATGAAAAAAAAAACAAAATGAACACTAAATTGTATTTATATTATATATTTATTTGAAATCTCAATCGATTTCATTGAAAATCATTGTGGCAGAGAAAAAATTGTCCCCTCTTCCTGACGATACGCTAGGAGGACGCCATCTTGTTTACCTTGGATACTGAAAGTAGTCCGCTCAGAGGAAATATCGATATATAAATTATCTGAGAAGACGCCATTTAAGTGTTTTTATCCAATCAAAGCTCTTAATATAAATAAATTACAGCATGAATAGAATTATTGACGCTTAAACATCTCCCATTTATCGCGTAATCAAGTCATTACCGTTAAACTCCGGTTGGAAGAATTGGCACTTTTCGCAAATTTGAATTTTTGATATCGAATAATTTTTTATATATAAAAAATGCATTTTTGATATCAAAAATCATTTGGTTTATATCAGAAATACATTTTGTAATAGAAAATGATTGTTTGATACAAGAAAACGATGTTTTGATATCAAAGAATGCCTTTTTAATCAGAAAAATATTTTTTATATCAGAAAATGAGTGATTTTTCAAAGCTCACGAAGATAAACAAGAAAAACAAGCAGAGTTTTATGGTAGGTAACCATTGTTTCACGATGCTTTTTGATATAAAGAATTCGATTTTTATATAAGAAAATCCGTTCTAGAGAATAAATAGTAACAAGGCGCCTCATACATCATAGCCATTGAAATAGTACTTACAAAAAATACAACTCCCCATGATTATCAGGAAAAAATGATCCGATCCCTCTGCGGCATCTTTCTCCCATTGTAAAGAAGCATTCAGATCCGATTCCAGTCCATCCTGTCGAATTATAGTAGAATTAAGCACCTTTTCCAGGTCCGACAAGCGCTTTTCCAATAATTGTGTGGAAGCCATTGCTAATTTGATGACTGTCTATTTGTGTTATTGTCATCTAAATAATATCACAATTAATAGATCATTTGATACGCATGACTTCATTGATGACTTACTTATTGTTTGTTTGACACCTTTATAAGAAGAAATGCTTTTATTTTGTCAAATTGAACAAAGAATTTGTTGACATAATTAGCACTAATGGACTGTGAAATACAAAAAAAAACAGGAAGCTTTAGGGAAAGAAGATTAGTAAATGGTCTCTGACGTCGTGATGGAAAGATATAATATAAAATAAAAATATCCGAAGAAGGCAAAAAACACAGGTAAATATATGTCACATTCTTCAGTTCTGTCGAAAGTTGTGGGTTTTCACCGGTTACAAAAACTGAATACGATATATCTGCATTTCACTCATTAATTTTGTTTAAATAACTGTCTTGTGTTTTTATGTGTTTTAACCTTCTTTATCCTCCCAAGTCAAGAGTTCTGATTCCACGTTCGCTACATCATCACCATTCTTTATCCCAAGTCAAGAGTTCTGATTCGACGTTCGCTCCATCATCACCATTCTTCATATTCCCATGTCAGGGTTTCTGATTCCGCGTTCGTTCCATCAACACGTGATAATGGAGCGAACGTGGAATCAGAACCCTTGACTAGGAAGGATGGGCCTTTTTTATTTGTGTTTTAAAACCTTCTTTTATTGAGATCTATACTATGTAGTTTTAGCATTTAAGTAAAAATTAGTTTTTATGTTAGTCTGTAAGGGAATGTAGCTTATGTGTGTTTTTGTCGGTATAATAATGTCCATAGAGCTTATTTATGTATTGTATCTTGGTTAAAACGCTCATCAGATCTTGTTCTTTGTTTGATACTGTACCGACTTTAAATAAAATCTGTGTCTTTTCTTCCTTTAAGTGGGTTTAAACCCATTACACAATTTTTTGTTACACCTAATTCCTATTTTCTTGACATAAACTTGCCGGGATCACCGAGTGACGAATGTTAAACCTGTTAAGATCTAGCAGCACAATTTGATAAATAAATAAAAAAAATTGAAGAATGTGTCCATGGGACACGGATGCCCCCGCTAAAGTAAGTCCCAAACAGGAAGTAGTTGTCCAACAGGTCTGAAAGTCGCTTAGGACGTACAACTTGTGATACTGAACCACAATGCCAAATTTCAAATTGTTCTCATGTACAGTTTCTGATAAAAGCTTGACAGAATTTTTCATACTCATGATAACACATTTTCATATTGGCCCAGTCACAAACATGAAGTAGTTACTGACCCACCCTGCCAAATTTCAAATTGTTCTGATGTATGGTTTCTGAGAAAAGCTTGACGGAAATTTTCATACTCATGTTAACACATTTTCATATCGGCCCAGTCGCAAACAGGAAGTAGTTGTCCGTCAGGTCTGAAAGTCGCTTAGGACATACAACTTGTGATACTGAACCACCCTGCCAAATTTCAAATTGTTCTCATGTACGGTTTCTGAGAAAAGCTTGACGGAAATTTTCATACTCGTGTTAACACATTTTCATATCGGCCCAGTCGCAAACAGGAAGTAGTTGTCCGACAGGTCTGAAAGTCGCTTAGGACGTACAACTTGTGATACTGACCCAACCTGCCAAATTTCAAATTGTTCTCATGTACGGTTTCTGAGAAAAGATTGACGGAAATTCCTACATACAGACGGACGTATTTACGTACAAATGGAGTCCCAAACAGGAAGTAGTTGTCCGACAGGTCTGAAAGTCGCTTAGGACTTGCAACTTGTGATACTGAACCACCCTGCCAAATTTCAAATTGTTCTCATGTACGGTTGCGGAGAAAAGCTTGACGGAAATTCGTACATACAGACGGACGTATTTACGTACAAATGGAGTCCCAAACAGGAAGAAGTTGTCCGACAGGTCTGAAATTCGCTTAGGACAAACAACTTGTGATACTGAACCACCCTGCCAAATTTCAAATTGTTCTCGTGTACGGTTTCTGAGAAAAGCTTGACGGAAATTTGTTTGGACGTACGTACGTAAGGATGGACGGACATGAGTAAAACTTGATGCCCCCCGACATGTCGTCGCGGGGGCATAAAAAGTCTCCCGAAAGCATGACTTGAAATTTGTCACTTAGTAAGTGAGTAAAAAATGTTGTGTGATTATTTGGCCTACTAAATCTACTTTCTGTAATCGAGTCAAGGTGATTGATCTCCAGGTAGCACATAAGAGCTTTTCTGAAATCAGTTACATAATCATAGCATTAGAATTAAGCGAAATTTTGATAAATATTAAGTCTCTATCCTAGAGTTATGTTTAATATTGTAAGCTAAGATTACCACTCAAACTGGAAAAGTAACTATCGAATCAACTAAGATTGAGGGTCGAGTTCACTTCGTTTCGTGCGAATCTGGGCACACTATGGCGTCAACACTGTTAATTGGCGTATGCTAAACCGAAAACACAATTTTTAAATTATTTTTTAGGTTTTCGGCATTATTAAGATTTGTACTAGCACATTGGGAATTACTTACCAATAAAACTGAGCTTTTTGCATCTTCGCTTGCCAAGTGTTACGATGAGGTCCCTTTCTTCGGATCGTAACCCTTGGCTAGCGAAGATGAGCTTTTTGTTATGTAGTATACCAATGTTGTTCGCACATATAGAAATATCATGTGTTTTTTCAATCTTATTAAAATTCATTATTATATAGATAGAGATAAAAATTTCGAATTTTCCGAGTGACAGAAATGAATCCTAGTCAACTCGTACCTAGACCAACTCGTACCCTACCAACTCGTACCTTTGCATTATATGGTAGAATGAAAAAGGGCATAATATGAAAATGGCTGAAATTATGTTAAAATTAAGCTATACATTTGTAAAATTTATTATTATTTATTAAAACACAAGACAGGACATATATTTTATAATTTAATATTATCAACAGTTTGTATATATAATTTAGGCGTCTTGTCCATTCAACTGACCACACTGGCGCAGAAGTTGGCTGGCGGAGATCTGGCCGCTAGAATATTAATCCCACAACTTGAAAAATTCCACCTGCATGTATTTGGTAGTGGATCTCTGCTGCCGACTAAGTTTAGATTCTGTGATCATTTTCAGTTGGGTGGGTAGAAGAGTACCTTCTTCTTGCAGTTTTGGAAGTATAGCAAGTAAAACGGCTTCTTCTCATCGCCGGATCTCTTATTCATTCGACGAAAATAGATACTACTTAGGGAAAAAATTGAAAATGTTGAATTGACTTAAATATTATCAAAAACCTTAATGGATAAAATTTAAATAAAAACACAATAAAATTTTATATTGAATCGAATACTATGGATAAACAGCGATAGTGTAAATCGTTGATTTTAAAAGAACTTGAAAAAAATCTCAAGCGTGAATAAAAACTAGAAATTATTAACTACATGCACAAGAAAAATAAGCGTTCGTTATTAAGAGGACAATTAAAAATAATAATTGGATCCCTTTCTTTGTAATTAATTGTTGAAAAAGCGTAATCTGTTTCCAAACTGCAAAATTTGAGTAAAAAATTGCAATTATTAAGTACACAACAAAAATGAGCGGTCGTTATTAAAGAACAAAAATAATAATAATTGGATCACTTTCTTTGTAGTTAAATGTTGAAAAGGCGTATTTTTAATGTTCGCAAACTGCAAAATATTTGTAAAAAGTTCAAATATTTTAAAATATTTGTTATGTAATTTACAATATATATTTATATTAAGAACATTCTAAATTTACTATATTAAATGCAAAGGTACGAGTTGGTAGAGGTACGAGTTAGTAGGGTACGAGTTGGTCGAGGTACGAGTTGACCTGAATCCATTGAAATCGCGGTAAATCACATGTGAAAATTATCGTTTATTTTCACTCTCGGGTTTTTTCCCGCCAAAATTGCTGTTGGTTTTGTACTATACAGATATTCATCCGCCGTTCATAAAATTTAGGATTAAGCATTAAAATTTTACGAAAACAATTGTGATCTATATAATAAATAGGATAATCAATTGGGTATCTTGAATATCCAAAATATGATCACTTGTGCCGCATAAAGCATCAGATTAAACTCGTGCGCGTAACATGTTCCGCACACTCTTTTAATCAGATGCGTTATGCGGCACAAGTGATCATATTTTGGATATTCACTGCGCCCAATTAATTATCTTATAAATCTTTAAACGTGTCCCTTTTTATAAAATGTTGCTGTGTTGTGCTACACGCAGCGACAAGGCAATAGGGAGTAGCAGTTAAAGATTTAATTATACCCCCCGCTTGCGGGGGGTATATAGTGTTCATGGTGTCCGTCCGTCCGTCCTTCCGTCCGTCCGTCCGTCCGTCCGTTACACTTTCTATTATTTGCAACTCCTCCTACACCACTGAAAGGAATTTGATGAAACTTACACAGAATCTTTGTCTCATAGTGCCATTGTGCAGGAGATATTTAACATTTTGATCGGAATGATATTTGGGGTTTCCCATAGAAAAACATGGACTTTGTCATTGACCTAAGGGGGTCCCTATCTCTTATGTGCAACTCCTCCTACACCACTGAATGGAATTTAATGAAACTTACACAGAATGCTTGTCACATAGTGCCATTGTGCTGGAGATATTAAACATTTTGATCTGATCGATATTTGGGGTTTCCCATAGAAAAACATGGACATTGTCATTGACCTAAGGGGGGCCTCATCTCTTATGTGCAACTCCTCCTACACCACTGAATGGAATTTAAAGAAACCGAGTTACACAGCATCCTTGTCACATAGTGCCATTGTGCAGGAGATATTAAACATTTTGATCGGATCAATATTTGGGGTTTCCCATAGAAAAACATGGACATTGTCATTGACCTAAGGGGGTCCTCATGTCTTATGTGCAACTCCTCCTACACCACTGAATGGAATTTGTTGAAACTTACACAGAATCTTTGTCACATAGTGCCATTGTGCAGGAGATATTTATTATTTTGATCGGAATGATATTTGGGGTTTCCCATAGAACAACATGGACTGTCATTGACAAAAGGGGATACCCATTTCTTATGTGCGACTCCTCCTACACCACTAAATGGAATTTGATGAAACTTACACAGAATGTTGTCACATATTGCCACTGTGCACTAGTTATATAACATTTCGATTGGAATGATATTTGGGGTTTCCCATAGAAAAACATGGACTTTGTCATGGACATAAGGGATACCCATCTCTTATGTGCAACTCATTCCTACACCACTGAATGGAATTTGTTGAAACTTACACAGAATCCATGTCACATAGTGCCATTGTGCAGGAGATATTTAACATTTTGATCGGAATGATATTTGGGGTTTCCCATAGAAAAACATGGAGTTTGTAATGGACATAATGGGATACCCATCTTTTACTTACAATTCCTCCTACACCACTGAATGGAATTTGTTGAAACTTATACAGAATCTTGGTCACATATTGCCATTGTGCATTGGATATTAAACATTTTTATCAGAATATTATTGGAGGTTTGCCATAGAAAAACATGGACTTTGTCATTGACATAGGGATGCCATTCTTTGGGGGATTGGGGAGGGTTACATGTATTATCTGCAATTTCGCCTTCACGTTTAACTAGATAAAGTTTCAATTTCATAATTAAGAACACCTGAATTTTCAAAGTAATTGTGAAGCGGGGGGTATCAATGGTGAGCATTGCTCACAGGTGTTTTTACTCTAGTTTTAATTAGATTGGTGTTATTTCCGCGGGAAAATGAAATATAGTACATGTGTACATATTAGACAAAAATATATACCTGATTATAATGCCACACATGTTTGTCTCGAAGACAAAATGTTTAATGAAAATCTTATTGATTGCTTGTTTGTTCTGGACGAGTTGCCTCCATCAATGGATTGCCACTATAAAAGGTGGACACGGAATTTCGCCTTTTATTTTTAAATTGTAACAGCTATATTATTCCTACTGTTTATAAACTACAAAATTTTCCTTAACAATGTAAGAGCGCAGCAGTCTCAACATTACAACATTAAGGTCGGAGACCAGCTTTCCAGCAACTTTTTAATAACACCATATGAAGACATATAACGATAAGCAAGAACAGACACAAAGGGAAACAATCCCAGTGTAGAGTTGCAATCTCTGAGAAAATGAATTACTGAGAGCAACAACATAATGCACGATTGCGTTACAACTGACCTACGTAAGCAATAAATACAACAACAGTAACTAAACATGGTCAACTACTGAGAACAACAAAGATGCACAAAAACAAACAAGTAGGACACGAACAATTAACAACCTTTGTGACCACAAGAACAACTACTAGTCAGAGTATAGTTCTCGCCATTAATTTGGCAGAAGCAATTCTCTCTATTTTGGTGACTGTGCCGTTATTTTTCCATTTAATTCGATGGCTAAGGCTTCATTTGATACATTCACAATTTTCCATTCAAAAACAATTTACGTCTATCACTATTAAAATGTCATTTTTTCACAAAAACTGTCAAAAGATCGGGTGGCGAGAATTACTGTGACCAGTTGATGCGTAATAGGAAGAAGAAAAAAAATGATATAAACGAAAACAACAAAAAGGAATACTTCCATGTAAGGAGATCAACAGCAGAGAAAAACAAAAGCCATAACATCGATTAACACATATAATTTAGAGAATGCGATGCAGCAACAACATCGACATCTTCGCTAGCCAAGGGTTACGATCCTATACTCTTATCTTCAGAGGGGGGACCTGATCGTAACACTTGGCTAGCGAAAATGCAACATCGATAAACCCGACTAAAACAACAGTGATCAAACAGCGTCAGTCTAGAAAATCGAGATTCAAACAAATATGAAAAACATAAATGAGGAACACAACGATAAAGGAAAATAATAAAGATCAGCAAATGTCATCAAAAATACACAGAATAGATAATACCAGATACATACAGATAAAATCAACAACTTAGTGTCAAAAACATTAGATTAAACAAGCGAATTACAATACAAGGCCTAATGAATATCAAATACAAAAGTGGTGACAACGATTTCCATTAAAGTTTTCAGGGTGTTTAGGGCACATACAATTAAAATAATTGTCAACGATTTTGTTCAAACTGCTATATGCTAAAAAATTTTTAACAAGTAATCGTAAATAAAATTATACAATTTCGGTTTCAGTGCTTATTTCTGAGGTCTTAAGCACCGAAATTTAAACATTTTCTAATAGATTTGACAGAGAAAGAATACAAAAAGCGCTAAAATAATTGATTAAAAAAATTCTACCTGATTCTTGTTATAATTGGGATAACGTATCGGGAAAAGACCAACAGAAGTCACTAAGCAACAGTTTTATGTATTGGAAAGCACTAGCAATCTGGAAATTTTTGGTAAAAACTTCCATTTAATTTTTTTAGCCTATACCGAAGTTTTAGATACAAGAATGTACATAAACTATTTATAAATTTGATATAGTAGCATATGTCTAGGTCATCATTGACATTTTAAATTTATAATAAAAGCGGAAATAATGAAAGATAATTTACCAAAATAATAACTATTCTAAGATGTCAGCACAATAAGAGCAGATAATAATCTGTAGAACTTCAATACATTTCGCTTGCTGTTTTTTAGTATGAATAATGCTGCTTAAATCAAGTTTTCGTGTTACCCTTATTAAGCTGATTATAAGGGAGGTAAGTCAAATACAGAATAAATGTCAGTTTATTTGGTAAAATAAACTGTTTTATGCACGAGCGATCGATGGTTTTCCCTTATGGGTACCTCATTTGAGTAATGTCCTTCAATGTATGTAGGTAAACCCCAATTAGAACTTAAGTCCTTGAACGCACGTTTGTAAACCCCATTATAACAGGACAATTAGATCTAATATCATACGTTTTGTTTTTCAAAGAAAATGGATGTTTCTTATTTTGTTGTATAATGAGAACATATTCTGCTTTGTGATTTATTACGCGAAAGTATTTTCTTTGATTTATTTTCGTGGCAGTATTTTTCTTGGGATATATTTCGCTATATTTTTCTGGATTAGTTTTCTGACGGAACCATGCAATCATACCGATAGGAGACATTTTAATTGTGATTGTTTAAGCGTATGTTTCATGGCGACCATGAGCAGCCATCAGCAAAAATCTGTCATTTATGTATAGAATTTGTGTTGCATTTTAATTGTTTCCATGTCGAATTGTAAACTTTAACATGTACAAGTGTGTTTCCAGGCGAGCAGGAGCAGCCAGGAGTATAATTTTGTCTTTATTTATCGACGGCTAGGTGGTTCTTGTGTTGATATAATAAATCCGTGCAGCTTCGGGTGGGGGGATCTGTCGATCTTGTGGCCATTGTGGAGCCCCCCACCTTTGCATTGCTTGTAAATATTAGATGACCATAAGTAGATAATAAACTTCGGCCACAATTGGTGGCCCATTTTCTTCCAAATTTATGTGTTTTCTTATTTATTTGCAAACAAGCTCGCTGCACGGAGAAAATACAAATGAATGAGTTGAAAATCAAGTCAGATGATTTTTATTTCTTGGAATGAGCTCAAGTTGCATAAATGTCAGTTTATTTGGTAAAATAAACTGTTTTATGCACGAGCGATCGATGGTTTTCCCTTATGGGTACCTCATTTGAGTAATGTCCTTCAATGTATGTAGGTAAACCCCAATTAGAACTTAAGTCCTTGAACGCACGTTTGTAAACCCCATTATAACAGGACAATTAGATCTAATATCATACGTTTTGTTTTTCAAAGAAAATGGATGTTTCTTATTTTCCGCCGCTACCCCTCCTCCACCCATTGCAGTTTACAATAGTATTATTTCTAGTTGTCAATCAGAGTTATTAAAACTTTATTTTCTTTTTTCTTATTTTATTATTATTATGTGTAGTTTTCTATTGGATGTTATGTTATTATTATTATGTTACAATTTTGTTATGTTCTGTCTTTTGATGTCTATAAAAATTTTCAGACAGATTTCTAACTCGTTTTCTAGTGTGTTAGATATACTGGTGAGGCCTACTATATTTTTCTGCTGCATAAAATCTTCTAAATCATTAAGGAAAAGCGAGAATAGAAAGGGGGATAAGTTTTCACCTTGTCTCACTCCGGTTTCACAGTTGAAATAATCTGACACACAATTATTATATGAAATACATGATTTTATATTAGAGTACATGTTAAAAATTATATTATACATTTTACCATTTATTTGTTTCAATATAAGCTTATAGAATAGACCGTCTCTCCACACTCTATCAAACGCCTTTTCAAAATCAATAAAGGCACAGTATAACTTTTTCTTTTTTGATGCAAGTATTTGAAACAGTGTAAACATTGACAAAATATTGTCTAGGGTAGAGTAATTTTGTCTGAAACCGCATTGATTTTCTTTGATAATTGAAAACTCTTCTGAGTATTCACTGAGTCGAACATTTAGGACAGCAGTAAATAATTTACCTAGACAGCTGACTATGGTAATTGGTCTATAATTTTTGGGGTCATTTTCTTTACCTTTATTCTTATATATTGGTTTGATTATCCCAGTTAACCACCTTTTTGGCAAGATACCTGTATTGAAAATAGTATTGAACAGTTTTTCATAGATGTGGATGAAACGGTCCGCTGTACTCTTTATATATTCGTTTATAACGCCGTCTTCGCCACATGCTTTTTCGTTCTTTAAATTTTTGATACAACAAAGGATTTCATCAGAAGTGATATAATTATTTATATTTTCATTTATATTAATATGTATAGGAATGCCAGGTGCTGTTGACTCTTGTTCGTCAGTGTTATCCGAGTTCAGTTTTTGAAAAAAAAATCATGTAAAACATCAATATCTATGTTTGGTTGCTTCTTTCTTTGATTTCCTTTTAGAACTTTCCAAAAGTGTTTTGGATATGAATTATGCAATTCATTTGCAAGTTTGTCGGTAAAAGATTTGTACTTGCTATCCAATAGTTTTTTGTATTTACTTTCTTCTTCAATCATAGCGTCGTAATTTTGGCTTGATTTATGATTTTTATACTTTCTCTTTGTTTTTCTAAAATTTCTACGAGCAATCTTACATTCACCGTCAAACCAAGGCTTTTGATTTTCCGGTACTTTTTTACTTGTATTATTTTTTGTTTTGACATTATTATGAATACCAAAAGTTCCAAATGATTTCTTTGCGGATTCAATAAAAATCATACCCTGATCCTCCACTATAGTATCAATATCATGACTGCCATTTTCTAATGTTTGCTCTTGCAGACGATCGAGTTTCTGCATTAAGTTATCTATCTTATTTTCACCAATATTTTCTTGGAATTCTTTTTGTTTTTCAATTTTCCATGGCTTTGCTTTAGAACTAAGTTTAGTATAAGGGGTAAAGCATTGATTTTGGTTTTCATCTTTCTTAGCACAATCACAATCAATTGAAAGTATTAAACGAATCGGTGAATGAACATCAGAGAAAAGCTTGCTCGTTTCAAGGATATCGAAATCTAGGAATAATTTCAAAAATTCGGGGCTACTTATGCAATAGTCAACAACACTGGCAACATTATACAATAATTGTATAAAGAGAATAGCAAATTAAGAACAAAATTAATATTTTGGGGGCAAAAGGGGGGGAGGGGGGAGCTGGGGAAATCGGAGGTTAAGGAGACAACCTGATATCCTAGCAATATCAATATATAGGCTAAATGGCAAAATACATGATGATATTGAACATATATAAAATAGTATCATATTTCTGAGTTACAAACATGGATAAATCTATCAACATTCTTAGTAGAATTGCAGTCTTTGGTACTCAGTAACCAAATAGAATTTAGTTTCAAGGTATTTTCGTTATTTTTAAAACAGCTATCAAAGAGGTCAAATATATTTCGGTTGTAAAAGGGACAAGTAATTATAAAGTGTTCCTCATCTTCTATGTCACCAGAGTTCAAATAAATTTGAAAAGCAAAATGATAATATTATCTTGAATCTTATCACTTATCTTCACATGCGGCTTAAGTTGTTGACCGCAGTAAACGTATATTATTGATTTCAAATTAACAAACAAGCTACTCATTATGTACGGATATGATAAAGAGGATGCAGGAAATTTCGGTTTATTGACGAAAATGTAAAAATAAATCGGAAAAATTACTTAATAACATATATATGTGTTTATATAAATATTGATCTTGAATTTTCTCAAAGCTATAACAACTTAAAATTTGTCTATATTGCCTATACCATCGCTACCTGATGGTTAGCTTTCAATTGGCTTTGTTCAAATATTCCAATAAATGTTATCAAAATTACCAATGTGACAAATTTTTTACGCCAGACGCGCGTTTCGTCTATTCAAGACTCATCACTGGCGTTCAACTCTAAATGCTTAATGTATTCTTCATATGACATGATTGGGAGATGGAATAATAGAAGTCCACTGTAATGTAAATACACAATACAGGTAGATCAAAATATTATATATGGTCTAAAGGAAGCAACACACTAGTACTATAAGTATCGGATCTACAAACATGACGATACAGCATAAACAAAAAATAATATACAAGTCTAGAAGATTATGCAACTATACAAATGACGTTGTTTTTGTCAAAATATATATAGTTTAACGCTACTATCAACAATTTTTAGAGATAAAATGGCTTCCAGTTTTTATTTTGTGAGTGGGTAAGGAAGCACGAGTCAACTTTATGTATAAAAGCTTTTAACAACGGATTAACCTACAGTATTTTATTGTCATATTGCTACTGTTCTATGCGAGTTCGCCCTATCCGTTTAGCATATTACAATCAAAGGGATTTGAATATTTTATTATTTTAAAGAAACATGAAATACTAAATGCTTTAAAGGTATATTTTTTTACGTTTAAACTTAAGTCTTTTAATATGTAATAAAGGTGTATTTAATGTGCAGTATTTTATTAAAGGTTGGAAAATCTTATTTTCATTATTATTATTTAAAATACAGTAGTATGTTTTGTGCGAAAAAGGTCAACACTCAATATATTTTTTAACAAATGTTGCTGAGAATTACTTAAAACATATCGATTTCTAACTAAGGGAAAACGTTAAGTAGAATTCTGTTGCTAAGTAATCTTACATGTTCTGATTGATATTCTTTTGAACACTTTGTAATCCGGTTTCATGAAGGAAATAAAACACAAATCCAACAGATTTTTTTTATTCCACGAGATTGTTCTGCTTCAAATAACAAAGCTTTAATTAGCTTTGCATATTAAAGCTTTTTTTGTTTGTGTTATTAGTATGAGTTGGGTTTCTACATCAAACGTCCACAGACAACATAGATCAAGCAGCTGACACATGAACTCAAATGTATACATTGGAAGGCATCTTCAAAAAGATATCTTTAAGATTCAAGATTCAAAATTGATTCACGCCACCATGTAATATATGCAGACTTAATTTTGATTGAAAACCTTTTACGCTCTATCACTGACGATGTGAGGCCATAAATGTTGTAGTTTTCGGAAATCAGTAGTCGAATGGTATCAGCTATAAAAAGGTATCTATCCCTATTCCAACGTCCAAACATTTTAAGGGGCAGTCATTAGTCCATGACCATGACAGCTTCCGAATTATTGTATTGTGTGTTTACTTGTTCGCGTCCTGAATAACACTGATGCAATGCTCGAAGTGCGTTAATAAGATAATCAAATTAAAATAAATAATTTAATTAGTAAAAGATTGATTGATTGATACGTCCAGCGAGCAAGTATTTCTGATATATTCAGGACAAAAGCAAGTTAACAAACAATTTATCAGAAAAACGTGGTGGGATGGGATACAGGGATCACAATTGAAACTGCCATTTGGAAAGTATGGATTTTTGGGTAATTAGCCTTTTGTAGCGGTTCTCTTTTTGAAATCTAAAAAAGGGGTCGTTATCGTGCAAGGAGCTTGGCACTCTCCTACACGTTACCAGTGGCGTAGCTACCAATGACGCAACGACGCACCTGCGTGCACAAATGAAACTGCAATTTTTGTTTCCAGCTATGCCAAACTTTAGAAATTAATAACAGAAAACTATATCAAAATATATACAGAATTCTTAAAAATTCTACTGACAATTCATCCTACAACGGTGACCGCTGAACGATCTTTCAGTGTAATGAAAAGGGTTGAAACATATCTGGGTCAAGAGAGACCGTCCTCATTGGCTCTTTTACATATTCACACCGATTTTGAGATCAACTTGAAAGAAGTTATCGACATTTTTGACAATGCAACACGTAGATGCTTACATAAAATAAAACAAATCTACTTTCAACCGACTTTAATCATCATTTTAGTTTCAATTTAAAAGATTGCCAATTTCAAATTGTTGCGAGATATTCAGGGTTTCTGTGTCCCCATGTGTCCACGAAACCCAGATTTTCATATGACGTCAATCTTCGAAATATCAACCACTGAAATTGATTGAAAGAAGACAGTGTTTTGCAGTAGTCATTCTTACTCATTCTCGAGTGGGAAGAAAACGTAACGCAACTAGAACATAACGCGGTTATAACAAACTATTAATACTACTGAACAAAATACACTGATTTTCACATGCTCTAGCAACACATCCGTTTGGTTTATTTACAATCGACATCGGTATCCCCTAACCAAGTTGTGAATGAAAGCGAGCTTTTGATTGGCTACATGCAGCAACGCCACTGGTTACCCACTACGGTCCGCGGCCAGGCTTTCCATATAATGATATGAAAACACCCAACGAGAGGGTCTCCCCTATCCGCCACAGCGGTTGCGCTGGGCTGCTCTGATGGTCAAGCACTGGGAACCATCCTAGTATGGTCTCAGTATAAGTAAAGATAAAATGGTATTCGACGAACTATCGTTTGTGTTGAACAAAGAAAAAATGTAACATTAATCAGAGATAAAAAAACAGTACACGTAGCCGTATTTTAAAGCCTTCGTGTTACTGAAAAACTGAAACCTTTACAAACATGTAGATCTATATCATGTCTTGAAGTGTTACATATTTTGAACTTTGCTTTAAGTTTGTTTTAACTGTTTTAACAGAGTTTTACGCCACTTTCGGTCTCTTTTCAGTCATATTATAATTGGCACATACTACCTGGTGAAAACCACCAAAATCTGCAGGAAAACTGCAAACCCTTGTCCGAAAAACAACATGAACTTCCATAGTGTTGACACGCCATTGATCGTTCGCAACTTTAACTTATCGGACATCGATGCCCTAAAACAATATAACTTCTATTTATTTGTGTTGCCATTACATGACTTGCTGTTGCTTAGGCTCTTGTTGCTACAGAGTCTTTGCTTTGACAAGGAAGGTTGGATGTTAGTCCGAAAATCCTCTGCCGTCCAACGCTTTTTTTTCGTACCACGCAAAAAAAAGCGTTGGACGGCAGAGGATTTTCGGACTAGTTGCATGTGTGTTTTAAATCTTTTGTTAATCTAAGCTCAAATCCTACACTTCCTACGTCGTCTGTCCAAATAGAGAATTAAGGTACAACTTATAAACTAGTACGAGAAACATTGAGTAAATTGCAGGTCTTGAAAATGTTCCTTTTATTCTATCATTGAAATTTCTATTATAATACAATTTTAATTATTTTTGTCTCTGTTTACATAATAGCAAGTTAATGCTTAAAGTGCATGCGCCCCTCCCCTCGTATAAGTTGGTCGTTAACCGTAATAGTTATGTCTCTTCAAATACTGATTGATTGATTGGTCATCCATTGTAGTTTGAACTTTTCGTTATATGTATCTAGACAATATTCAAAGAAATAAATCATTGCAAACCAGTCGATATTGGAGAACTTACGGCTATTAATTTATTTTCAGTTTTCATACACAAATGTTGACCAGGTCAAATTTAAATATAAATACGATTGATGCCTATATAGATTTTGTACTGTTCACTCAATATATAAAGACAAGGTGGTTTAAGTAGTTGATCATCTACGATCTACGTGCCTATCAACACTGAGATTGCAGGGCGATCGACTCCAAACTCAATTGACAAGGATTGCCAATTTTCCGGCCCTGCCCCCTCTAAAAAAATGAATAATAAATAAGGGATGGCATGATGTAGCTGAACAATTGCGGAAATTGGCTTTAAATCCTATTTAAACATACAAATAAGATCCTTTGTCGACGTCAGTTGATAACGTAGATTGTGATTTCAAATCAAACATTTAGTCATAATTACCAAACATTTCTCGGTAGCTAGTCTAAAAGGAATATAACAACTGCTCATAACTACGAATTTATAAATCCAGGTATACTTGATGTACCTCAAGCCAACAAGAATAAAATTTGGTTTGGCATGTCTAAAACCTGGTTTAATACACCGTTTCTGAAATGCCTAAACCATGTCAGGACCGTTGCTGTGGTTGCTATATTTTTGGTTGTTGGTTCTCAAGTTGGATTTGAGTTGATTGACATTTTCACTGTTTCCTTGGTGTTATTATTGTTTTTTATTACCTTCATATCACGTGCTTCATATTCATTTTTCCATTTGCTCATAAAAAAAGAATCATCGTTATTCCAGACAAATAACCAAACGTGTATCTGCGGTTATTAACTTGGTTGAAGCACCATTAAATATCAGAATAAATAATAAAAGAAGTGATAATAAATTTTACCAATAAAGTGATGTTATTACATTAATGTGAATTCCTACAAAAAACGTGCAAATCAATTATCAATATTAGAAAATGTGTTGTTACCTCCCTTGATAATGCTAGTTTTATTGTAGCAGTCGGCTTATGGTAAAATATTGATATAAACACAGAAGTGACGTCATCTACTCGTGAATTTATGATATTGTTTACTTTTTTTTACAAATTTACAAATTGAGGATTATATTTAGTTTAATTTTGCAAGGTAAAATAACTTTAAAGACTTTACTAGTAAAAATTAAATAAAACATTAAATGTCGAAGACAATTAGTCGAGTCTTTATGAATAACATATTAAATTTTCAAATTTCTTGAGGGAAATTTCCCCATTAATTATTTATAAAATACACGTTCAACTATATCGGGTGTTTTCATATTCTGCCGGTCCTCGGTGGCCGAGAGGTTAAGGTAGTTCGTCTACTATTGATCACGTTGTCTGTCAACACTGATGTAGCAGGCAGGGTGCACTTTTCCTACCGCAGGTCGGGGGTTTTCTCCGGGTACACCGGATTCCTCCCCCAATAAAAACTGGACGCCATGATATAGCCGAATAATTGCTGAAAGTGGCGTTAAACAAATATAAAACAAACAAACAATCAAATTCTGCTTATTTGAAAGATCACAGTTCCGGTATCACCAAAGCTTGAAAACATCACTATCGATGTCTGAAAATAAGGATGACAGTCGTTTTAGACTACCAGTCATTCGCCGGACAATTTTGGTTGTACATGTGTAACATCGCATCCATAAAATGACTTTCTTTATGAAACAGTATCCCTTTTAGGATATACTTCGCAACTGACCTCAATAAGAAAAATGTAATAGTATGTCTATGTATGTGTCTGCCTCAATAGGGTGTTATATATGCATATGCATTTTTACTGTTTTGCTGTGTATGTCCTCTGCATGTGCTTCAATGTAGTGCTGTCTTTTATTAATTTTGTGTTCATTTTGTATATAATATGTGTGTAATGTTTGTAATGCAATGTCGGTTTTGAAAGCTCATTAGTGTTTGTGTTATTGTTATTTGTTTGTAACTTGTACCGACTTATAAATAAATATGACTTGACTTGACATGAAACTTTCCACAGACGATGTGACAATGATGTACCAACCCTTCAGAACTACAAACTATGCTAGATGTAAGGGCGGATCATGCCAATAAACAGCGATATTTGTAAGTGAGCAGAAATCTACTATTCTAGTATTAAATGATAATAATATAGGGTTATTAAATGGGTGTTTTCATATTTGACCTGTATTATGTCCAAGGGAAGCTGTATTGGGTCGAGGATAGCTGTATTAGCCCGAGGCAACGCCGAGGACATAATACATGTCGAATCTGAAAACACCCATTCAATGACACTTTTATTAACCAGTTGAGTAAATTTTAGTACCATTTTATCATTGACCAATAAAGCTATACTCGATCCAAATCGGCTTCTCATGGACATAACAATTAAAATAATTTTTTTCCCCTGAAAATTATGTAATTTACTCACAGCGAAACGAATGTGTTTGTTTTTAAAATGATATTTGTATATAAATTACCGGAAATGACATTCCTGTATTTGCCCTGTTTTTCTGTATTGAGCCTGTTTTTTTTCCGTATTGGCCCTGTTTTTCTGTATTGAGCCCGTTTTTCCGTATTGGCCCTGTTTTTCCATATTGGCCCCGTTTTTCTGTATTGAGCCAGGTTTTTCTGTATTGGGCCTGTTCACTATATCCGTATTATATGGACAATTTCACATGTATTTTACACAACTGGTTAATAATAAAAACTCTTAAACGCTTTACGGAATTATCAGACTAGGCGTCAGAAACTGGTACCATACATTTTATAGTATTGACATGGTCAGACTCGGCTTCAGCAACTGCAACTGAAAATGATCATTTGCGTAGTAGCTGGTACGGCAGGTGCCGTACCATTAACTTTTGCAGGTACAGCATGTCGTACCAATAATTTTCAGAAATAAAAAAAATTGTTCATATTTTTCTATTTTTATTGGTGTCATTTGACTCTCCGCTCATCTCAAATATCTAGGCGTCGCAGCCGGTACCAATATCAAATCCGATGAACGCCTCTATAAATGTCATAGGAGAGAGCATTTTTATTTTGATAAAGCGATTTTCCATACTAATTTTTGACCTTGTTTTGAACGGAAGTGTACGTTAGGAAAATTCCATTGTTGTCTATTCGAAATCCATTGGGTAATGTCGTCTGCAGTTGAGGCGGGAAAAGTCTCGCGGTTTGTCCGAATTGTACGTTATGAAAGCAGACGAATGTTTGTAAACAAAATTAGACCCGTTTAGAAACAAAAATGGCTGAAATCCTATGAAAATTCGATCTATCATCAATGAAAATTCAGCCGCATTTCAAAACGCCATTTAACTGTGGAAAATAAGTAGTGTAATATGAGATTTACAAAAGGACCATAAACTCGAATAAACGCGGTAGCAGTTTTCAATTTTGTCAAGCAAAAACCGTTGGACAGACAGGCAACGTTTACTATAGGTTCTCAATCACTGTCTCAACAAACTTGGAAGCATCAAGTTACGAAAACAAAAAACACATTTTCCAATGAGGATAGAAAGCTTGGCAACTTACTTGCTCCTGGGAAAGATTCCAATTATTGATAAAATTGAAAAGAAAATTTTTAAACTTTTAGTCATTCAATAACAAACTTTGGATGTATTAAAGGGGATAATTTGTAATACAACTTGCAATGAAAAGTACCAATTCAAATAATAAATCACAAAGGTTACGAAAATCGCTTTAATATTTCCCTCATCGCATGATCTTATTGTAAATCCGCCGGAGAAAATACCGTGGAAAAACTCCTAAATAATGTGGTAAATAACTTTGACTTTACAGCTAATTAGGGAATTTAGTGCAAAATCTTCATCAACTCATAATGGACATTTTCTTAAATGATGAGAATACAACAAAACTTATCATTGACTGTACTGCTTTTCACTTTCTCAACGTGGAATCGTGTTAATGAATGGTAACAATATCCCGAGGCGTGTTATAAAGCCTAATTTAAGGTAAAAATTCTTGCTGGAATCTGACTATGCAACAGCGGACATATGATAACAGAGTAAACTTTGTGTAACTGTAGTATATGTAATGGAAACTACAATGATCCGCAGTGTAGACTGGATGGCGGTGCTCCTGTTAAAAGAGGGAGTTGCAGAATAAGTAACAGGTAACCAATATATAGCCCGCTGTGTAAAATGGATGGAGGTGCTCCTGTTATAGGAGGGAGTTGCAGAATTTGTAACAGGCCTCGGTGGCCGAGTGGTCAAGGTAGTTCGTCTACTATTGATCACGTGGTCTGTCAACACTGAGATTGCGGGTTCGATTCTCACTGCAGGCAGGGTGTACTCGACTCCAATCTTAATTGACAAGGATTGCCAGTTTTCCTACCGCAGGTCGGGGTTCTCTCCGGGTACTCCGGCTTCCTCCCCCAATAAAAACTGGACGCCATGAAATAGCTGAAAAATTGCTGAAAGTGGCGTTAAAACACCATTCAAACAAACAAACAAAACAAAATCGATTCAGGGTGTACTCGACTCCAATCTTAATTGACAAGGATTGCCAATTTTCCTACCGCAGGTCGGTTTTTTTCGGGTACTTCGGCTTCCTGCCGCAATAAAAATTGGACGACATGATATAGTTGAAAAATTGCTGAAAATGGAGGTAAACATCATTCAAACAAACAACAGAAACAAACAGAATATGTAACAAGTAACCGGTATATATCCAGAAGTTTAGACTGGATGGCGGAGTTCCTTTGGTAGAAGGGTGTTACAGAATAAGTAACAGGTAACAAGTATAGCCCGCAGTATAGACTGGAAGGCGGTGCTCCAGTGATGGGAGGGAGTTACATTATAAGTAATAGGTAACAGGTATATCTTATCAACGAAGTGTTTTTCTGCTTGGAAATTGAGTTAAAAAAACAAATATATATATCATATTGATGTTCTGTTAGGCGTTACAGTGTCAAATGAAGGTAAATGCTAATGATTTGTCAGATTTTCTCACATGAAACAGCAGATTTTTATCGATGATTTTATAAAAATCTTATCAAATTACCATGAACCTGAAAATCCAGGACACAAATTAAATAAATGTACAACATTTCCATTACAATTGGATCTATGACAAATGTCACACGATTTTTTTATTTGACAAAACAAGACCACGACCTCTGTTGATAATATTTTAATGCAAAAAACAGTGTATTGCATCCTTCACTGCGCTAAAATACGTCATTAAATTTGATGCTATTTATGTATTCCATGTATTTCAATTCAGAAAGGTCATGTTCAGACCAAGGCACTTTACTGAAGGCATTAAACACTTAATACTGAGACGGAGTAGTGGGAGACAAGGAGGAGGGGGTAAGGAGCAACGGGGAAGGAGAAAGGGGGAGGGAGAAAGGAAAAAAATTAAAAGAGGGAGGCAGTACTACTACAAATATAGTCTTTAATTCGTACCTGAAAATCATTTAATCAGTGATTTAATTGAAAATAGACTAAATTTTTTACATTAAAACTCCAATAAAGAGATAAATTGCATTCAAATGATCAGAATTTTATAACTGTACGAGTTATGGCCATAAAGTTACTATTTTTTAGAAAATTGTCAGTTTTGACAGTATAACATGAAAAATAAAATAGCAGATTGATACAGTAAATTGTAAACATGATCAGCAATACAATGCAAATCAATATGTTGGTCCAAAATTGTCAGACGAGTCCTTATAGGAGTGTTTGCCCTTTAATAACAATTTTGTTACGAAAATATAAGTATTTTCCTTAAAAATTTAATGCTATAACTTCTAGATTAAAACGGTATATGATCGTAAATAGCAAAATATAATCTGAAGGACATGGCCAACAAACCATTTAATTGTCAAACATTTGTCCAGTTACTCCTTATAGTATTGTATGTCATTTACTCATAATTTTTCTTGAAATTTTCAGTGTTTGCTTTGTAACCATGAAAACTGATAAATTTCTCAATGAATTATCCTTTTACTTACCATTGAGTTTATATAAAAGAAATACAGAACTCAACAATTCAACAGTTAACAAAATCGCAAAAGTTCCCAAGTATGAAAATTAAGAAAAAAATCCTCGGAACAATAATAGCCAGTGTACAACTTCTATACTTTTGCAATCTTTCTGTGAAGATTTAGAGTTCTAGATTGACAAGTGTGGACACAGAAAAACGTCTCGCCTGAATTCCGCATCAGTAACGAAAATAAATTTCGTCATAAGCATTACGTTAATAGCATTAATTATGAGCAGCAGCCTGTATACCAAATATTGTCACCATACTATGCATAGTTACAGAGGAACTGTCCTAATACAAAAACTTTAACGTAGTCGCTGGACCGTGAAATTGAGGTCAAGGTCAGGTGGAACCTACCAGACAGTCATGTACTATTAATCAGCAACCTATATACCAAATATTGTCATCCTACCATGCGTAGTTACAGAGGAACTATCGTAACCCAAAAACTTTAACGTAGTCGCTGGACCGTGAAATTGAGGTCAAGATCAGGTGACACCTACCAGACAGTCATGTACTAGTCATCAGCAACCTATACACCTAATATTGTCATCCTACCATGCATAGTTACAGAGGAACTGTCGTAACCCCAAAACTTTAACGTAGTCGCTGGACCGTGAAATTGAGGTCAAGGTCAGGTGACACCTACCAGACAGTCATGTACTAGTCATCAGCAACCTATACACCAAATATTGTCATCCTACCATGCGTAGTTACAGAGGAACTGTCGTAACCCCAAAACTTTAACCTAGTCGCTGGACCGTGAAATTGAGGTCAAGGTCAGGTGACACCTACCAGACAGTCATGTACTAGTCATCAGCAACCTATACACCAAATATTGTCATCCTACCATGCGTAGTTACAGAGGAACTGTCGTAACCCAAAAACTTTAACGTAGTCGCTGAACCGTGAAATTGAGGTCAAGGTCAGGTGACACCTACCAGACAGTCATGTACTAGTCATCAGCAACCTATACACCAAATATTGTCATCCTACCATGCATAGTTACAGAGGAACTGTCGTAACCCAAAAACTTTAACGTAGTCACTGGACCGTGAAATTGAGGTCAAGGTCAGGTGACAGGTGACTGACTGGCAAGTACTCATCATAAGCTACCTCTGGACCAAATTTGATGGACCTAGGGCTTGGGCTTACAAAGATATGAAGCAAGATGTCAAGTGTTTACGCCGCCGCCGCCGCCGCCGCCGCCGCCGCCGGATTCCCATACATATGTCTCGCCTCCAGCGACGTTCGTCGCAGGCGAGACAAAAACTGTAGGAGTTGATTACACAATATATGTACTGTCTTCTGCAAATGTGCTTTAAAATGACCAAGTTCAAAGATCTGGAAAGTTAGGAAACATGCTGGAACACTTCCATAATAGCAGGTGCAACAAATTCAATACATGTGCAATCGTTCTGTGAAGTTTTAGAGATCTGGGTTGAAAACTGTAGAAGTTGATAAAAATAGATACCCACTTCCCCTGCCCATCTGACTTAACCAAACTATAGCCCAAAAATCAGAGGGAAACTCTAAATTGCAAAAATGATCTGTTAGGCAAGGCATACAAATAACTCGTTTGGTCCAAGATTGTCAGATGAGTTCTTTTTTTTTGGAGTTATTTCCCTTGAATGACAATTTATGAAATATCAGTTTTCTCCTTTTAGATTAAAAAACTACGGCAGCAAAAGTAAAACTGTTAATAGCAAAAATAATCAGACAATTTATGTTACAGCAGCAAATAATCCTCTTTTCATTACATTTATAAGCACCATTTTTTCCAGTTTAAATTCCCTTTTAAGTCGATCAGAACTTTTATGTTGCTGTGGTAGTTAAGAAATAACTCAAAAGTCTGATAATTGAATTGAGTTTTGTTTTGAGAAATCTAGGCCTAAACATGAATGAATTTTCAACAAATTGAAATTTTACTCTAAATGTAAAACTATTAGATGATGCCTGTAAATTTAAAGTGTAGAATAATGTTAATCTTACATGCTAGTGAACACAGTTTTCTAAAAGTTTAAAAATACAAGATTGTCCTATTGTTAAAGAATTTCTAACGTGTTTCTTATTCAAACTACACCGAGACAGTTAACAAGAGACCCTAAAAACAACGATTAATTGTAGTCATGAATACACTATATTATTTTCTGGATATTTAGGTCTGTGTGGACTACGGGTGTTGGTGTACTGGAAATGAAAGTGGATTATAGATCTATGTGGAAAATAAGTCTGTATGGACTAGAGATCTGTGTGGACTACAAGTCTGGGTGGATTATGGGTCTATGTGGACAACAGGTCTGGCTGCATGTATGATTGCCATTAGGTTTCAGTGTCATAATTTCAGAAATCTACCAGTCACAGTTTATAATCCTCATTTTTTTTACAATGGCGCACCATATACCAATTAAATTCAGTTGATAATGTGTCACGAGGCATGCTTTGTTTGTAAAAGAAGTTTATATGCTTTATGTCCCAAATTTATATCAGTTTTGAGTCAAAATTTAGTGATATTTTCTATTGCTATGGGGTTTTAAAGAGGGAGAGGTGTAAAGTGGGGAGGGAGAAAGGAGCAGAGGGGAGGGAGAAAGGAACAATAGGGAAGGAGAAAGGAGAAGAGGGGAGGGAGAAAGGAGCTGAGGGAATGGAGAAAGGAGAAAGGTACCCCCTAAATACTATTTTATTGCATTAAAAAGACAACTCAACAAAAATAATTTTATTAGTATGAAAAAGGCACAGAGTATAAATAATATTTAGTGAATTGCTTTGCAAATGAACTTGTTCAAATTTGAAGAAATACATCTAAACATCAAATTATTCTCTCAAACAACTTATAAACTAAATAAAAATTCACATTTGGTCAAAGGTGTCACTCTTTCATCTAAATATTCACAAATGCACATTAAAGTCTATGTACTATGAACGAAAAGAGATCAGTTGTACAATTACCTATTCAAGTTTGCATGGAAAAAATCGCTGCATAATATGAGTTCTAAATCAGGACCAAAGACTTGGGTCATTAACATCTGTATAATTCTCGATTTTGCTTCAACTAAGAAATTGGATAACCAATGTGTAATATAAGCTTTTGTTAAAATTGTTCAAATATACAGGAATAAATTTCTCTGTAGAATCTGACTGCAGGTAAGGAATTTAATTCTTAATATATACATGTACTGGTATATTTTGATGTTTATAGCCAACTTTGGCAATATTTCTGCCATTACGACAGCAACAAGAGATACACAATGAATTTGCAGATCTGAAATTTAGTAAAATAAATTAATGCACTAAAATGCTTGGTTTAAAAAAACAGACATAGAATATGAATATATATATACAATTAAAATATGAGAAATATTGATTAAAAATTAAAGAAAAATGGAATGCATTTATATGGAATTGAGCTGATAACTAGAATGTAAAAAGTTGGAATGATGACAACTCATTCCAAATAATGGTAAACATTATAAACAACAAACATTAAAATTGTAATACTCAACTAACATGACAACACAATCTTTAACAAATTCCTCCATTCATCTAGTAACAGCTGAGGATTTAAATCCTAACAATATTTATTTTCGCTGTTTGTAAGTATAATATTCTCAACAAAATAACTATTGTACAATTTCTCAGTCTTACTACTGATATATTGAAGCTATACATAAGAATAATGAATCTGCTTAACCTTACACTTGTTTTTCTGAAAAATGATTACTTTTAAAGTAAAAGCACAACAATAAATATTCAAAGATTTATCAACATTATATACTACCGAGATAACACTCCGTGTATGCTTTATTTTTTACTATTCTATAAAAGTTAGTTTTGCGCAAATTGTATTCCACCCTGCCAAAAAAATAAATAAGTTCTGAGTTTTACATGAATTTACAGACAACAGTCAATATGCGCATTAAGTTACATTTTTATAACTTGAAGAGATGCTCATGGTTTATTGCATAATACCAAATATAATATTTTTAATATACAATGAATATTAAAAATAAATGAAATATCAAAAAGCTAAAAACACCTATTTTACTGAAATAAGTGACGTCTGACAAATGATATCTCTTTACGCTCAAACATTTTTTTACACTCATTTATTTTGAATGTTGTTTTAATCACAAAACATAGTCAAATTGCTGATTAATTTGCGACATAAATACAAAAATGATATTTTTTTAAATGTCACAATACGACCGTGCAACGTAGATCGCCACGCTATCTACGGCACAAATTGATATTACAGCATAGATTCGGCAGAATCTGCCATTTCTGCGTAGGACTGTCACCATGTGTTCAAACTTCATTACGAGTCATAAATTGAGTATTATTTGTCCAGAAATAAAAAATAGAAACAGAAAAAATAAAACAAAATAAAACATGCAAAGAAATATATGCTAACAATGTAATGACAATGTTTTACATAAGCCTCTGATTATCAACGTCAGTTTAGTTAATGCTGGGTGCACCACTGTTAAATGGAACGATTCTTTGGTGGATACTAGACTTGTATCTTCAAAGGTTATGCATAAAAAAACCAGAGAATATCCAAATTGTCATGCATTAACTTGTCCCATGCTTTTACTCACATTGCAACATCAAATAACATAACTAATTACATGCATTAGAATAAATACACAGCAGTTTCAGTTATAAACATGTTATTGTTCAACAAAGACCAAACACACACATACTTTGGTTTTTGTGGCATTTTGGAGACATGTTCTTCATCTAAAGCGACTGTTAAAGAAATCGCATGACCATGCAATATATGTAGTAAAAATTTCCGACTTAAAATGCAAAACAAATAAAGCTTGCTAAATGGTATTTACGGATTTGGTAACATAACTGTTTTGGTTTTATCTTGGACCACTATTACTAATTTACAGGTTCCTGGTTTTATATATATTAACATAAAAACCATAACAAATAAGGATAAATGTAATTCCGAAAAGGTCGTATCATAACAATAATATAAAAAAAGAATTCTGCACAAACATTACTAGGTTTTGTTTCAAGGTAAGATAGTCGCAAAATCTATTTATAAATTGTCAAAATAATCATCTATAATATATTTCTTTTTCGGCTGTTCTTTCCATTTTGCCTGACCAATACATACTCCATCGCCTCGCCACCATCGGTTCAAGTCTCTGTATGACATTGGTTTATGAGATGGCGCTGCATGCAACATGGCACATATTCTACACCAATAAAAAGTGTTTACAGTACTAGCTGTACCTTTCCACTGGAAATATTCATTATATAAATCATCATTTTGGTCAAGTTTTGTCAAATATGCTGCAAGATCCTTAGGGGAATCAAAATCCTCTACATGAATGTACGAGTGTGGTGGCGCTGCTCTCTTGTAGTCATCTGGATGCGCACCCATTACTATTGGAATGACGTCATGACTGAAACATACAAAACAAAATTGATTTCTTGCTACAACTGGTTTTATTAAAATGTTTTGTTTAGAAATTAGATCTGCATGTAATTTAAAACATGAATTTTTGCTAGTCCAAGAATCCTCAGACGTCCAACTCTGAAAAAGCCTCGGACGGCAGAAGATTCTTGGACTAGAGTTTTCGCATGAATGCATCATCTATACATATATGAAAATTCAATCGATACCATTGAGTTCTAAGAGTTACATGCTTTTAAATGATGTGTAATGTTCATCAGGAACACACATTGATCTAATTTGTATCATATATGCTATTTGATAATAAAGTGTAAGCATCGCTGAAAGCCCCGCCGTTTCCGGAAAAATGACTAATGTTATAGAGCGTTCTTACCATTGAAACCTTTATACAATTAATATTGGACTTCTGAGGCCTAACTAGAAACATTAAAGAGTATAGGCACACGTCCTTTCGCCGAGGGGTCTAGGGGCCATTCTGCACATTCTATGAGCATCCGTTTTCCTATAGCCAGCAATTTACATTTTTATTTATTTACATTCAGTGTTCCGTATGCTAAATAATACAGTCTCTATAATACAATACATGCCAACAGTGTTTTATTGTCAAGAACGATAACGCCTTTCGGATAATTCGTTATCCTGTTGTAACTGCAGTTATCAACGAGCTAGATATAGATTTTTATTTCACTTTCAAATTCTGAATTAGGTTTAAAATGTCAAAATATTACAACCAACAAATTTCTTTTAATATCGATTTTCAATCCATTCTTCAATCATTCAATCATAATATATTTTTTATGGCCATAAACCGAATATTAGCATGTTATGTCTAAGAACAATCTGTAAACTTTGTATAGTGTGTGATATATGTCTAATGACATGTCGCGAAGCAAAAATAAAGCTAACAAAAACTAAAACTTGGCGAAATAATAAATTGGATATTGTTATGTCTAAGAACAATCTGTAAACTTTTTTTACCCCCCCCCCCCAAATATATGTATTATGTAAAGGTAAAGGTAATAGTCGACAAAAAACGTTAAAAATATTTAAAAAGGTAAAGATAATAGTCGACAAAAAACGTTAAAAATATTTTTTAAAAAGAAGATGTTTCCGGAGACAATAATCAAAGTTTGCATTCAACTTCAATAAAGAAAAACCTAGTTAGCTTACTAGAATCCTGTCAAAATGGCAAAAGTATCATTCCAGAAAAATCCTGAAAATATGTTAAATTCCTTTTCTTTGGGACAAAACGTTTCAAATTTGACCCAGTTCAGAAGGTAGTATGAAACTAGAGTAAAAACACCTGTGAGCAATGCTCACCATTGATACCCCCCGCTTCACAATTACTTTGAAAATTCAGGTGTTCTTAATTATGAAATTGAAACTTTATCTAGTTAAACGTGAAGGCGAAATTGCAGATAATACATGTAACCCTCCCCAATCCCCCAAAGAATGGCATCCCCTATGTCAATGACAAAGTCCATGTTTTTCTATGGCAAACCTCCAATAATATTCTGATAAAAAGTTTTAATATCCAATGCACAATGGCAATATGTGACCAAGATTCTGTATAAGTTTCAACAAATTCCATTCAGTGGTGTAGGAGGAATTGTAAATAAAAGATGGGTATCCCATTATGTCCATTACAAACTCCGTGTTTTTCTATGGGAAACCCCAAATATCATTCCGATCAAAATGTTAAATATCTCCTGCACAATGGCACTATGTGACATGGATTCTGTGTAAGTTTCAACAAATTCCATTCAGTGGTGTAGGAATGAGTTGCACATAAAAGATGGGTATCCCTTATGTCCATGACAAAGTCCATGTTTTTCTATGGGAAACCCCAAATATCATTCCAAGCAAAATGTTATATATCTAGTGCACAGTGGCAATATGTGACAACATTCTGTGTAAGTTTCATCAAATTCCATTTAGTGGTGTAGGAGGAGTCGCACATAAGAAATGGGTATCCCCTTTTGTCAATGACAGTCCATGTTGTTCTATGGGAAACCCCAAATATCATTCCGATCAAAATAATAAATATCTCCTGCACAATGGCACTATGTGACAAGCATTCTGTGTAAGTTTCTTTAAATTCCATTCAGTGGTGTAGGAGGAGTTGCACATAAGAGATGAGGCCCCCCCTTAGGTCAATGACAATGTCCATGTTTTTCTATGGGAAACCCCAAATATCGATCCGATCAAAATGTTTAATATCTCCTGCACAATGACACTATGTGACAAGCATTCTGTGTAAGTTTCATTAAATTCCATTCAGTGGTGTAGGAGGAGTTGCACATAAGAGATAGGGACCCCTTAGGTCAATGACAAAGTCCATGTTTTTCTATGGGAAACCCCAAATATCATTCCGATCAAAATGTTAAATATCTCCTGCACAATGGCACTATGAGACAAAGATTCTGTGTAAGTTTCATCAAATTCCTGTCAGTGGTGTAGGAGGAGTTGCAAATAATAGAAAGTGTAACGGACGGACGGACGGACGGAAGGACGGACGGACACCATGAACACTATATACCCCCCGCTTTTCAAGCGGGGGGTATAATGAAACATACGTACGTACAACGAAAGAAAAGTGGTGATTTCAAGTTCACAGTTCGTAGAATTTAATTATATGGTTGCATTTACAACATAAACAGTTATTAATAATTTAGCCCAGTTCCGCCCCCCAATAGATTCTAGAGAGGATTACAAATCAAAATAGTAATAAATTGTGTTTCCTCTTACAGCCATACTTATAGTTTATCTTTATCTTTATCAATGCGTGTGATCTTAACTGACAGTCGATGATTATTCGAGTTCACCTCAAGGGGAAAGGTGATGTTTCTGTCTATTGTTTACTAAAGTGCGTGACCATCAGTATCCCTGCAGCACTAATGTATCATCAGTTATACTTTCAATGAACCTTTATTTATGTACTTTAAAGGGCTGTCGAAATTGAGCAAAATGAGATCCAATATCATTGATTCAAGTTCATTTGCGCTGTATTCTGAGAGTAAATTAATGAGAGTTTGCTCTGCGCGTGCAGGGGTAGCGGATATAGAATGTCCTCTCTTGGGGTTGTTTACGAAAGGCCTGACCACAGTAGGCAACGTGTTTGAAGAGTATTGAAATTGACAGACTTTATGATTTAAAAAAAATGAATACTGATAATAGATTATGATGACTGCAATGATCTAGAGAATGTTATTTATATTAATGAACAAAATCAACGAGCATATTAATGCCTACATTTAGTAGAAGAATATTTTTTTAATTTAATTTAATTTTTGATAAAGGTTTTATATCAACACTTGGTTAATTGGTACAATTAGGCCTATCTATAAAACTAGAGGCTCCCAGGAGCCTGCTCAACGGCACCTGAAATCAACCAACTCTAATTTTGTCCAGCTTTTCCTATAAGGAATTGTCTAACACCTCTTCAAAATTCATTAATTTTGACCTTTTAAGGGAAATAACTCCTCCAAGGATGAGCTTTTATTGCTTAATAAGGAAGTTCATTTCAAATTTGCTTTATCTGTTATACTTTTTTAACTATCAGCCAAAAACTATCTTGACCTCCCCTCTTTCTATTTAAAGCCAAGGTAGCCATTTTGGTAGTCAGCTGTCATAATTTGAACAATTTTGGTAGAGGACAGCCTAAAGATGATGTGTGCAATGTTTTAAAGCAGTCCTTTTATTGGTTGAAGAGGAACAGATTTTTTAATACATTAAAATTCATTAAAAATGTTCAAGGAGAATAACTCTTAAACGGTTCATCAGACAATCTTGAGCCCTAAAGTCATTTTTGTAGCTCTCACAGAGTTGAACAATAAAGCAATGCTTACCTTTTTTCTAGTACTAATAATTTTCAAGATTTTGATGCAAAAATAGCAAAAATAATCAATTTCGAGAATTAAAGGGCAATAACTCCTACAAGGAGTCATCATACACCGGCAAATTATTCTAAGGACCGGTTTGTAGGACCCACTGTCCGATCAAAAAATTTCATAGCAAGGTCCGGCAAAACAAAATGTTTTGTCTGATAAAAAATAAAACCTTCCGCCTGAGTCAAAAATATTTTCCTCAACTAAAAATAAAGATCCCGAATTCCCCAAATAATACGTAACATCGCGCAAGCATTGTGGCATGGCTGTTCCGATTGATGGGAGGACGTTCCACGCAAAAAAAAAGGCGTTGGACGGCAGAGGATTCTCGGACTAAACGGCAGATTTTTTAAAATCAATTAAAACCGATTTAAAAAACAGTTCAAGGGGAATAACTCTTAAACGGTTAATCGGACAATCTTGACCCTAAAGTTATTTTGTAGCTCTCATAGAGCAGAACAAATAAGCAATGCTAACTTCTACAAAGAGTCATCATACAACTTCGACCCATTTGAGTGTGTTGTAGAGCTTTTGATGCTGAAGAAGAAAAGTCTCTTCGGTTTTCCTGTATCTGTTATACTTTTTGAACTGTATCTGATCTATAAGCCAAAAACTGTATTTTGAACACCCCCCCCCCCCCCCCCCGCGGCCCGTCCGTTCTATTTTTAGCCATGGTGGCCATGTTGGTTAATCTGTGGCCATGGTTGTTCAAACTTGGAAGAGGAAATTTGACACATGATGTGTACTAAGTTGCAAAGCAGTCCTTTCAGTGGTTTCAGAGGAGAAGATTTTTAAAAATCACTTAAAATTCATTTAAAAAAACAGTTCAGAGGAAATAACTCTTAAACGGTTGATCAGACAATCTTGACCCTAAACCATTTTTGTAGCTCTCATAGAGCAAAACAATTAGGCAATGCTAACTTTTTCTCTAGTTCTAATATTTTGTCAAGATTTTGAAAATGGCAAAAATCATTTATTTGGACAATTAAAGGGCAATAACTCCTACAAGGAGCCATCATATCACACTACTTCGATATAATGGAGTGTTTTTTGACAGCTTTTGATGCTGAAGAAAGAAAGTCACTTCGTTTTTTCTGTATCTATTATACTTTTTGAACTGTAAGGCAGAAACCATATTTTGACCCGCCCGATTCTATTTTTAGCCAAGGCGGCCATGTTGGTTAGTCTGAGGCCATGATTTGTGCAAACTTGGTAGAGGACATTTTACTGATACTGTGTTTAAAGTTTCAAAGCAATCCTTTCAGTGGTTTTGGAGAAGAAGATTTTTAAATAAAAGCACAAAAGTTTACGACGACGACGGACGACGACGACGGACGTTAAGTGAAGGCAATTGCTCACATGACCTTCGGGTCAGGTGAACTAAAAAGGTGTTAGTCAAGACCCCAAGAACTACAGACCGGGTACAATTGTAAGTTGTCTAGCAGGTTGTGAATCAATAAATTGTCTAACAAATTATTATCCATTTATATTTAAAAATACCATACTTATTAACACAACACTAAGATTGGTTTATATCATAGTGCCGGGACAAGATTTTTTAAAAGGAAATCGTCATGCTATATGGTTGATGCAGTGTATTTTGGTTAATACTAAAATGGTCTGTATACGGTCGCCACTGTTTATCTTTATGGGGTATTTTTCACACGATGATGACAAATATTCTTCTCACCGATTTTATCCCTTTGTTGTGTAATGTAAGTTTTATGCTGGACATTTCTTTGTAGTTTCTTATATAGATTTTGTTTTTATTCAGTGATAGGTTGAAGTCGTGCGCCCTGCGCAATTAGAATTCAAAAATGGCGCATGCAACCTTCAACTAAAGGCGCCCGCCTGGCGCATTCTTTCTTTCTTACTGACAACTATATATGGGCTATTAATGTTTAATTCTCGTAATTTGTAAATACAATTCGGGTTAAATTGACACAATGAAACGTCGTTTGTCGTAATTAGATATCAAGGCAATTAGCAAAGAAAACCGACAGAACAACAAGAGCTAAAAGTCAAGGATAGTAACAAATCTGGATAAAGACAACACAAAAACCAACAAGTATGGACACAGAAAATGTCTCGCCTGCATTCCGAATCAGTAACAAAAACCATTGAGCACTGCGTAAATAGCATTAAATTGTTATCATTTAAAATATAAATGCATGGTTACAGAGAAACTGACATAATCCAAAAACTTCAATGCAGCCACGGGACAGTGAAATTGAGTTCAATGTAAGGTGACCTACCAAACAGTTATGTACTATTCATCACCAACATATATACCAAATATCGTCATCATATCATGCATGGTTACAGAGGAACTGCAGTAATCCAAAAACTTTAACGTGGTAGCTGGACCGACAATCGAGGTCAAGGTTAGATGACAGGTGACTGACTGGCAAATCATAAGCTACCATTGGACCAAATTTGATGGACCTAGGGTATAGGCTAACAAAGATATAAATCAAGATGTCCAAGTGTTAAATGTAAAAAGAAAATAGATTTTCTTTAAGCAAAAAAATAAAATAGGCAGGGACCATTAATAACATGCTGATGAGAAATCATGTATAAATATTTGATTAATGTAGAACTGGAGTGTACATATGAACCACCACTATGGAGAGTAACCTTATATACAAATGTTTGGTCAGAACTTGAATGTGTACATGAATTATCATACTGGTGAGAAACCTTGGTCTCATCTCTTTAGATTCTGTATTGTTCACATGATTTTAAAGACAATGAAGGTTTTAGAGAAGCAACTTTGTTAAGTTTGTATCGCTCACATGGTTTTTTTATAGACAGTGAAGGTTAGTAAACTGGTTTCAGAGGAGCAACTTTGTTAAGTTTTCCAATAGTTCCGTGTCAAATTAAGTTCTGTGGTGACGGCCGTTTTAAATTACCTAATTGGATAAAAACATGATCCTTATATAGGACCATCAGATGAATACTGGTGACAAGTTTTGTTTCAAGTCCTGCAGTGGTGGCCAGTTTGATTTTCTGATTGGATTACAAAAAAACATAAACTTTAAAGAAGACCATCCAAACAATATTTCTATAAAGTTTTGTTTCCATTGGTTAACCGGTTTTAGAAAAGAAGTCTTTTAAAACTTTTTCCACATATATAGGGTCCCATGTTAAACTAAGTCCTGTGATGGCGGCCATTTTGAATTTTCTGATTGGCATAAAGACATAAACCTTATAAAGGACCATTCAAACAATATTGGTTTTAAGTTTTCAGCTTCGATTGGATAACAGGTTTCAGAGAAGAGTTCTTTTAAAACTTTTTTCCCTTAGGGTCCTATGTCAAACTTAGTCCCGTTCTGGCAGCCATATTAGTTTTGCTATCAGAATAAAATACATAAACTTTGTAAAGATACATCTAATGAACATTCTGACCAAGTTTAGTTTCAATGGGCCAAGTGGTTTCAGAGATGAAGATTAAAATGTAAAAAGTTTACAGACAGCGACGACTATGACGCTGACGACGCCGACGATGGATGCAAAGTGATAACAATAGCTCACGAAATGGGCCCTTTCACAAAAAAACTTTCAAGATCACTACTGTCGTTTTGGCATTTTCCTATTTCTGCTGGATCGGGTACTCTATTAAAACTGATGCATCTAAAAGTGGATGAAAATATTCTTAAAACAGACTTGACATCCCGATATTCCTTTTTATATATAAAAAGTATACAAAATAAGTACTTACGATAACCCGTTTACGAAGAACTTTTCTGTAATATAATCACGACAATTGGAGTTCTCAAATGACAAGTAAAACTTATAGTCCTTATCCAACATGCTGTAGCACTTTTCTGCGTCATGGCGAGGACATTTGTACGGCCCACAAGCTCCATATATATCAACTTGTATAAACTTTCCAAGTTCGTCTGCATATTGTCTGCGACCATTACGAGCTCCACAGTTCGACACAAACCAAGCCACTTTTTTTGTTTTCCCTGCCGCATAATTTTTATTTTGTTTTTTCGTGACAATGTTTGGATCGAAAGGAACCATTTTTTCATAAGGCGCTACAATCACAGAATCGTGTCTGTAAGTTGCTGTCCAATTAAATACACTATTAAATCCTGAAAGACCTGGGGTATGGTACGGAGATTCCAGCAAAAATAATATCCATATTTGATTCATTGGACGAGTAGTCCATGGTCTACCCGGAGAGTGATGAAACATAACGGCATCCGCGGTTTCCGCTGTACGACGATCGTCAGTTACTGTACAATATTGGACGGGACATTCCTGATCCTTAAAAGTCTCTTGGCCTTTTTTTAAAGCCCAGCCACCGAATCCATGGTACAAGAGAATTGTTTTCAAAGGCACAGTTTCCCCTTTCTTTTCTGCTTGTATGATATGTGGAGGTCTATACTGCATTTGAGCCACAATCCTATCATCGCCATAGTAATCCTCACTAAACCATACCCGTCCTTCTTGGCCGTCGTAGGCTAACTTCTTTCCAAATGGATTTTTTTCGGGGTCTTCAATAATTAATTTATTGGACAGGTTGGATATGGCACTCTTTTGGTAAGCTTGCACAAGAAGAGGCGCAAACGTACCATTTACAGATTTCCTTTCTCCTCGTAAAGCGTGATCATGGATCAACTTTCCTGAGTATTTTGGTCTCCTAGGTATATAAGCAGATATACTCTTCTGTGCCCATTCTGATGTTTCAAAATTCCCATAGAAATTTACAACTAATACAAGAGCTAATGCTGCCAAAACGTACGTCAGCGTTTTTCTTAAGTGAAATCTCATTTTCCATGGAAACGATCAGATATCTTGATCAAGTCGCCATACAAATAAATCTGTAATTTAAATTTAATATGTAAATATATAAAAAATATTGTTAAGGCTGTTTGTAGTTTCTGCAGTATATGTTTGACCATCTGCTACGCCATATATAATAAGATTATTTGTTTACAGAATTTGACTTTATGCTGTCAGGTTAATGACAGGAGATTATATGTAAAATATAAAAGTAACAGTATCTTGGTCACATGGTAATTGTGTAAAGGATTGCGGTTAAACACAAAACAAATAACAGACCGATGTAATTGTAAGTTTTCATTGATGAGTCTGATAGAAGGCTCTTTGAGACATTGAAACCTACAACGTCAAACGTCCGATATACTTTGTAGCCATCAACAAAATATATATATAACTTTTCCATCAGACCACCAACCCTTCCTAGTCAATATTAACAGTTTTGAACGATTGAATGATTGATTCGCGTCAAGAAAGCATTATTTCATCTACATTCGTGGTGGTTAGTTTTTACATCTGTGACGCGATATACCATTTTGACTGCCACTAAAGAAGTTGAGAGTTGGGTCGTGATAGCATTTAGTTTTTTTGTAGTAATCTATTACGTACTACAAATTAACTGTGCAGGAAGCACAGGTCACCAAATATGATCTGCAGCCAGGCTTTTGGTAATTCAACCCGCAAAATTTAGTGAACCACCGAGAATGCACCAACTATTTGCCACCATGGAACAAACTGTATACCTTTTATATACATAAACTCTACGCCTTAAATGTACAAAAAAAAAGAAATTCGTGCGGATTGTTTAAGTTAGGTTTGATATTAAGAAAAATGACACCCAACCAAACTACGCTAAACTAAAAGAAAAATATATAAATATTATAAAAATTATCTCACTTAGTACTAGTCTATAGAGTATTTTTAAAGTCCTGTTTGGAGCATTATTTGAGATACCCCTTCATTCCCGTTACAGTCAATGGCCGACTCTATTTAAATCTATCTTATGGGTTTGTTTTTGACGAAACGAATTTTCCATTCGTTACAATTACGACAAATTGTATTTGTTCCGTCATTTAATATAACTTGATTCCGTAAATTTTATTTACCGTTAAATTATAAAATGTCAGCTCCCAGTAAAGTTTAGCTTCGATATATCAAACATGGAAACTTTTGATCCAAAGCATCAATTCGCCTCCCAATTATTCTACATGTTTGTCTATATGATAATAATTTTACGGACGCATTTAAAACATTTTAGGAGGAGGGTAATATATTTGTATTCACTTTCGTTGCTTCTCTGTTACAGAAGTTATTTTATTTTGTTTGTTCTAATGTTGTTTAATGCTACTTTCAGCACCTCTTTCAGCTATGTCATGACGTCCAGTTTTTATAGGGCTTTCTCCGGGTTCTGCTGCTTTCTCCCCAATAAAAACTAGACGCCTTGACATTGCTTTAAAAACAATCAATGCAAAATACAGATCAGCTGGACAATATAGCAGCTATAAGAGAAAGATAATTTGATGTAAAAATGCATGCTAAATTGTCTTTTTAATTTTAGATTGGCTAAAATAAATTGTACGCGTAGAGGTCCAGATAAGCATAAATAATCGCAGTAGCCTGTTATATAAAATAAAGGCTTGCGTAGCAATCATCTCGGATTTTAGATCGAAATAAAAACATACTCTTTGTAAGGACTATCTAATAAACATTCGCTTAGAATCAGAATTGCAATTTCTAAAAAGAATGCATTTGAACTTTTTCCCACTGAGGTCCTATGTGAAGCTTAGTCCAGCGGTTGGGACTAGTTTGAATTACGATTTCTAAACATGCGCACATGTAATTCTTTTGTCATTTAATAAATCATAAATATACTCTAAACTAATGTTCACGTGGTTCAACTAAATTATTGAAATAACATTTATTTATTGCATACTTCGGAATTGTATACATAAAGTAGCTTTTTATTCTGATCGAAATTGTATACACTAAATATCCTTTTATTCTGGTTTTCGATTTTTCAAAGGTACGCTCATCGATAGCTCTATCACCGAAAGACATAGTACCAGGTTAAAAATGGTCTCACTTTATTGTTAACTAGAATACAAAAAATATTTATCATTGCATGAAAATTTCATATCACACAAGCATTTTTTGCAGTCCAACGTATATTTTATCTTGATTTTTCACTCAACTTGAATGATTGACATTCTTTTTGCGAAATTCATGGTAGCTAAGTATACTTAAAAATATTTTCTCTTTGATCCATCCTTAGCAACGAAAGTGAATACAAATAATAAAACCTCGCATTTTAATAATAATAAAAAATACAAAAGACCGATGAAAAAGATAAATATAAACGTGAAATGGGTGGTTTTATGTTATAGAACTAGGTTCCGACCATACTACATGTACTTTTAATTGGTGGTACGGAAAACTGCACCAGTTGCTTTGTAAATTAAAATATACTTATACTCTTTAATATGTGAAACTTTCAACATAAATCTTTTTTTTAAATTATTTTTAATATAAAATAGCAACCGTTACGATCTCGAGTGCAATTTGGTATGTGACAAATAACAGCACGTGGAAAACTCCTATCTATATTTAAACATTCACGGGTAAACGGGTTGTCGACCCTTAACTATGATTCAGAGCCTGGCATACTCCTGCATTGTTTTATTTTTGACTAATTAATAAAAATACATATAAGAGATTCTGATTTTTTTAAATGCCGCGAAACAAATACTAAATACTTAGCAGTACTTATGATATTTTTTAAAACAAACATTTTTCTCGTGCCTTTTTAACTGGTCAGGTATTAGAACGAATAATCGTACCCTCGCTTTTTTCTTTTGCTTTCTTTTCCACAAAACTAACATTGGATTATATTAACGGCAGTAAAATTCGGCCTAGTCAGGTATGAAAATTGCCGTTTTCAGTCATTCACTTTTAGTGCCAGGAAACTCCCATAATGCAGGATTTCGCACCATTTAACCTTTGAGCTTCTCGAGGCTTATCCGGCCCCAAACCCACTGTCGTAAACGTCATACCTCTTGTAGTGGTGGGAGGGAAACTTCGTGTCCCTACTGGTCACATCTCAGATCGTACAACTATGTTTTTCTGGGGGTTACGCCTATGTGTGCACAAACAGTACACCCAAATGTACACAAAGAGTACGCCTTAAATGAACACAAACAGGTACGCATTAAATGTACACAAACAGTACACTAAATGTACACAAACAGTACACACAAATGTACACGCAATGTACACCTAAATGTACACAAAACTACATCATTAATGTACAGAAGCGTTACGTCTTACATGTACACGAACAGAACGCCTTAAATGTACAGCAACTACACATAAAATGTGCACAAGCAGTACACTTTTGACCACTAACAGTACACACTATTCATAAACCCTAAAAGTATTCAAAAACAAAGCTCCTGCAAAATTTGTATGTGACAAGATTGGCAATAATATGTTATATCCGGGTGACTGAAAAGGTAATTACAACTAAAATAAAAATTAAATTAAAAATTCAGTAAAGCCATATATAGTTATTTACCTTTTATTAATTTTAACAGTTGCCAATTTATAGTGTAATAATTTGGGTGTCAAAACCTGCTTTTTGATTCTAAATTATTAGTGTTTCAATAATATTGTATATATAGTATGTTTGCTAACTTGTATATGTTCATTGGATTGAATCATTGTAAAGTCTACATGGCACAATCGTCTGTGTTAGCTCAATATCGAGTGGTCTTTGTATTTTATATATTGTACGTAAAATATTGTGTTCTAGAACTGAGACATTAATACATAAAAGAAACTTATATCAATAGTGATCTATAGAGACCAATAAACGAGTACAATGTAGATTATTTTACCTGAAAAACGTATTGCATTTATGAAATGCTTGAAAGAAGCATTTTAAAGTAACACTGCGCATGTGTTAACGTGTCTGTTTATGTATAAATAGTATTTGATTGATGGATGGATGGATGGATGGATTGATTGATTGATTGATTGATTGATTGATTGATTGATTGATTGATTGATTGATTGATTGATTGATTGATTGATTGATTGATTGATTGATTGATTGATTGACGTTTATGTATTGTACAGTTATTGAACCTGGCCATAGTAATTCTAACTTCAAAACCTCAAATCTGGTGACAAAATATGAAATCCAAGACATTTATTACTAAAGGCACTGAAATCTGTGGAAGAATTGTAGATTATTGATGATTGGTTGTTTATAACTGACTGTGTCAAAATCTCCGAGCTTTTTAAAACAGACTGTACTATTCCTGAAGCTGGATCTCAAATTAAAGTCCCAATTCGAAAGATGTGTATTGTATCTATACAAACCCTAAAACGGACTTAACTACATAAAGAGCTTATTTTTTAGCAAGAACCTCTTTTACAACCCTCTCTTCAAGGGAAATCTGTTAACAACTCTCCTTTCAAGGAAAATCTGTTAACAAATCTCCCTTCAAGGAAAATCTGCTAACAACTCTCCCTTCCAGGAAAATCTGTTAACAGTTCTCCCTTTTAGGAAATTCTGTTAACAACTCTCCCTTCCAGGAAAATCTGTTAACAACTCTCCCTTCAAGGAAAATCTGTTAACAACTCTCCCTTTCCAGGAAATTCTGTCAACAACTCTACCTTCTAGGGAAATCTGTTAACTCTCCACTCCAGGGAAAACTGTTAACAAATCTCTCTTCCAGGAAATCTATAAATAACTCTCCCTTTCAGGAAAATCTGTGAACTCTGCATTCCAGGGAAATCTGTAAAACTCTCCCCTCCAGGGAAAAACTGTTAAAAACTCTCCCTCCAGTGAAAACTGTTAGCAACTCTCCCTTCCAGAAAAATCTGTTCACTCTAATTTGGAGGGAAATCTGTTAAAAACTCTCCCTTCAAGGGTATGATTCGCACGTTCACTCTCTGGTATTTTCTTTTGTCAAAAATTATGTATTTTAGTATTTCCAAGCCTTGTCCCTTTTGAATTATGTTTGTCGTCCCCAACAGTTGTCCATGGTGAGTTTAGAATTATTAAAAGGCATAGAGCCAAACAAAAAAAAATCAAATAATTGATTAAAATCGAATAATAAAAATAAAACAAACAAAGACAAACAAATGATTTAAATCTACTTATAATAACACGAATTAATAAACATTTTTGTACTACAGACATTATGTCAGATAAAGTCTTTATAGTTTTCGCCCCAGGGGAAAAGGTACAAATGTTCAAAGAAAACAGATAATAATCGTTTAGCGTACTATTTATTTACATGTTCGTGATATTTAAGCTTCATTGATCTACAGTTTGATAAAATTCCACAATTGCATCAATAACACAAAACAGGTGAAACCGACCATGACACCGCTATCCTCCATTTCCTTAAACTAGCGCGCAGATAAAGCCTTTCGAAAAGGAATTAAAGAAATAAACTACAACACGCACTCACAGATATTTTGAACGTAAATACTGATAATCGGTTAAAAACGGAATAAAGGCCACAACCCAACTCTAAAAATTGAAACACGTGTTTACAAATATCGGGTATGTGAACTCACTATATACAGTTGTGGAGTATAATTTGGTAGTGAGTAAATTACGACAGTAATATCATTTCTTTGACATTTGCACAAAAAACCATATGTTGTTTCACAAACCTAACCTTTGACTACCGTTAGAATCTAGTTTGCAAAAAATGTTTCCGTTTCCAATATTCATTCTTCATTTAGATAATTTGACGTGGTTGATCTGAAGACCTAACCGATGTAAACCGAACATGCATATTTATTATATCAGGAAATACACGCTATGAATTGTAATTATTTATATCACGAAATGTTGTTTAATTCAATGGACTAGATTGTATCTTACTTAAAGCTTGTTCATTGTTGAAGGTTTAGCTACATTATTAGTTACGTATTTTTAACCAGTCCATTTTATATATATAAAAATATCGATATTTAGTCATCTTTTCCTTGATTCAACTTGTATTATTTTGTCTTTATTTCTCTTCGGTTTTTCTTACACATCGCGTAATGTTTTATTGTCTGTTTACATTTGTATACATGTATAAAAGATGTACTGATCAGATTCTTTCGACATGGTCGTGGTCTGACCGTATATTTTTTTCCTTCTGTGCATTTATTTTTTTTTAATTTAATTTCCCCTTTTCCTTGAGTTATTTCTTTCTGGAATTTTGCTAAATGATCAGTCTTGTGTTTAAATTTGCTTGCAGTTTAGGCAATGCGTTTAGCAACAATAGTCGTGTCACTTTCTGTATTGTACGTGTAATTTTGTTGTTGTACATAAGTTCTTCTGTCTATTACTAGAGAATTACAATAAAGAGGAATGGTTGTGATCCCATTAACTTGTTCAAATCCCGCCACACAATTTTTTATCACTTGTACATGCTTCTGGAATTTTTTCTTTTTTTTTTAATTTGATATAAAACTATATATTTCTCGTTGCTACGTCATTATTCGCGAGAATCGGTAATCTATCAAATACTAATTGCAGTTCGGTAAACATAATAAATATTTCCAATACTTCTTCTCGACGGAAACGTATCCATGGTCATCATCATAACATATCACAGACATTCCAATGTCTCATTATATGACCTTTACCGTAAATAAAACGACGGGACTTCATCCATTATGACTTCACTATAATCATTACTACCTTGAGACTCCTGCTTAAACAATCCTTATTCTAACTTAAAATCACTTACAGCATTTATTTAGGCCTTTAAGCAATGCAGTAACATTAAACAAAAACAACGAAGAGAAGCCGCTTTTGCTAAAAAATCTTGTTGCAAACAGATGTTTGGACGATATGTTCCCAACATTCTTTATTGTATAAACAGTTAAGGCCAATATGTCACCACACTAAATTCTGTACAAAGGGATTAAAATATCCTGAGCCGAAATCCATAAATCATAAATATACCATAATTACTAATTAATTCTATTGAAGAATATGCCAGATATAAGGTTAAGAAAACGAGATTTTTTCCTTTCCATCCTATTTTTAAAGGCTAATAAAATAAGTCAACATTGAACAACATTGCAAAATCTAAGTGAAACTGGTATGCTTGTGTTAATTGTAGGGATTTTGCTGAGTTTTTTTATTAACTAATAACTTTTACTGTTGGCAAGCTATGGTCCTTTTAAGGTCCATCGCTATTTTGTATGCATCTTTAACACTTAAGATGTATAGTTTTTCCCTCCCACTAACCACTCTGACTCCATTACTCTGCAACTATTATTTTTATGAAGACGGACTTCTGGATTTGTCACGTGTTTGTTTTTCCATGTTGGTCTTCTTTCTTTTTTTAAATTTTTATCGCGTCTTTGGCATTTTCTGCATTTTACACTGCTTGAGGGATTTGGGTTACATATTTTGAACACGTTTTGCCTTACCATAGCCATTTATGTACATAAATGCTGTAACAGGAGGCCCATCTGTGATCCATCAGGTAGTAGGCATATAGGCAGCCAGCCAGCCAAAATCGACTGAGCTAACGAGTACTACTTAAGCTCACGTGGTTAAAGAGATGGCTGGCAATACAGAGATCCTATAGGTGACATACCTTTACAACAAAAAAACTCACATGTAAGATACGTCGAGTTTGTTGTGGTAATCATCATGAGTTTGTAAGGAGAGAAGAGTGTAACAGGAGGCCTATCTACGTTCTATAGCACGTAGTAGTTATAGGCAGTGAAAATCGACTAAATTAACAAGTACGTCGTTTGCTCACTGAATAAGAGGGCTGGTTCGCAATACAGAAACAGCTTCGATCACCGAGGCGACGAGGTGTTATTTCATGCTTTACCGTAACAAAAGCAAAGAACATAAAATTTCAGGTGGAAATTCAAACCAAATGTTATGATTAAAAAGAGTTACATCGCTGCATGCCTTGCAGCAAATAGTTTATAATGATTACACGGCACAATTGTCGACCTTTCTGTCTTTAGTTTAAATGACACTGAATAATAACCATGCGCTTCATCGTGGAGGTCAGTTTCATGAAACAACTGAAACATTGCCATTGACCTATTTCATACACATACTTTACTGGGGACTTGTGTTAACTTCTGCACAGGCTCGTGTATAAACGGAGAGGTCGACACTGCTTTACTGGAGACTGGTGTTTCTCCTGCACAGAATCGTGTATAAACAGAGAGGTCGACACTGCTTTACTGGAGACTGGTGTTTCTCCTGCACACGATCCCTTATAAGGCAGATGGATTTGACACTGCTTTACTGGGGACTGGTGTTTCTCCTGCACAGGATCATGTATAAGGCAGAGGGATTTGACACTGCTTTACTGGGGACTGGTGTTTCTCCTGCACAGGATCATGTATAAGGCAGATGGATTTGACACTGCTTTACTGGGGGACTGGTGTTTACTCATGCACAGGATCATGTATAAGGCAGAGGGATTTGACACTGCTTTCCTGGGGGACTGGTGTTTCTCCTGCACAGGATCATGTATAAGGCAGATGGATTTGACACTGCTTTCCTGGGGGACTGGTGTTTACTCATGCACAGGATCATGTATAAGGCAGATGGATTTGACACTGCTTTACTGGGGGACTGGTGTTTCTCCTGCACAGGATCATGTATAAGGCAGATGGATTTGACACTGCTTTACTGGGGACTGGTGTTTCTCCTGCACAGGATCATGTATAAGGCAGATGGATTTGACACTGCTTTACTGGGGACTGGTGTTTCTCCTGCACAGGATCATGTATAAGGCAGATGGATTTGACACTGCTTTACTGGGGGACTGGTGTTTCTCCTGCACAGGATCATGTATAAGGCAGATGGATTTGACACTGCTTTACTGGGGGACTGGTGTTTCTCCTGCACAGGATCATGTATAAGGCAGAGGGATTTGACACTGCTTTACTGGGGACTGGTGTTTCTCCTGCACAGGATCATGTATAAGGCAGATGGATTTGACACTGCTTTACTGGGGGACTGGTGTTTCTCCTGCACAGGATCATGTATAAGGCAGAGGGATTTGACACTGCTTTACTGGAGACTGGTGTTTCTCCTGCACACGATCCCTTATAAGGCAGATGGATTTGACACTGCTTTACTGGGGGACTGGTGTTTCTCCTGCACAGGATCATGTATAAGGCAGATGGATTTGACACTGCTTTACTGGGGACTGGTGTTTACTCCTGCACAGGATCGCGTATAAGGCAGAGGGATTAGACATTACCTTACTGGGGACTGGTGTTTCTCCTGCACAGAATCATGTATAAGGCAGAGGGATTTGACACTACTTTACTGGGGACTGGTGTTTACTCCTGCACAGGATCGCGTATAAGGCAGAGGGATTAGACATTACCTTACTGGGGACTGGTGTTTCTCCTGCACAGAATCATGTATAAGGCAGAGGGATTTGACACTACTTTACTGGGGACTGGTGTTTACTCCTGCACAGGATTATGTGTAAGGCAGAGGGATTTGACACTGCTTTACTGGGGACTAGCGTTTACTCCCCATACAATCACATCCGGAATAAATCTACTATTTGTTCTTTTGCACGTTAATTACACTATATGATCATTAAATGTAATATCATGTAACTTTGGTCATTAGCATATTCAAATATGAAATAATAAGAGGAGAATAGTTTATTTGCTAATCTTACAGTAAAGTGTTTATTACGAAAATAGTTAACATTATTTTAATATTGGTATATTGTTAACATTATCAAATTTCATATAGCATATGTTCATTGAGTCATTAATTATTCATATATATTAGATATATAGAATTTATTGGTTACAATACATAAAAGTCCTAAATAAGAAACAATTGTTTACATTTTGGGGCATTTGTTTAGTCGAGTAAAGAGTATAGAAATAGAATTTCAATTCCCACACATATCGTGAGCATCGTTCAAATTATTTGAAACCTACAGATTTTTTTTATAAACAGACATTGTCTGTGTTCAAAATTCACCATAGTACTAATTTATTACGATAGTACTGTAGAACAATTCACACGATATAACACTTAATTTTAATTCGAATACAATTATTAAAATTGGTCCTATTTGGCTTGTTAAAACGTGACGGAGACAAATATAAAAAGTGTTTATTGACACGCGATTTAAAAATCCATTGTTAACCTTGTAAAATAATCCCCGGATATGTACTTACTATACTTTGTAAACACAGTATACAATGTACTGTCACATTATTGACTAACGTATTTTGTTCTGTTGCGTTGTTTTGTTTTAAAATTATAACCTGATGGTCACAATTCCGAATTGTATCGATGTTTGTTAAAAAGCGATACGGTTACAGTTTGATTTCAATAACGGATGTAGATTATTTGGAAATCTCCTATGTAAAAACCATCATTTGTGTACTGATTTTGACATTACTTCCTTAAAATTATATAATTTTTACATAGACCAATTATCTTGAAACAGACATTTTAACAACTGCAGTTAAACTGTTTGTTATGGAAAGTAGTAAATATTTAAGGCAACTATGTTCATGACCAGGTATAAATGTAATATCTATGTCGATTTCACTTACCTGCATATAAGTTTTCAATTGATAAGTTCCAATTCAATCGTCCATTACGGGTATATGCTGACAGTACTATCCCATATTGGAAAATCTCAGGTAAAGTCGATTTCTTGACTGCAGATTTTTTCAACTCAATATATATTGGACAAGATCAGCGAAGTTCCATTCATCCATAACGGCGTTTGTGACTTTTAAAATTCCAGTCGTGGGTATAAACTTTAGTGTGTTCGATACAGGTAAATGTTAAACAGGTAACTCTAAATTTAGATAGAGTCATGTGACGGCCATAATTCCATTTTATTGTGCCTTTAACAAAAATAACATTTAAATATGAAACACTTTACATATTAAGCTCCTTATTTAAACATACTTGTTTCATTCATGCTCAGATTAAATGTGATCGATAGCCACATACTGTAGAACTAGTGTCTAGGATTTTTATAATACACGCGAGAGACAATTTTCTTCTAATTAATTATTTATCACAAGAAAGAATACACATGGAAAGAAACGGCAAATAATTATGCCAACACTCAATAAATTAAAGAAATGTTAGTGGTTCAATAATAACATGTACACACCTTGAAGTTGCTTTATTTACGTAGGTTCTTTAGTCCCTGAAGGTGTTGGAAGGACGACACACAATCATTTTGTTCTTTGATATAGACTTATCGTATAACATGACAACGATAGCCGATTGACCTGTAGGCTTGTTACTTAATTAGCAGAATGACATGTGATTAAAGTAAATTGCACGCCTCACTGGATCGTGTTTTCTTCAGTTTTCCGTATAACATCTGAAAAAGAAACAAAACAGAAACATTATAAAGTATTGATAGGTGAAAGTAAAACACCGTTAGTTTGACGTGTAAAATGTCATGTATTTTATATACTCCTAACATATACAGCACATTATCTGGTATATTTCTAAGAACAATTGTGGACTGATAATATGTAATCTTAGTTTTGAGCTATTCCATAACTAGAATTGAGTCCGTGTAGGCAGAGTAAAGCAGGGCAATTATAATGTCCCTGCGTTAGGAAACCAAGTAACTGTCAACAGGTAAAATGTACATAACGACTAGAAACCAACAAATTTTTAATTTTGCATCTAAAGTTCCAGTGAAACTTGTGAAAGTTTTGAGTATGAATTCAATTTCAAAGTAAAAAACACTATTAATGCGAAGCCAAAGGACAAACAGCAACAAACACAGAACAAAACAATACACAAACAATATCCACCGGCGAAGCAATAAACTACACAAACTCGCCGAAAACCCAACATCTGTACTCATTTGTGAGATATATATCGTGTATTTGTCTACAAGTATATGTATTCCATAAAATTTCTTCAATGGAGGCAATAACCTTTGAGCAACAAAACCACGAGGTTAATTGAATACATGCTTGATCGAGAAAAACTTAGTATTCACAAGCTCTGGAGTAACGTATTAGTTTAGAAATGATCTGATCCGTACACATATCTACACCAGAAGCTTATCTAGCCCTAAAACGTATAGACACGAGGAAATAAAGGAAAATAAAACCAAAGAAAGAAGAAACCCAAAGTCCTGTATGTGCACAATTATATACTGTACGTAAGGACTGTAAGATGTTTGGAGATTTAGAAATAATCACTCAACAACTCGGTCTGACTGTCCAGTCATTGATTAACTCCACGTGTAGACAACTCGGTCAGACTGTCCAGTCATAGAGTAACTCCACATGTAGACAACTCGGTCTGACTGTCCAGTCATAGAGTAACTCCACATGTAGACAACTCGGTCTGACTGTCCAGTCATTGATTAACTCCTCATGTAGACAACTCGGTCTGACTGTCCAGTCATAGAGTAACTCCACATGTAGACAACTCGGTCAGACTGTCCACTCATATTGATTAACTCCTCATGTAGACAACTTGGTCTGACTGTCCAGTCATAGATTAACTCCACACGTTGACAACTCGATCTGACTGTCCAGTCATAGATTAACTCCACATGTAGACAACTCGGTCTGACTGTCCAGTCATAGATTAACTCCACATGTAGACAACTCGGTCTGACTGTCCAGTCATAGATTAACTCCACATGTAGACAACTCGGTCTGACTGGCCAGTCATAGATTAACGCCAAATGTAGACAACTCGGTCTGACTGTCCAGTCATAGATTAACTCCACATGTAGACAATTCGGTCTGACTGTCCAGTCATAGATTAACTCCATATGTAGACAAATCGTTCTGACTGTCCAGTCATAGATTAACTCCACATGTAGACAACTCGGTCAGACTGTCCACTCATATAGATTAACTCCTCATGTAGACAACTATGTCTGACTGTCCAGTCATAGATTAACTCCACATGTAGACAACTCGGTCTGACTGGCCAGCCATAGATTGACTCCACGTGTAGACAACTCGGTCTGACTGTCCAGTCATAGATAAACTCCACGTGCAGACAACTCGATCTGACTGTCCAGTCATAGATAAACTCCACGTGCAGACAACTCGGTCTGACTGTCCAGTCATAGAGTAACTCCACATGTAGACAACTCGGTCTGACTGTCCAGTCATTGATTAACTCCTCATGTAGACAACTCGGTCTGACTGTCCAGTCATAGAGTAACTCCACATGTAGACAACTCGGTCAGACTGTCCACTCATATTGATTAACTCCTCATGTAGACAACTTGGTCTGACTGTCCAGTCATAGATTAACTCCACACGTTGACAACTCGATCTGACTGTCCAGTCATAGATTAACTCCACATGTAGACAACTCGGTCTGACTGTCCAGTCATAGATTAACTCCACATGTAGACAACTCGGTCTGACTGTCCAGTCATAGATTAACTCCACATGTAGACAACTCGGTCTGACTGGCCAGTCATAGATTAACGCCAAATGTAGACAACTCGGTCTGACTGTCCAGTCATAGATTAACTCCACATGTAGACAATTCGGTCTGACTGTCCAGTCATAGATTAACTCCATATGTAGACAAATCGTTCTGACTGTCCAGTCATAGATTAACTCCACATGTAGACAACTCGGTCAGACTGTCCACTCATATAGATTAACTCCTCATGTAGACAACTATGTCTGACTGTCCAGTCATAGATTAACTCCACATGTAGACAACTCGGTCTGACTGGCCAGCCATAGATTGACTCCACGTGTAGACAACTCGGTCTGACTGTCCAGTCATAGATAAACTCCACGTGCAGACAACTCGATCTGACTGTCCAGTCATAGATTAACTCCACATGTAGACAACTCGTTCTGGCTGTCCAGTCATAGATTAACTCCACGTTTAGACAACTCGGTCTGACTGTCCAGACAAAAATGACAATGACGGTATATGTCTTTTCATATATCAAGAGGAGGGGGAAGGGGGGCTGGGTTAATAAAATGAATATTAATTTATTCTGGAACCAGGCATACCAACTTGTTGTAAATCGTCATTTTCAACATGTGTGTGTTTAAAAATATGTTTAAGTTGATTTTTTCCGAAATCTAAAAGATAAAAACCGGAAATATATTTTATGGTGCAGGCATTTAAAAAAAAAGACTAAACAAACACTACGCGACAAAAATCACAAAGCGAAAATCAGTAATTTGCTGAAAATAATTGTAAAAGGGGGCCAACAAGGCTAAATTTGATACCACTTAGCAGACACAATTATTAAAATGGATAATGACGAACCAAGGATGACGGACGAAAAGTTATGAAAATTACTCCATAAAAACCAGGCGAAAACTGCTAAAATTAACAATACTTCCCACTATATTCAGTGACATGATCCTACCAGTGATTTGACTGTTTTAATATTCTAACCAGTAGTAACTGAAAAACAATAAAAGTGTGTAAACTTCGGCTACTCACTCACAAACTAAATAAAGTCTGAAGGACTTTATGTCAAGTTTGTGAGGGGGTCCCCGGAGTTTACACATTGATAATTTCCTAAAACACAGTGTTTAATCCTTATAATTCTATGAAATAACCGTTGCGATTTTTATAAAAAGCAAAAACAGTTACAGAAACACAAAACGTACCTAGACCGGAAAGCGTAGGGTTATGCAAAACATAGTACCAAAGGAATCGCGGTTCTGTAGAATATTGATTGGAAAAAAGCAAAATGAAACACTAAATTGTATTTATATTATATTTTATTTGAAATCTCAATCGATTTAATTGGAAATCACTGGCGCAGAGAAAACATTGTCCCCCTCTCCCTGACGATACGCTAGGAGGACGCCATCTTGTTTACAATGGATACTGAAAGTAGTCCGCTCAGAGGAAATATTGATGTATAAATTATCTGAGAAGACGCCATTTAAGTGTTTTTATCCAATCAAAGCACTTAATATAAATAAATTACAGCATGAATAGAATTATACACATACAGTCTTGCACGCTCCACAGTTAACATGGCAGACGATAGATCCGTAGATGCTTAAGGAGAATAATATCTAGTCTGATTACGACATATATAGATAAAATCCTGATAAATTATCTTTGAATAATGAGGTATTAATAAGTTAATTGGGTAAACCTTATTCTGACTTAATTATCCATCTGTTGGACATACAAGCCCGATATTTGATATTATGAACTTTGCGATTATTATGTTATCATATAACAAGGTTGTATTTCCATTAAATGCAACATCACATTAAGACTTTGATTATTACATCCGATTTTTGTACGTTTGAAGTTCCATCTGCTGTTATTTGTTTATCCGCTCAGAGTATTTTATTCCGTTTACAGCGATAATTACGCATCATTTGACAAGGATGAACAATCGTACTTCGAATACGCACGACACCCAACTTTTTTGCAATTGTGGATAATGCGACAAATTATAAATTAACAGTACAGATAGGCCTAAAGATAACCTGGATCCTGGTGTAATATTGTTTCATGTTGAAGTCGAGCACACCCTGCCCGCAGTAACGCTCGAACATATAGCCTCCATGTTGACATGTTATCAATAGTAAGTGACTAAGTTCTTAACCACTCCTCCACTGAAGCTCTCCATTGTTTGAATATTGCACGCATTTAACAACTTCAAGATAGAATAATCTTAAAATTTAAGTACTGCTCCTAGCTTATACTTAACGTGTGAAGGGTAGACATTTTTTGTAGTCTATCATATCAGGTAGTAGGGAATGATGTAAGTACATATGAAGACGCATCTGCTCAACTAGAATTTTTTAACACGGGCTAATAATGATGAAATAATATGGACACCATTATTATCTGATTGTTGAAATACAGTTTTGCAATTTCTTTCGCTATTTTTTATAATATGTTTTATTTTATTCACAACATATGTGTATTTCTATCATTTATTAACATATTGCGAAGTGGAAAACTAATTCAGCAGGTAAAAGACGAGTGAGTGAATGAATAAACATCCATTCCAGGGATGAAGCACAAATAATAAAATCAATGAAAAGCCATTTTTTACTACTACAGCAAAGTTATGGCTGAAGACAATTATACTATGTAGGCATAAAGTTGCTGATATCAGTTGTTATACGCGAATGAAAATTGGGCGTATAAATGATAGCGGTGTTCGCCATCCGTCCAGCGGCGTTCATTCGTTACACTTGTGGTTACCACGTCTTATCCGCATGCATCATTGGACATAAAATTTAATTAAACTTTTACAGAATCTTTGTCCAATGTCATTTTGCATCAGATATATATTTTTTTCGGGTTGGGGAGTCGGTGGCCGAGTGGTTAAGGTAGGTCGTCTAGTAATGATGAAGTGGTCTGTCAACACTGAGGTTGCGAGTTCGAGTCTCTCTGCGGAAAGGGCGCGCTCGACTCCTATCTAAGTTGACAAGGATTGCCAGTTTTAATACCCAAGGTCGGGTTGTTTTCTCCGAGAACTCTTGTCCGAGAATCCACTTCCGTCCAATTGCAAAAAAGCGTTGAAAGGCAGAGGATTCTCGAACTGTTCTTCGGCGTCCTACCCTAAATAAAAACTGGTCGCCATGATATTGCTGACAAAAAGGCTGAAAGTGGCGTTAAACACTATTCAAAACAAAAATCAAAAAAAAAACTCTGATATTTTACATTAAGATCGGAAAGATACATGGTCAGTTATAGCAAAATATGTGAGCGCGGAATATCAATTAGTGAGCATTTGTCAGTTACTCTAGTTTACTCTGGTATTGAATTCAACTGTAATTTTCATTTTACATATACTGTTGGAACTTGTATATGTAAGAATATGATAATCCCTGTCTTCATGATTATGTACGAGCGGTAGCGAGTACTAATCATGAAGACAGGGATTATCATATTCTTACAAACTTAGACCATTGTAAAGTGGTCAAGAGATATTTAATTGCATGATTACAATTTATTAATCTGACTGGTATTTATAAGGACCAGAATGTGTTAATAGTTTGATGACACCGTATTAGCCGATAGCAGAATGAAGGAACTAACCATTCAGGGTATTGGAACAGATACCAAACATGCAAACCCCGTTCTTCCGCCTGATGAAGCACAGTTGTGGGATTCTGGTGTTTTTAATACAGAGACTGCTTCTGGAATAAGTAATATTGTGTTTTTCTATAACTGCAAATTGTTCGGGTTCAGAGGTATGGATAACGGCACAAAGTTCTTGATACATCACAGTTTTCTATATCAACCGACTCGTGTGGTGCTAAATTTCAATTATACTGGACGATCAAGGTGGTCTTTATAACCGAAGTGTTGATGTTAAGAGAATTTCTCAAAAAAGTGATCCAACAAACCCAAGATGTATAGTTAAAATTTATGATAAATATTTATCGCTTATTCCGAGACAAGGGCGGTTTTATAGGAAACCGCTTCCACATTGCTCTTTTGGTGGACGGCCTAGATTTAGTACGCAGTCCATCTGCATAAATATGGTGCAGTCTAAAATGAAAGAGCTTTTTCAAAATGCTGGCATTGATGTTAACAATAAAGTGATAACAAACCATTCTGGTAAATTAACTTGTGCCACAACTCTTTTCAATGCTGGGTATGATGACCTTGTAATCAAATCAAGACGTGGACATTGTTCAAACGCTGTGGATTGTTACAAACGCCCTCTTGAGTCTATGTCTGAAAATGTTCGCAATACGCTTCAACCACCGAAACCACAAGATTATGACAAAAGACCACAATTAAGTACAAAGGAAAACACTAAATCAACTGTAAACACTGTCAAGTAAGAGTCAAATGATGATGATGTTCTTACTATTGCATTGCCTAATTCTGTTTCAAAAGTTGTTACTTATAAAAATGGAAAAAAGATTTGCTTTAGTGTTATGAAAATAAATAAACTATTTATGTGTACATTTTATATTTTATTCAAAAAGTGTCTTCTTTATTAATTGATCAATTCCTCACATTTCTTAATACCAAATTATGCCCTAGGCAATTATAGTCTAGTCCCTTACAATTTTAAACAAAAGTTAATCCTTTATTTAGACCATAGTAAAGTGCTCTCGACCAATGAAAACGTCTAATTTTGTATGTCTTATTTGTGAAGACCATGACATTTTCATGGTCTTCATAAAGGATTAACTTTTGTTTAAAATTGTAAGGGACTAGACTATAATTGCCTAGGGCATAATTTGGTATTAAGAAATGTGAGGAATTGATCAATTAATAAAGAAGACACTTTTTGAATAAAATATAAAATGTACACATAAATAGTTTATTTATTTTCATAACACTAAAGCAAATCTTTTTTCCATTTTTATAAGTAACAACTTTTGAAACAGAATTAGGCAATGTAATAGTAAGAACATCATCATCATTTGACTCTTACTTGACAGTGTTTACAGTTGATTTAGTGTTTTCCTTTGTACTTAATTGTGGTCTTTTGTCATAATCTTGTGGTTTCGGTGGTTGAAGCGTATTGCGAACATTTTCAGACATAGACTCAAGAGGGCGTTTGTAACAATCCACAGCGTTTGAACAATGTCCACGTCTTGATTTGATTACAAGGTCATCATACCCAGCATTGAAAAGAGTTGTGGCACAAGTTAATTTACCAGAATGGTTTGTTATCACTTTATTGTTAACATCAATGCCAGCATTTTGAAAAAGCTCTTTCATTTTAGACTGCACCATATTTATGCAGATGGACTGCGTACTAAATCTAGGCCGTCCACCAAAAGAGCAATGTGGAAGCGGTTTCCTATAAAACCGCCCTTGTCTCGGAATAAGCGATAAATATTTATCATAAATTTTAACTATACATCTTGGGTTTGTTGGATCACTTTTTTGAGAAATTCTCTTAACATCAACACTTCGGTTATAAAGACCACCTTGATCGTCCAGTATAATTGAAATTTAGCACCACACGAGTCGGTTGATATAGAAAACTGTGATGTATCAAGAACTTTGTGCCGTTATCCATACCTCTGAACCCGAACAATTTGCAGTTATAGAAAAACACAATATTACTTATTCCAGAAGCAGTCTCTGTATTAAAAACACCAGAATCCCACAACTGTGCTTCATCAGGCGGAAGAACGGGGTTTGCATGTTTGGTATCTGTTCCAATACCCTGAATGGTTAGTTCCTTCATTCTGCTATCGGCTAATACGGTGTCATCAAACTATTAACACATTCTGGTCCTTATAAATACCAGTCAGATTAATAAATTGTAATCATGCAATTAAATATCTCTTGACCACTTTACAATGGTCTAAGTTTGTAAGAATATGATAATCCCTGTCTTCATGATTAGTACTCGCTACCGCTCGTACATAATCATGAAGACAGGGATTATCATATTCTTACATATACGAAGACCATGAAAATGTCATGGTCTTCACAAATAAGACATACAAAATTAGACGTTTTCATTGGTCGAGAGCACTTTACTATGGTCTAAATGTTATTATTTTTTACTCTGTTATCGACCTCCACTTTTACTGATTACTGAGTATGTTTAATTCAAATAAACAGCAATCACGTTAAATCTACCTGTGCTGCCAATAAAATGATACATGCGATTAATTCAATCACAAAAACATTGGCATTAATTATTGAAGGCTGCGATGCGAAGTCATGCAACACTCGGCTTGTTTTTGTCAACAGAACATGTTAAATCGTGACTTTCGATCTCTATATCAAATAGTTATGGTGATGAAATTCCATTTAAAGATTTATTATATGTCGGATGCCAATCGATTTGCCTCGCATTAAAGTTCAAAATAGATTTTTTGTCTATTTACACTTCCATCAGTTAAGATGAAGTTTTCGAATAATCATTACTGCTGTACAATTAGGGAAAAATTAAGTGTTCATAAATAATCAAGAGTAACAAGATTTAACGCAGTTCCTTCCTGTCGACACACGACTATATGGATATATTATCCCAAGTCTGGAAACAAATTTCAAACCCGGATCCTTTTTATTATAAATATGTATCCTTAATTTATATTTCATTCGCAATACAGTTTCAAAAGCATTTTTTAGCATGTTTTCTTATGCAATATCTAAATATCTAAAGACAGTGATAATGACTTTTCTAATACTATGTACACATGTTAGTATGTTTATTATAATAAAAAGTAGGTTGAATAAGTTTACTTAATTTTTGTATCATTTCACACAGCAGTGAGGCAGATATTGTATTGCTATAGACAGACAGACAAGAGATCGTCATGTTAAATTGTCAGAAAAGACAAAAACAAGTAATAGAATCATGTAAAGTTTCTAATTTATTTTGAATTTTTTTTAAAACTAGTATAGGTTCCCTCTAATTAAAATTAAATCTTTCGCTTGCCCCCTTTTTTTGTTAATGATCGCCGCGTTGTAGCGACCATAGCAACAATTCAATCTTAATTAGATTGAGGTTCCCTGTACTTGACCTTCCGAACAGCCCAGCGCGTCCACAGGTAGCAGATATGGGATGCTCTCTCTTTAGGATTCTTAGGTTATAATACAAAGGCCTGACTTCTTGCACGATAAATACAGCCTTTTGTAAATGTCGGAAAACAGTAGGCTCATTGTAAGCAATACAAAAATTGATTTCTACTTTACTAACTTTTATTCTGTTATCGTTTTGATTTACAGCCTTACCTCAAATGTTTATGTCTATTTCTTTTTTGCTCCCCCTATGGGGTTGACAATGGTGTGCGAAAGCTATTGTCGTTTAATAGGTAGTTCAAAAATTCATCGTCATGCGACTTTTTAAAACAGTCCATAAAAATTGTGAACACAGAGAAAGTAGCCAGTGCTATATCAATGATCGCGTATTCAATCCATGTGGCTGGGGTGTGTCATTAAGTGAAAATTCTATTAGCATTGATGCTGATAAGTATTAATATTTAACGCCATTCTTCTTGGTCTTTAGTTTGTCTATTTAGCGCACAATGGATAGCTATCCTAGTTCAGAAACCGATTTCAAACCAAAACCGTTTTTATTCATATCAAATACCATAAATTCTAATATGACGTCCTTCAAACGCTTTGGATTGATTTGGTATTGATTGATTGGACGTTTTACGTACAGCGAACTGTATTTCAGCTATATTCAGGACGAGAACAAGTTAACAAGCAATAAATCAATGGAAAAAGGGGGTTGGATGAGACATTGGGAACCCAGTTTTGACTGCCAATTAAAAGATAAATAGTTTTGGATCTCTGCGCAAAATTTAGCCTTTTTTAACGGTTACTTTGAGCTTACTTTCTTTTGAAATCTACAAAATGGGCGTTATCGCGCAAGAAGCGTGGCACTATCCGCGGCCAGGCTTTCCGTATTATGACCTGACAACCCCTCAACGAGAGTGTTTCCTTTATCCGTCATCCTGAAACACGCTGGGCTGTTCTGTGGGTCGAGAAATATGGTCCCAGCAAATGCCTTGGACACAAAACTGATAATCGTCTGCTATTAGCTTCCAGTTCTATTTGAGGTCAAAATGAACTGTATCATGAAAAGCCACCTTATTTCACAAAACACTGATTAACTGTGAAAAAACATAGTTTATTTTAATTTGCATAATTTTATCTCGACCAAACGCAGTAAGCAGTTTTCAATTCTCACGCAAATATGGCTTGATGCTGCAGTACATGTCATGACAACGGGGATTCAATTTTGTCGTTGTTTGTTCTGATTGTTAAATTATATCGTTAATGTTAATAACTACGTTATTTTGTTTTTAATTTATATTTCTTCTCTTTTCATAACAGGTATTACACATTATCTATAAAATAGATATACACAATTTCGAACAATGGCTTATATTGCCGGCTGTTCTAATTTCCGAGAGCCTCCCTTGCTTCAAGATACAAGATACAAGATACTTTATTGTACTAAACAGGCCTCGGTACCATTACTTATAATACATCATTATATAATTTGCCAAATACAAATAATTTATACATCTATACAATGAACATACCAATAATAAACATAACATATAAATCATAAGTAAGCAGATTTTAAATATATAGCAGAAAGTATATGCAAACTACACGTTTTTTTATGTTTCAAGGACACATAATATGTGTAATAGAATAAGTCATAACGACAAAAACTCTTCTCTCAATAACTTTGCCCTTTTTATATAAATTGCAAGATTTCTAAGAGTACTCAAGTCATTTGATCTAAAAAGATTTGTAAGTTTAACATTACTAGCATTGTTATGACACCATACAGGTAAAAAAAAAAGTTTTTCCTAAGATCAGCCAACATTGGACAAACAAGAATGAAATGATATTCATCCTCAATAGAATGACAATTACAAATTTAACATAATCTATTTTCACGAGGTTGACCTTCATGTCTACCTTTTCTATAGAAAGCTTATGGTTAGAACATAGAATAGAATAAATTTGCCAACGTAAATTATAAGATAACATTTGTAAAGATTCATTTACACAAATAATTTCTTTCACTTTTGTATAAAACTCACATTTAGAGGAGTTGTTTATATACTCTGACCAATTCTGTATATAAATATCTTTAAGCCTTTGTTTAAATATATCTAAAAATAACGCTTCATTTCCTACACCTTGATTTTCTCAAACTTCTCCAAAGCCATACAAAAATAAAACAGACTGAGCACCAGTTCTTGCGCCCATGGCTGTTTGCATCGAACATCATTTTGTAACACAGTTTGGGTAGTCTATTGGTCTCCAGTCTTTGTAAACGTAAAAAGCATTTAATCGGTTGACAAAGGAAGTTAGAAAAAAGTTCATATCGGCCACACTCGTTTCGAGCAATATAATTGTTCGTCCTAGTGCTCATTCCTAGTAACCACTTGCAAAATTTATTTTGGACCTTTTCAATGTCTTTCACTCTGTCCAAACCCAATACCTCAGCTCCATAATAAAGAAAAGGTGCAGCCATCGAATGCAAAAGCTTAAATCCAATGTTTATATCTTTACAATCTAGTTTACATAAGCAATGTTTTATCATATTTAAAGCCTTTCACATTGATACTAAGTGTTCTACAACAGACAGCCCATTTCAGACGATTTGAAAATATAATTCCATGATATTTATAATAGCTAACGATTTGAACAAGTTCATCTTTAAAGTACCACTTTTCCTGTTTTGAGAGAATACCGCCATTTTCAAAGACTACAATTTTTGACTTGTCCATATTAACAGTCATATTCCATTTATCAAATATCTTTGTGCAAAGCAATATGCAAAATATCAGGATTCTGCATCTTTTAGTTTATTTAAAAACTGCGACAGAAATTTTTGTTACGGAAGGATGAACGAAGCGAGGGTATAATAATATACACTGTAAAAAATGTGTTTAGGGCATAAACACTTTTCTAAACACATTTCATGTTATAGATTTTGAGACACGTTTAGGTTCTCAACATGTCTTAAATCTATACATGTTTAACAAAATGTTCAAATTCTAAACATGTTTCTTTTTTACGTGTTTAGAATGAAGATATGTTTAGATTGTATATGTTTAGAGATATACTCTGAATATGGCAGTTGAACACATACAATTGAGAACAATATTCCTTCAATACTTCTCACAATTGTCTTCCAATGATATATCAAAATTGTTTAGATACTACAGCAAATCGAATTAATCAAATGAAACAATGTTAATTTCAACATAGTTTATTAGACCATAATCATATTGATCAAACACATTACATATTGAAAACAAACAAACATTATAGGCAACACCGAGTTTGTTTTCTGTCTTTAAAATAAACTGTAACTGGTATTCTTTGGGATTAGATAAATTCCAAACATAGTCGTAGGACTGCTTCTTTCAGGTTAGTCTCCTCATCAACTTGATTCCTTCGCCGACCACAAAGCATGTGTTAATTGTTCTAGCATCAATTTTCACCATATAGGCGCCTTTTTCTTGGAGTAAAAGTTCAAGCTGTCTTACTGAAAATATTTTAATAAGTGTTAAAAATTAAAGCATTAGTAAAACTAAATAATTGCATTGCATATTTAACACGAAATAAAGGTCAGAATTCTTAAATATGTCCTAATAAATCTGTACTAAACCATGTTTGTTGAATTTAGTGTTTTTAATCTTCGGAAACATGTTAGAGGTTGTAAAAAAATGGTTCATGCAAATTGACCCTAAGACTTACAATTTATGCATCTATCTAAGATAACGAGATATTTTAATCCAATTATGTAAAATTAACATATGTACTCACATTGATTGCCATCAAACTTCGGCCCCTGCTCTATACTTTGTTTCGTACATGTGGTCAAGACATGACATCAGATCGGCTTCTGTGGTTTCTGAAACCTAAACGACATATATATTGTTAGTAACACATTAAAACACTGTAGTTACAATAAATTAGCATGAACACATTTGCTCAATCTTGAATGGGTCAAGGACATTTGCCCCCCCCCCATTTAACCCCCAACCGCGAAAAACACCCTATAGCTTCATATATTTTTCATTAGTAAAAAAACTTGCGACTCAAATAAAAAAACATCATCTGTGTAAGCCTGCGCATTTCGCTTTGTCTATTTTACTTTTTAGTCTGAAGTGGTTGTTTTGCATCTATAACAATTATTAAAAATATATGTTAAATATATAAGTTATTTTAGTTTTTGTAAATTGCGGGCTGCCATGTTACAGATCATGTGATTCACGTGATTATGTTTAATAAACATTTTTGTTTATTAAAAAATTACGAATTTCATAAATGATTTCGGCATTAAATTAAAAGGAAAAATAATTAATAACGGACACACACACAACAGCAAAGAAAAAATACATCGCAGTAGATCATGCAGCCGACTCAAGCGTGCATCTCCAAATGGCATACATGTATATGCATAAACGTATGAGTGTATTTTAAAATTAAAATAAAAATTAAAATCATTACTATATCTTATAAAATATCTTACCGTGATATTAATTCTTATTCTGGCTTCCTGTTTTTACAATGAAGATGAAAGTTAGATCTCTAAAGATGTGTAATACACGTCCTTTGTTTTGAATAATAAGCATATCTAAACGTCTGGCGGGAAACATGTGGTCACTCTTATCTCAGTATCTACAACCCGCAGCGTCATTAAATGTTGAGGCTCTAAGCACTACATAGATTACATATTTAATTTCTAAACATGTTTACAATGACGATGCTAATAAACTACATATGCTTACCTTCTAAACATTTTCCTAAATATGTTTAGAGTAAAACATGTTTAGGCTCTAAGCACAATTTTTAGAGTGTATGTTCAGTGACACTACATCAATAACACAAAGATCACGATAAATGTGTTCTTTCAGATAGGCAAATAAAAGTGCTTGACAAACGCTCTTACAAACGTATAAGTTGTAAATTAATAATTTAGAGTCATGCTGTCGGCCTGTAGAGCGAACTGACAGAATCATGCTGTCAGTCTGTAGAGCGAACCGATAGAATCATTCTGTCAGCCTGTAGAGCGAACCGATAGAATCATGCTGTCCGCCTGTAGAGCGAACCGATAGAATCATGATGTCAGCCTGTAGAGCGAACCGATAGAATCATGCTGTCAGCCTGTAGAGCGAACCGATAGAATCATGCTGTCAGACTGTAGAGCGAACCGATAGAATCATGCTGTCAGTCTGAAGAGCGAACCCTTAGAATCATGCTGTCAGCCTGTAGAGCGAACCCATAGAATCATGCTGTCAGCCTATAGAGCGAACCCATAGAATCATGCTGCCAGCCTGTAGAGTGAACCAATAGAATCATGCTGTCAGCCTGTAAAGGGAACCGATGTAGAGCGAACCGACCCTCCACTTTATGCCTTTCGTCATAGCTGCAGTTTGTAAAATTAAATTTTCGAACTAATTGTCAGTTATATTGTGGTGTTGAATGGGTTTTGGTGTTGAATCAACAAACCAGTTAGAGTACAAAAAAAAAATTACCAAGTACACTGTCTCTATATTAACAGTGAATGCTTCAAGCACTTGTTATAATAATATGATGAATTGAAGTGACTGTTCAAGACAAACGCAATTTCAATGTTACGTTTTACCGTCATAACATTGAATAATAACCTCATCCTCTATGACGAAGCAAATCATTTTATTGCTAGGAAAAATAACGATTTTAATAACTGTGATACCAGATAACATGACTGATATCGTATAGTCTTTGTATCTCCAAGTTTTGAGTTACAATAATTGTGCTGATCACGTTTTCGTAGCGAAAGCATCTGGTAACTATATCAAATCTGTTGGTTTTTTTTTAATGTAACTACATCCAATCTGTTGTTTTTGTTTTTGTTAATTACTAAAGTCATCCGTTTAAGCATAAACATAAATAAATATGAATTTGATTATTGAATGATATGAATCTTCTACTCCGACCCATCAAGAAATCCGAAGATTGTTTTTATTTCCAACTGACGTTACAATTCATAACCTTCATTTGGAATTATTGGACCAATAACCAAGGGTTGAGATTATCAGTTAGAGTAGGAACATAGTCGTCCAGGACATCCTGAATTGAAAATAAAACACAACAAAAAAAAAGGTTAGAACGTAACTAAATATCAAAGACATGATCAAAACATAACACAATATTTTGTGGATTTTTGTCCGAAAGCCTGTGAAATGTAACCAGGCAATATTCATGCAGAGGAAATGGTAACCAGCCACATTGATGCTAGCCAGACGATAATCAAGCCAACTTAATACTAACCAGGCAATAGACAAGCAACGTGATGCTTACCAGGCAAAAGCCAGGCCAATATGATGCTTACCAGACAATAGCCAAGCCAATATGATGCTTACCAGACAATAGCCAAGCCAACGTGATGCTTTCCAGACAATAGCCACGCCAATATGATGCTTACCAGACAATAGCCACGCCAATATGTTGCTTACCAAACAAAAGCTAAACCAACGTTATTCTTACTAGGCAAAAGCCAGGCCAATATGATGCTTACCAGACAATAGCCAAGCCAATATGCTGCTTAACAGACAATAGCCACGCCAACATGTTGCTTACCAGACAATAGCCAAGCCAGTGTGATGCTATTCAGACATAGTTAAGAAAATGGTTTGCTAGCCAGACAAAAAAAAAGATATTTAGCATAAACGTTTTTCCGAGATGTAATCAGAGATATTATATCTTTCAATTAGTTCAATTTTTGCGATCATTGTTTATAAGACATGATCACATTATGGTCTTTTAATTAAAATGACGAAATTATCTTTGTAGGTTACATAAATGTGAAGTCTTCTGCTTCCTCAAGTCTATTCCATTTACTCAACCAGTAATCTGAAATATTGCTGAATCAAGTTTGTGTATTAATTTTTTATCTGTAGTCTGTGATTTAGTTAATGGTGAAATCGCATCAATCATACAAATAAATGTATGCTTTTAAACATTATGAATGACAAGATTTATGTTTTTCATCAAGTGCAAATGTTTCTGTTCGCCATCTTATTATTTGTTTTACACCAAATAAGACTTAATAGCTCTCGATTGACACAACATGGTTGAGAATCAATACCTTCATCGGCTAATAAAATATCACTTGTAGAATTTCTCACCTAAATGAAACAATTGAAGTTTCTCACTGGAGACATTATTTCTTCGAATAAAATTATAGTTATATCTTAAGTTCAGTATTAGCCTAATGAAACCACAAAGTGAAGTAGAGATCAATTGGGCAGAATCGAAAATCTTTCACACACGGTATAATAACTAGATTATAACTAGATCTGAGCATTCAAGATTGCAAATTGTTGTATAACAATAAAGAAAAGGGTCAATGTGTTTAACATCATACGTGACATGGTTACGTCAACAAATTCCACGTGACCACGTATTTTAGCGCCTCTATAAACGTGAAAATAGTCTACAGAACTATATTTGTTGCTTGTTTGTTTGAATAGTGTTTTAACGTCACTTTCACCAATTTTTAAGCTTCATCATGGCGTCCAATTTTTATTGGGGAGAAAATCGAAGTACCCGGAGAAGACCCCCAACATTCTGTAGGAAACTGGTAATCCTTGTCAATTAAGATTTAGTCGAAAGCACCCTGCCCGCAGTGAGATTCGAACCCGTAATCTCAGTGTTGACAGACCAGATGATCAATAGTAGACGCACTAACTTAACCACTCGGTCACCGACGCCATTACAGAACTATAGATCTGTACGTGTACCATTAAATGTAAATCTTCGGGGTCGCCCCAATATTCCTACACCCCATTACTCGATTGGTTAATAACATGATAGCTAACACTGCAAAAACAGTGAGATCTGTAAAACAGAACATAAGAATACAAACATTTCGCAATTTCAAAAAGCAAGTTGATCCGATTGCACTTGCTAGTAAATGCCTCCATGGCATGGATAGATGTCTATAGCAATAGCAAATACATATAAAACGAAAAGACATTAGTACTAAAGTCTATGTACTGTTGGTTTAAATGTTATTTGCTTTACTTTACTCTATTTACCTTATAAGTATCGCTTTGCATACAATAAAAACTACTAGTAATATATATTTTTTAACATACCAAAAACCGATATGGTCAATGGATGGTAAGCCTAATAGTGCTGAATACTTGATGAAACACGATGACTGAATTAGTGAAATTTCCAGCAAATCTGTCAATACAATAAGGAAATAATTGAATGGTACTAGTCTGGTGGTTAAACTGTTACATAGCTCTTCCTAACAAAACAACAGATCGATATTGGAATGGCCAAAATAACTAATTAGTCAGGAAACCTCAACAAAAATCTAAATCACTCTAGTTAAGATTCATTAGATGTTTTCAAGATGTGTCTAGCCAATGTATTCTCGTGCCGCTTTTATTTACTAAGTGGAAAATTTAAGGAAAACCAAAATAACAATTTACTGTCTATGACTGTTGATTCGCCGATTTGTCTTCTATTAGTTTATTTGTTGCATCAGTATTAGTTTTTGTCTTGAGTTTATGTCTTTTTACAAAAAAGTGTAGGTAAATTATTTTATTGTAAACGGTACACCAAAAATGTGTTATCTCTATTCTTTTTATAAGTTAAATGTAAATATTAATTTGCTTTGTAAGCTGAAATGTGTTAATTGGTTAATTCAAATCGAGCAGCCCATATTATACGATATAACTTGCGTCACCTATGACCTATTCTTACGCCGTTAAAATTCAAATAGTTCTATGACGTTTATACCATTAAAATGGTGTGTAATTAAATCATTAGGAATAGTTCAAATTTCTGAACAGGTTATACTCTGTAACCTGGCTTTTGTCTGTTTACACCATACATAAACTGCGCGGTTAATTAGTCGTAAACAGACCAAACCATGTTATATCATATAACCTGTTCAGAAATTTGAAATATTCCTTAATTAATCTACCTTTACCATATCTTCAACATACGATTGTTTTAAGTTCTTCTAAAAGGAAATTAAGTAGAATAGTAAAAATGATTTAAATCCATAATAAATCTTTCACCAATCATAATGAGCCGTTTTAAGTTCGAGACCAAAGAAGGACCAATGAATTTTAAAAAAGTATCAAAGGTATTATTAAAAATATTAGTTACATTGCAATGTCGTTGAGTCATGATACATTAATTTTAAATATACATATTTGTTTTAATAACGTAACTGAAATGCATAACGTTAAAGCCATATTATATGTTCGTACAGAATTATATGCCACTCAAACTGTTCAACAGTGCTTCATCACTTCCTGATGTCATTGATTGACAACTAAGTATTGATTAAAGGAATAATTACCAAATTAGTGTCGTTAGTAGTATCATACAGTAGTGATGTTGGAATCTAATCAGATAATGGCTCGTAAAACAGCATCGTCACATTATCTATAATATTACACGGATTGTAATTGCATCGAAATAGCAGAATATTGTCAAATATGGTAATAAAATTTAAAAATTACCGGTATGAGTAGATAGTACAAATGGACTATTTTGATGCTTCCTGTAGACAGTACAAATGGATTATTTTAATGCTTCCTGTTGTCATTGCTGTATTCGGATGTAAGAATAGACGTTCATTATTATAACGACCAGTTAGACTTATTTACTTATCTCATTTGACTTATCTAAAACATCCTGTTATCTGAGTTGCTGAAAGCTTTTTACTACAAATTCATAACAGCTTCAAGGAATTGATTTTCATGTTCCTCAGATCAATTTTACATGATAGCAGCTTGACAGAAAACAAGCTAGAATCAGTTATTAAACTCAGCGTCTTATTTTATTTTGGAGCAAAACAAACTTTTGATAAAATGTCTCAATTCATATAATGTAAAATTTTCATTACATCAAATATCCAATTTCTATTTAAGGCTTGAAACACGAACACATATTTATCACTCATTCAGAATCCCTCCGGCTTAATTTTAACCATTTAATGAGCAATATTGTATTTATTACGTGGCAAGAATGTTTGAAGTCAAATATTAACGGTTTTTTTTAAATTGGGAAAAGTGATTCTTATAGCCTGAAAGGATTTTTCACATATAAATTCAAATGCAATTGTTTGCTATTACCAACTTCACTATTTAATGAAAAGTAATATAAAGTTCATTGGCCTAAAATACAGCAAACATTGGTAAAATATAAATTTTTAAAACGAATGCATTTGATAATAAAGATTGTATTTCATATTGTATGTCAAATTACAAATATTATTACATTTAGTAATTTTAGCTTCCATTTAAACAAGGCATCTCTCACTAACCTATATTTTATGTTATTGCACTATTGTGACGTTGTCATTTCAAGTAATATTGCACGGCTGGATATTTTGGTATTTAACCAAAAATTGATTAGGCGTGCAATATCACGTGTAATCAAAACGTCAATCGTGCAATGTCACTTTAATCAAAATGTCAGTCATGTTACATCACAACATGTTTATGCATGTTTACATATTCACTTGAAAATTGTTTTCTCCAGCGAAAAAATGACCAAATCTAAAACTAAACAAATCAGAAAGTGAACAGAATAACAAAATGTGTATGGTTATACATATTTGTATATAAAAAGCACCCATATGTTACAGATAACAAGAATAAAATTGTAAAATTCACAATGCGATGTAATAAAACAATTATGGCAGCTCAGTGCATGCAATATCATGTTTGATGGAACACGTAAAGGGATATCGACCTCGGCCTTTGGCCTCGGTCGATATCTTTTTGTTTGGTGTTCCATAAAACATGATATCGCATGCACTGAGCTGCCATAATACCATGGTATAATATTGTTTTTCAATTAAACTGACATTACTATTACTGATGGATAGTCTGCATAAAGTGTCACATTTAATTTACTATGTAAGAAGTATATAGATAGAGGCTTTAAAGGAAGTTGAAGTTTTCTAGACAGAAGAAACATGTTACGTGCCATGAATGTTGTCTAGTGTTTTGATAGAAGACTTTTATGCTACAGTATTTCAATCCCGACTCCTCGTGACTTTTTTTAAACTCGGAATACTACGACTAAAGGCGGTATGATTTGTACTATTTGTTGATTTTTTTAAGTTGAATAATATACTAAAATTTTGCTTTTTAGTTTAGAAAACAAATGATTATTTGATTGTTTATAAAAGGACAATGGGTAGTATTTTAACATTAAGAACAGGAACACGTTAACAAACATATCAGTTCGAAAAATGGGATAAGCCAGTGGACAGAAACGTTTGACTGCCACTGGATAATGAAATATTGAAAATTTAACATAAGCAAATATACAGAAAGGTTCTAAATCGCACACGGAGGAATTACATTATGTAAACACATTACCTAATATGGTCCGCGATATTTAAAAACACATCATTTTAAACCCTTAACGATGGGCATTCTCTATCCCTCAACCAGCGACAAGCATTGGACAACCAGGGAGAAGCCAAAGGAACATTTCAGCACCCCAAACATAAGACCACAGTTGATGTTTAACGACCAGAGAAATATTTCAGCGATTTCAAAGACGATAACAAGTAATAATGAATGTTTCTAAAGGAAACAAAAGGCCTGGACTGGTTGATAGGATTAACTAATGATTTGACTGCTACAGGAAAATCCGTTGCTGTTTGCTTAGAGTTGTTACCATGTTATCTACTCTTTTTGACGTACACTGATTGCAAATGTGTACATCCCACACACAGATGTTTGTTTTTAACGAATTATGTGATGGATTCAAATCTACTACTGACTAAATATTCGCATGCGCATTGTAAATGGATTTTTGCTAAAACGGATACAGAAGTTATAAGCTGCATATATTGTCCGCCAGTTTTCCTATCTATCAACAATATTACTACAACTATCTCATTATATTAAAGAATTTTTGTTTGTTAGTTTCCACAGAATGTTCTTCTTTGAATATTATTAAACAATTCCAATTTAATTAAAAAAATTCACCGCTTACAAAAAGTATATACAACACGACCGATGACTAATAGAAAACACATAACTAGTCTTTTTACTTCCAATCATTTATGTCTAAAATATAACATTGACAAAACATATGAAGCAGGGAAAAAATACACCGAGAACAACATACAAAAATACTAAATTATTGCAACATTAAAAATATTAACAGTATATATATATATGTTGTCTTACTTATTCTGAACGTCTACGACACACATTATTCGCACCGGAGCAGGTACCCGTGATCTCTTCCAATCGAACTGTTTAGATTACTATCAAAGGAAACAAATTTATGATTTACGTGTTCAGTTGTAAAACAACTATCATTTACCAAACTTTTACATTAGAATGAATTATTCTGCCATTGCTGAATCAAGAAATATACACTGCTGATCACTTGCCAATAGTTGTTTAGTTGTCTCTAAATTTAAACCCCCATAGAATTTTCTCATCTTATTTTAAATTCCCAGAATGGCATAAGAGTACTGTTGACCAAATACAGTTAATGAATACAAACAGTATCTAGATGAACCTTTATAGCAGCTCTGCTGGACAAAATCGGTGTGCGGATAGTATAGAAAGAGATGATGTTGTTTCTGAATTGGAGAACATTTTGCACCTTGCCGAAAATAAAGCTATTCCTAAATGTGGTTTTAACCCTTTTACAAAACCGTATTGGACTTCTAAGATTAAACAAGCACATCAAAACGAACGTTGTATGCGTAAGCAATGGATATTAGATGGAAAAGCGAGAGAAATGATGTACGTGTCGTATAAAAATTATAAAAATAGCCAAGCGTGAATTCAGAAATATCCAACAGGCTGCCTACAGAGAAAAATGTTACAAAGATTTAAATGAAGCGTCAGAGTATGACTGAAGACTCTTTTGGAAACTTGTCAAATGCCATAATCATTCTGTGTCAAAGATATATGCGTAAATAATAGACACAATGGTAATGTGTGCAATACCCCAAAATCCGTAACAGAAGCCTTCAAAGACCAATTTTCAAAGCTTTATACTATAGATAATGAAAATAGATGGACGAAACATTTAAGCGTGTAGTTGAAAATATGTATGACGCATATCTTGATAGCTCTATACAAACTGATGAAACTTTACTAGGTGATTTGATACGAGGCGACGAGATTATGAACGCAGTTAAAAACCTAAGAAAGCCGTAGGTATCGATAAACTTCTAAACGAACATATAATGCACTGCGGTAGAAGATTAATAAAGTGCTCGTCTGCTCTTTTAATTTTATTATAAAGATTGGGCGGATACCTGCGGATTGGAAATCTGGTATTTTAGTTCCACTGTGTAAAGGTCACTGGAAATCTAAGACTTCCACGACCAGTTAGAGACCGCCAACTCATTTATAATGCATTTCTAAAATATTTGAAAATATAGTTAAGTCCCGCCATTTAAATATTTTACACGACCATGATTTTCCTAACCCTCAACAGCAAGGATCTCAAAACGAATTTAAGTTGTTTTACTGCATCGTTTGATTTGCATAGTCCGTTTTATATAATATAGAGATGGTTAGTAAGATGTATGTTGCATTCTAAGACAGTAAGAAGGTCTTTGATACAGTTCGCCGCAAAGGGATAATGTTTAAGTTATTGAATCTTGGGGTTAACAATATGTTATGGCTTATTAATCCTGATCTACATTATAATACTAAAGGTGTCATAGTAGTTAATCAATGTAAGTCCACTTTTTTCCTGTTAAAGAAGGGGTACGTCAAGGTAGTGTTCTGTCTTTTGTACGTTATTTAGTATTTATTAATAAATTACTGTGTGAAACCGAAATATGTTGTAAAAATACGGGTATTTTTAGTGTAACTAGTAGTAGTCCTGCTTTTGCAGATGATATAGCATGTACCGCAACCTCAAAATATGCTCGATATTTGTTACAGATTTCGCAGAAATGGCGATTTTGTTATAATGCGGGTAAATCTGCAGTATTGCGGTTTTCAGTGAATTTATGAGAGGAGAAGGTCGACTACCGGTGTGGATCGGAGATGAAAACACCCCAGTTTACGAATCATATACACATTTGGGTATAGAACTTTTCAAAGCTAAAGGAAGAACACATAACGTGTGTAGGAAAGACAAACAATCGTTTTTTGCCCTGAAAGGCGTTATGACCAGAACAACAAACCCGCTCGTACTACTTAAACTTTATAAAACAGTTGTTTTACAAAGTATATTGTATGGCTGCGAACCTACGCTCTAACGATTTGTCTTTAGTTAACTCTTTTCAACATTTAATTATCAAATGTATATTAGATTTAAAAATATAGTTTATTCCAAATCCTACTCCGGAGCTTACCAAATATAAGTGATACCGACCTGCTGGAAGAATTTCAGAAGCTTTGTCATACAGACATTATACGTAGTCTAGCTTTATTTAGTCATATAAGTTGTTGCAGTACATGATATGTCATCTGTATGTGTAGTCCCTATATATTCTTTTCTATTTTTGATCGAACATGTGTTTATTTATTAATTTATTTATGATACTGTATACATACTAAGATTTATTAATTGATCTTTTTTCTAATTATATGATGTTCATATGAAATCTCTTAACGAGGAAATAAAGATATGAATGAATTTAACTGCCCAATTATTCATGTTTAATAATATAACATTGACAAAAAATATGAAGCAGGCAAAAAATACACCGAGATAAATATACAAAAATATTAAATTATTACCACATAAAAACGTTGCAAATTCAGTTCTTAGAATTTCCATACAAGTCATATGTTCCTTAATCTCATTTGGTGTTTCCAATAAGTTCTTTATTTTGTCTAAATGAAGCTTTTTAAAAATCCATGTAAAACACACAAAAATACAGGCTTCCTACATATAAAACACATGGGCTCAATATAACGATAGAGTATATATATGTTACACATTATTCGCACCTGAGTAGGTACCCGTGATCTCTTCTACTCCAACTGTTTAGATTACTATCAAAGGAAACAAATTTATGATTTATGAGTTCAGTTGTAAAATAACTATTATTTATCAAACTTTTACAGCAGAATGAATTATTCTGCTATTACGAATCAATACATATACACCACAGTACCAATAACGGACAGTTTTGCGGTAAAATTGATGGTAGGAAAAAGTAAGGGAATTCATTTTTTACTTATTAATCTTTCTCTGGATATAATTGCTAGCAATCTAATTAAAATTAAATCTTTCTCTTGCTCGCACTTTGTCACCGCGACAATAACAAAAGGCGAGAGCAAGTGAAAGATTTAATTTTAATTTGAAGTGCTAGCAGGTATATATTTTATCATATAGAAATTAACTAAGTTATTCCCGTATTGTATATTATATGTTGTCTTATATTGGATAAAGCAAAGAAAACGTCTTCATAAATATCTGAATGCTTCCTTACATTCGATTAGAAGTAATAGACTTTGTCTGTATTGAGGATTTCCATTTTGATCTATCAAATAAGGGAAATATAAATAACAAAATGATTATGTTATCCGATTGTAGCCTCGTGATCAAATAAACTGTATTAGTCATTTCCTGTAAATAGAATTATATCTGTTGATTAAACGTACTTCCAGGGCATCCAGACTTCCTATATAAGCAAATTTTGATTTTGATTGCTATTGTTTTTGTCTTGTGTCATTGTCACATTCCGAATTTCATACTTATCCTAAAGTTCGTCATCCTTTACCTGTTTTTAAACTGGCGATTCATTAAGTCGAAAAAAAGTTTTTTAAATCAATTTTTGAATTTTTTTCATTGCGTCTCCAATAATAGTTTGTCAACGTCATTTCGCATGTATATCGAATTTGGTAAACTTTCTTTCTATTTTATTTCCAATGATCGTCAAGTAATTATAGTAAATTTATATCCAACCAATGTAGTATCTACCAACCTAAAATAATTCTTGACCACGACCCAATGCTTTCGGTTTTGCTGTTATTATGTGTTTCATTGTACAAATTTTTGTCTCGATACTCTCAACCGTTGTATTTATACCAAGTGTTATTGCACGATATATTAATTTTTGTATAGTTTGTCGACATTCTTTTCTAACTTATCTATGGTCAACAATTTTATACTTAATTTTTATATTATATCCTATCATATAGTTTTTTAAGGTCGTGTTAAAATCATGTTCAATAATATTGTCAAAGTCATTTTTAGTCCCAGAATCCTCTGCCGTTCAACGCTTTTTTAGACTTTGATGGGAGCGTGGACGTCGTGATTCTCAGACTAAGTCATATCAAATCATGTCTAGTAATCGTTGTCTACTTAACTATCTTTGTATGAAGACTCATAAGTTGTCAACGTAATTTTCATTGCCTGTCTAATATAAGTTTGTTAACATATTTTTCATAGCATGTCTAATAGTGTTAGTTAGTTTCTCTAGATAACGATATATTTTATATTGAGAGCACGATATATTACATTATCGAGATCTCTATATAACAATTTAGTTTTCTCGAGATAACGATAGAATGTTATATCGAGATCTCAATATAACAATATTTGTTTTATCGAGATAACGAATTAAAAAAAAATCTCATCTTTTTAATGTCATCTTTACTGCTTTCGTATAAACATATATTTGATTTAAAATTTAACAACGTTTATTTATGTAAACATATACACAGTATTACACTAGCTGGAACAGCTTATATTACTAATCCATCTCCAATATAATATACAGCACGATGTAAAATTGTAAACATGGTATTTGCATAAAATCACATTAAATATCAAATCAATAAGGATAAATAAACGTGCCATATATAATTGAAATGAAATAGGAAAAATATTAAGGGAAAACACAAGCATAATAATTTAAATGCATGCGATTTTTCAATTTATTTTTCTAAACAAGAAAGGAATCTATTGCTTTTGACAATAAACTTAAGGACTTGTAAATGAAGGTTATAAAAAATACCAAACAACAAGGAAGTAAGAAAATGTCATTGTATATTGCGACTTGTATATTATAACCCGAAAAGTAAAAAGAACTGAATACGTGACTAGAAAGATTACTTATGCCCAAATGTTGGCATATTTTGAACATTTTAGCAGTTTATGGGAAATGTGTAGAGATTTCAATTTGCCTTAATGTTCAATGACGCAGTCTACTAGATTTCGAACAAAGAGGTGCCCATTTATCGATCTACTCCCCAGTATCGGTTTCCGACGTAATAATAGTCTAAAAAATGTTTACTTATTCGTTGTTTGAAAATATTTAAATTTCTTGTATGATGAGGTAATCCTTCCATAATTTTTACGGCCGGTGGCAGAAAATATTCCTGGAAAAAATTTGTCTTGGTACAGACCTTAATAATATTTTGTGATTGACAGGTATAATTTGTTTATTGTCTATTGATGAGGAAACTATTTCCCGCAAATAATCGGGAGTTCTTTACTCAATCATTTTATAAATATGTAAAATAAATCCAATATTAGTTTGTCAATGAAATCTTCTTTGCCTTCCAATATTAGCTTGTCAACTTAATCAATACTGTCAACGCAATGTTCATTTCAAGTCTTCTGATTGTTACACATGTAGTAATATACAAATATAAATTGGTAATTATACACGAAGTTTTTTTTTCTAAACTAGATTCAAGTAAACGGATATCTTGAAACATTTTTCTGCGCCATTTTTACTTGGAACCCTGCTGATTTTCCGATTAGATAGCGGTTTTTCAGAAGTAGAACAAGAAATCCATAGGTTAGATAAAATAATATTACACGATGGATGGTCTTACCTTTACTGAAATGAAAGGTCAATCAGAATACATACACGTTACTCAGCTCAGAATATGTACACTTTGGTTTGACAAACTATCAACATTTACATTTACCACTATTAATAGATAATGTGCGGAAGAGAAATATTATCGAAACGAGTTGTTAAATATTTTCGAAGAAAGTGATCTCATTTCTTCCCACATAAAGTAATTACAAACTGCACATGCAAACAAGTTGAAACCTCTTCACATTTCTTTTAAACTGTACAAAATATACTACCATTAGGGAGGAACTAATTTTTTCAATCCCATATTCAATTCCGATTGATTCCCACTTTAACTTTTCGGGTCAAATTTACTAAAAACAGTCTTGAAGATTTCTTTTTAAAAGTCTAGACGTTTATTGTTAATAGCCAACGATTTGTCACTAGTCTAGAAAAATTTTAAACTTGAATAGAATTCATCGGAAACCCCAATGTGTTTGTTTTCTTGTCCTATTAATGTTTTTCTCTACATTATATATAACACTTATATAATACTGAGTGATGTTTATAACTAATGTATGTCGACATCACAATCATGCAGATAACTGTTATGAGCTTTACTTTCTGTGATATATATATTAATTTACGAGATAGATTAATATAAGCTGTTTCAGCTGGTTTCCAAATCCTTTTGCGTTATACTTTTGTTGTATTTTGGTTACATGTATATACAATTTTAAGATTTCAAATAAAATATGTTTAAACTAAAGTAATTACCGTCTCCTAGACGACGTCAAAATGATTTATAAATATCACATCGATTTCGATTCATTTAGTCACATGTCATTTAAATTTTCAAATTTTCCTTTATGAACGACAATGCACTTTTCCAGGTGCTCGTTAACAGATTTTCCAACTATTGCTGCAATACTGTGGCAGTCTACAGATTGACACAAAAAATTAATTTGATAAGGTAAATATATAGAAATGTAGCTACATTGAATGTTAGTAAATTACGCATGCGAAATCAATCATTCCTTTTTATTCGATTTCAGTGAATGTTCCACAAATATGTTTAAAATGTAAATATGGGTTGGGATTCAGTTCAGTTAAAAACAGCCATGTACTTTAAACATCGATAAGGCAAAGCAAACCTATTTTGTATCATTAAGAGCTCACAAACTGATAGAGTCATTTGTTTAATGAACGATATTATTGCTAGTAATGCTATTAATATTTACGTTACAATAATATATAAATTTCAATGTAATTGAATAAAATATCTTACAACGCAATTGTTCTTTGTCAATGACTTCATCAAGGTGGTTTGTCAAAATTCGTCAAAAATTTATCAGGATATTATGATCCATTATTAGCCTCTATGAGTCCCCTATCTCGCATGGATATATACCTATACACTTAACGCTACATTTTCTCTTCTTTTACCATTATTCGAGAAATAAACCTAGACATACAATCGTACTCGATAGCGAATCTGGAAACCCCCTGGACTATTTATAGGTTTCAACCAACCAAAAATGTAGACAGCGAATATGATTGATTTATTAGTTGATTAAAGTTCAACAAACAACATTTTAGTTATATTCAGTATAAAAACGGGTAAAAGAATCTTGTCTTGTCGGTTTTACAACGCTGTATTCCAGAAGTAAAACAGGCAATTATAACCATCTTCGTCACAAACATTACAATAATGTATTTTATTTATGAAAAAAGTTAAATCTGATTAATAAGTTTCAAGCGTAATAAAATTCTTACCATCACGCACTTACACACAAACAAATCTAATTAAAGTTGTAATTGGTCAATCAAAATGCATACACTCTTATACTTAGCGTAGGCTATATATGTTTCTAACGTAAACTATCAGTGGCGATTCATGTCAAGGTTTTTCCATCTAGATGAATTTCAAAAGCATCTATATGGTATTGTAAAGCATCTAGATGCGTGTTAAAGGCATCTAGATATAAAACCTTTACATGATTTCTTTTTATCTAGATGGTTTTGAAACGAATCTAGATACTTTTGAAAAGATCTAGATGATTTCGAAACGCATCTAGATACTTTTGAAAAGATCTAGATGATTTCGAAACGCATCTAGATACTTTTGAAAAGCATCTAGACGGTTTTCTGTAGAGTTTCATCTAGATGCAGATGAATACATCTACATGGATATTAGGTTCATCTAGATACTTTTAACACACATCTATATGCTTTTAATACGCATCTGGATGCTTTTTAAACCCCTCTAGATGCTTTTGAAATTCATCTAGATGAAAAAACCATCTAGATGAAACCATCTCAATTTTGACATGAATCGCCACTGATAATTTTCTCTTACCTTCACGCACTTTCACACAAACAAATCTAATTGCAAGTGTTATTGGTCAATCAAAATGCATACACTCGTATACTTAGCGTTTGACTATATATGCTTCTAACGTAAACTGGTAAGTAATCACCATTTACATTTTCCACTACTAATCAAAAATGCGCAGAAAAGTTATCGAAAAAATTATGTCATTTGACAAGTTTTATCAGGATATTATGATGATTTTCAATCTGTTCAAAAGATCTCAATCTGTAGATTTGGATACCATTTATAATCTGCTGAACAAAAGTACGATTAACTATGTAAATATTTTATAAGACTTAAATCAAGAAATAGAAGTCTGTAATGCGTGTAACACAACTGTTAACAAAATTAAATGAAAACCTTGATGAACTAACTTCATATGGAAGCCGTTCTCGTCAAAAGTATGATTCAAAATATCTTCACAAATTACACACTCAAAATTTTAAATTACGCACTCAAAATTAAAATATGTACTCAAAATTTTTAATTTCGCAATCAAAATTTTACGAAAACACACTCCAAAGGTAGATTAAAATTACACTCTCAAAATATTAATTCATGCACTCAAAACTGAAAATTACGCACTCTAAACAGAAAACCTATATTCTCAAAATTGTGCGCACCTTTTTTACGCTCCGTATAAATATTCATTAAATAAATTGCATATTTCAATTTTGATACTTAATTTTAAATTTTTAGTGTGTAATTTGTGATGATATTTTGAATCATACTTTTGACGAGAACGGCGTGCCATAACTTCAACACAACAAGCAAACAAAATGGAAAAACAAAATGCACCAAACAAATACGCAAACCGAACCCATCTGAAGATAGGGGTGATATGAGGTGTTCTGGGAGACGAACCCATCTGAAGATAGGGGTGATATGAGGTGTTCTGGGAGACGAACCCATCTGAAGGTAGGGGTGATATGAGGTGTTCTGGGAGACGAACACACCTGAAGGTAGGTGTGATATGAGGTGTTCTGGGAGACGAACCCATCTGAAGGTAGGGGTGATATGAGGTGTTCTGGGAGACGAACCCATCTGAAGGTAGGGGTGATATGAGGTGTTCTGGGAGACGAACCCACCTGAAAGTAGGGGTGATATGAGGTGTTCTGGGAGACGAATCCACATGAAGGTAGGGGTGATATGAGGTGTTCTGGGAGACGAACCCACCTGAAGGTAGGGGTGATATGAGGTGTTCTGGGAGACGAATCCACCTGAAGGTAGGGGTGATATGAGGTGTTCTGGGAGACGAACCCACCTGAAGGTATAGGTGATATGAGGTGTTCTGGGAGACGAACCCACCTGAAGGTATGGATGATATGAGGTGTTCTGGGAGACGAACCCACCTGAAGGTATAGGTGATATGAGGTGTTCTGGGAGACGAACCCACCTAAAGGTAGGGGTGATATGAGGTGTTCTGGGAGACGAACCCACCTGAAGGTATGGATGATATGAGGTGTTCTGGGAGACGAACCCACCTGAAGGTAGGGGTGATATGAGGTGTTCTGGGAGACGAACCCACCTGAAGGTATGGATGATGAGGTGTTCTGGGAGACGAACCCACCTGAAGGTATGGGTGAAATGAGGTGTTCTGGGAGACGAACCCACCTGATGGCAGGTGTTATATGAGGTGTTCTGGGAGACGAACCCCCTGAAGGTATAGGTGATATGAGGTGTTCGGGGAGACGAACCCACCTGAAAGTAGGGGTGATATGAGGTGTTCTGGGAGACGAATCCACCTGAAGGTATGGGTGATATGAGGTGTTCTGGGAGACGAACCTACCTGAAGGTATGGATGATATGAGGTGTTCTGGGAGACGAACCCACCTGAAGGTAGGGGTGCTATGATGTGTTCTAGGAGACAAACCCACCTGAAGGTATGGATGATATGAGGTGTTCTGGGAGACGAACCCACCTGAAGGTATGGGTGATATGAGGTGTTCTGGGAGACGAACCCACCTGATGGTAGGTGTTATATGAGGTGTTCTGGGAGACGAACCCACCTGAAGGTATAGGTGATATGAGGTGTTCTGGGAGACGAACCCAGCTGAAGGTAGGGGTGATATGAGGTGTTCTGGGAGACGAACCCACCTGAAGGTAGGGGTGATATGAGGTGTTCTGGGAGACGAACCCACCTGAAAGTAGGGATGACATGAGGTGTTCTGGGACACGAATCCACCTGAAGGTATGGGTAATATGAGGTGTTCTGGGAGACGAACCTACCTGAAGGTATGGATGATATGAGGTGTTCTGGGAGACGAACCTACCTGAAGGTATGGATGATATGAGGTGTTCTGGGAGACGAACCCACCTGAAGGTAGGGGTGATATGAGGTGTTCTGGGAGACGAACCCATCTGAAGATAGGGGTGATATGATGTGTTCTGGGAGACGAACCCACCTGAATGTAGGGGCGATATGAGGTGTTCTGGGAGACGAACCCACCTGAAGGTAGGGGTGATATGAGGTGTTCTGGGAGACGAACCCACCTGATGGTAGGTGTTATATGAGGTGTTCTGGGAGACGAACCCACCTGAAGGTAGGGGTGATATGAGGTGTTCTGGGAGACGAATCCACCTGAAGGTAGGGGTGATATGAGGTGTTCTGGGAGACGAACCCACCTGAAAGTAGGGATGATATGAGGTGTTCTGGGACACGAATCCACCTGAAGGTATGGGTAATATGAGGTGTTCTGGGAGACGAACCCACCTGAAGGTCTGGATGATATGAGGTGTTCTGGGAGACGAACCTACCTGAAGGTATGGATGATATGAGGTGTTCTGGGAGACGAACCCACCTGAAGGTAGGGGTGATATGAGGTGTTCTGGGAGACGAATCCATCTGAAGATAGGGGTGATATGAGGTGTTCTGGGAGACGAACCCACCTGAAGGTAGGTGTGATATGAGGTGTTCTGGGAGACGCACACCTGAAAGTAGGGGTGATATGAGGTGTTATGGGAGACGAATCCACCTGAAGGTAGGGGTGATATGAGGTGTTCTGGGAGACGAACCCATCTGAAGGTAGGTGTGATATGAGGTGTTCTGGGAGACGCACACCTGAAAGTAGGGGTGATATGAGGTGTTATGGGAGACGAATCCACCTGAAGGTAGGGGTGATATGAGGTGTTCTGGGAGACGAACCCACCTGAAGGTATAGGTGATATGAGGTGTTCTGGGAGACGAACCCACCTAAAGGTAGGGGTGATATGAGGTGTTCTGGGAGACGAACCCACCTGAAGGTATGGATGATATGAGGTGTTCTGGGAGACGAACCCACCTGAAGGTAGGGGTGATATGAGGTGTTCTGGGAGACGAACCCACCTGAAGGTATGGATGATGAGGTGTTCTGGGAGACGAACCCACCTGAAGGTATGGGTGAAATGAGGTGTTCTGGGAGACGAACCCACCTGATGGCAGGTGTTATATGAGGTGTTCTGGGAGACGAACCCCCTGAAGGTATAGGTGATATGAGGTGTTCTGGGAGACGAATCCACCTGAAGGTATGGGTGATATGAGGTGTTCTGGGAGACGAACCTACCTGAAGGTATGGATGATATGAGGTGTTCTGGGAGACGAACCCACCTGAAGGTAGGGGTGCTATGATGTGTTCTAGGAGACAAACCCACCTGAAGGTATGGATGATATGAGGTGTTCTGGGAGACGAACCCACCTGAAGGTATGGGTGATATGAGGTGTTCTGGGAGACGAACCCACCTGATGGTAGGTGTTATATGAGGTGTTCTGGGAGACGAACCCACCTGAAGGTATAGGTGATATGAGGTGTTCTGGGAGACGAACCCAGCTGAAGGTAGGGGTGATATGAGGTGTTCTGGGAGACGAACCCACCTGAAGGTAGGGGTGATATGAGGTGTTCTGGGAGACGAACCCACCTGAAAGTAGGGATGATATGAGGTGTTCTGGGACACGAATCCACCTGAAGGTATGGGTGATATGAGGTGTTCTGGGAGACGAACCTACCTGAAGGTATGGATGATATGAGGTGTTCTGGGAGACGAACCTACCTGAAGGTATGGATGATATGAGGTGTTCTGGGAGACGAACCCACCTGAAGGTAGGGGTGATATGAGGTGTTCTGGGAGACGAACCCATCTGAAGATAGGGGTGATATGATGTGTTCTGGGAGACGAACCCACCTGAATGTAGGGGCGATATGAGGTGTTCTGGGAGACGAACCCACCTGAAGGTAGGGGTGATATGAGGTGTTCTGGGAGACGAACCCACCTGATGGTAGGTGTTATATGAGGTGTTCTGGGAGACGAACCCACCTGAAGGTAGGGGTGATATGAGGTGTTCTGGGAGACGAATCCACCTGAAGGTAGGGGTGATATGAGGTGTTCTGGGAGACGAACCCACCTGAAAGTAGGGATGATATGAGGTGTTCTGGGACACGAATCCACCTGAAGGTATGGGTAATATGAGGTGTTCTGGGAGACGAACCCACCTGAAGGTCTGGATGATATGAGGTGTTCTGGGAGACGAACCTACCTGAAGGTATGGATGATATGAGGTGTTCTGGGAGAAAAACCCACCTGAAGGTAGGGGTGATATGAGGTGTTCTGGGAGACGAATCCATCTGAAGATAGGGGTGATATGAGGTGTTCTGGGAGACGAACCCACCTGAAGGTAGGGGTGATATGAGGTGTTCTGGGAGACGAACCCACCTGAAGGTATGGATTATGAGGTGTTCTGGGAGACGAACCCACCTGAAGGTATAGGTGATATGAGGTGTTCTGGGAGACGAACCCACCTGAAGGTATGGATGATGAGGTGTTCTGGGAGACGAACCCACCTGAAGGTATAGGTGATGTGAGGTGTTCTGGGAGACGAACCCACCTGAAGGTAGGGGTGATATGAGGTGTTCTGGGAGACGAACCCACCTGAAGGTATGGGTGATATGAGGTGTTCTGGGAGACGAACCCACCTGAAGGTATGGATGATGAGGTGTTCTGGGAGACGAACCCACCTGAAGGTAGGGGTGCTATGATGTGTTCTGGGAGACGAACCCACCTGAAGGTATGGATGATATGAGGTGTTCTGGGAGACGAACCCACCTGAAGGTATGGATGATGAGGTGTTCTGGGAGACGAACCCACATAAAGGTATGGATGATATAAGGTGTTCTGGGAGACGAACCCACATAAAGGTATGGGTGATATAAGGTGTTCTGGGAGACGAACCCACCTGAAGGTATAGGTGATATGAGGTGTTCTGGGAGACGAACCCACCTGAAGGTATGGGTGATGAGGTGTTCTGGGAGAATGAGCGAAGGTATGGGTGATGAGGTGTTCTGGGAGAATGAGCGAAGGTATGGATGATATGAGGTGTTCTGGGAGACGAACCCACCTGAAGGTATGGATGATGAGGTGTTCTGGGAGACGAACCCACCTGAAGGTATAGGTGATATGAGGTGTTCTGGGAGACTAACCCACCTGAAGGTATGGGTGATGAGGTGTTCTGGGAGAATGAGCGAAGGTATGGGTGATATGAGGTGTTCTGGGAGACGAACCCACCTGAAGGTAGGGGTGATATGAGGTGTTCTGGGAGACGAACCCACCTGAAGGTAGGGGTGATATGAGGGGTCCTGGGAGACGAACCTACCTGAAGGTATGGGTGATATGAGGTGTTCTGGGAGACGAACCCACATAAAGGTATGGGTGATATAAGGTGTTCTGGGAGACGAACCCACCTGAAGGTATAGGTGATATGAGGTGTTCTGGGAGACGAACCCACCTGAAGGTATGGGTGATGAGGTGTTCTGGGAGAATGAGCGAAGGTATGGGTGATATGAGGTGTTCTGGGAGACGAACCCACCTGAAGGTAGGGGTGATATGAGGTGTTCTGGGAGACGAACCCACCTGAAGGTAGGGGTGATATGAGGGGTCCTGGGAGACGAACCTACCTGAAGGTATGGGTGATATGAGGTGTTCTGGGAGACGAACCCACATAAAGGTATGGGTGATATAAGGTGTTCTGGGAGACGAACCCACCTGAAGGTATGGGTGATATGAGGGGTCCTGGGAGACGAACCCACCTGAAGGTATAGGTGATATGAGGTGTTCTGGGAGACGAACCCACCTAAAGGTAGGGGTGATATGAGGTGTTCTGGGAGACGAACCCACCTGAAGGTATGGATGATATGAGGTGTTCTGGGAGACGAACCCACCTGAAGGTAGGGGTGATATGAGGTGTTCTGGGAGACGAACCCACCTGAAGGTATGGATGATGAGGTGTTCTGGGAGACGAACCCACCTGAAGGTATGGGTGAAATGAGGTGTTCTGGGAGACGAACCCACCTGATGGCAGGTGTTATATGAGGTGTTCTGGGAGACGAACCCCCTGAAGGTATAGGTGATATGAGGTGTTCTGGGAGACGAATCCACCTGAAGGTATGGGTGATATGAGGTGTTCTGGGAGACGAACCTACCTGAAGGTATGGATGATATGAGGTGTTCTGGGAGACGAACCCACCTGAAGGTAGGGGTGCTATGATGTGTTCTAGGAGACAAACCCACCTGAAGGTATGGATGATATGAGGTGTTCTGGGAGACGAACCCACCTGAAGGTATGGGTGATATGAGGTGTTCTGGGAGACGAACCCACCTGATGGTAGGTGTTATATGAGGTGTTCTGGGAGACGAACCCACCTGAAGGTATAGGTGATATGAGGTGTTCTGGGAGACGAACCCACCTGAAGGTAGGGGTGATATGAGGTGTTCTGGGAGACGAACCCACCTGAAGGTAGGGGTGATATGAGGTGTTCTGGGAGACGAACCCACCTGAAAGTAGGGATGATATGAGGTGTTCTGGGACACGAATCCACCTGAAGGTATGGGTAATATGAGGTGTTCTGGGAGACGAACCTACCTGAAGGTATGGATGATATGAGGTGTTCTGGGAGACGAACCTACCTGAAGGTATGGATGATATGAGGTGTTCTGGGAGACGAACCCACCTGAAGGTAGGGGTGATATGAGGTGTTCTGGGAGACGAACCCATCTGAAGATAGGGGTGATATGATGTGTTCTGGGAGACGAACCCACCTGAAGGTAGGGGTGATATGAGGTGTTCTGGGAGACGAACCCACCTGAAGGTAGGGGTGATATGAGGTGTTCTGGGAGACGAACCCACCTGATGGTAGGTGTTATATGAGGTGTTCTGGGAGACGAACCCACCTGAAGGTAGGGGTGATATGAGGTGTTCTGGGAGACGAACCCACCTGAAGGTAGGGGTGATATGAGGTGTTCTGGGAGACGAACCCACCTGAAAGTAGGGATGATATGAGGTGTTCTGGGACACGAATCCACCTGAAGGTATGGGTAATATGAGGTGTTCTGGGAGACGAACCCACCTGAAGGTCTGGATGATATGAGGTGTTCTGGGAGACGAACCTACCTGAAGGTATGGATGATATGAGGTGTTCTGGGAGAAAAACCCACCTGAAGGTAGGGGTGATATGAGGTGTTCTGGGAGACGAATCCATCTGAAGATAGGGGTGATATGAGGTGTTCTGGGAGACGAACCCACCTGAAGGTAGGGGTGATATGAGGTGTTCTGGGAGACGAACCCACCTGAAGGTATGGATTATGAGGTGTTCTGGGAGACGAACCCACCTGAAGGTATAGGTGATATGAGGTGTTCTGGGAGACGAACCCACCTGAAGGTATGGATGATGAGGTGTTCTGGGAGACGAACCCACCTGAAGGTATAGGTGATATGAGGTGTTCTGGGAGACGAACCCACCTGAAGGTAGGGGTGATATGAGGTGTTCTGGGAGACGAACCCACCTGAAGGTATGGGTGATATGAGGTGTTCTGGGAGACGAACCCACCTGAAGGTATGGATGATGAGGTGTTCTGGGAGACGAACCCACCTGAAGGTAGGGGTGCTATGATGTGTTCTGGGAGACGAACCCACCTGAAGGTATGGATGATATGAGGTGTTCTGGGAGACGAACCCACCTGAAGGTATGGATGATGAGGTGTTCTGGGAGACGAACCCACATAAAGGTATGGATGATATAAGGTGTTCTGGGAGACGAACCCACATAAAGGTATGGGTGATATAAGGTGTTCTGGGAGACGAACCCACCTGAAGGTATAGGTGATATGAGGTGTTCTGGGAGACGAACCCACCTGAAGGTATGGGTGATGAGGTGTTCTGGGAGAATGAGCGAAGGTATGGGTGATGAGGTGTTCTGGGAGAATGAGCGAAGGTATGGATGATATGAGGTGTTCTGGGAGACGAACCCACCTGAAGGTATGGATGATGAGGTGTTCTGGGAGACGAACCCACCTGAAGGTATAGGTGATATGAGGTGTTCTGGGAGACTAACCCACCTGAAGGTATGGGTGATGAGGTGTTCTGGGAGAATGAGCGAAGGTATGGGTGATATGAGGTGTTCTGGGAGACGAACCCACCTGAAGGTAGGGGTGATATGAGGTGTTCTGGGAGACGAACCCACCTGAAGGTAGGGGTGATATGAGGGGTCCTGGGAGACGAACCTACCTGAAGGTATGGGTGATATGAGGTGTTCTGGGAGACGAACCCACATAAAGGTATGGGTGATATAAGGTGTTCTGGGAGACGAACCCACCTGAAGGTATAGGTGATATGAGGTGTTCTGGGAGACGAACCCACCTGAAGGTATGGGTGATGAGGTGTTCTGGGAGAATGAGCGAAGGTATGGGTGATATGAGGTGTTCTGGGAGACGAACCCACCTGAAGGTAGGGGTGATATGAGGTGTTCTGGGAGACGAACCCACCTGAAGGTAGGGGTGATATGAGGGGTCCTGGGAGACGAACCTACCTGAAGGTATGGGTGATATGAGGTGTTCTGGGAGACGAACCCACATAAAGGTATGGGTGATATAAGGTGTTCTGGGAGACGAACCCACCTGAAGGTATGGGTGATATGAGGGGTCCTGGGAGACGAACCCACCTGAAGGTATGGGTGATATGAGGTGTTCTGTGAGAATGAGCGAAGGTATGGGTGATATGAGGTGTTCTGGGAGAATGAGCGAACCTCTTAATTAACTTTAAAAAAATTATAATAAAACACATATCAAGATGCTGCTACTTTTAAACAACAGCAAAGATGTATAAATTATGTATATATTATCAAACACGATAAAATTTACTTTAACAACTGTAATGATAAACTTTTAGTTAAGTTAAAGACGTATGCTGTGCAACCGGCAAACGACTTATTTGTTAAAATTCGCCCAATTTAAAACATTCACACAGGTACATGTATTACATTTAATGGTGACTTCAATACCCGTGTGGTATAAGAAGATTATAGATGACCGGTTGTTCAGTGTACCAATAAATACTTTACTTTGGGTGTGTAATATTTAAGCAATTTATAGTTAAATACAATATTTACATAGCGGAAATGACCAATTCTGATTAGGCAAATTATAATATATTCAAAATTCCAAAATATAATAAGGAAATAGTTTCCGAAACTTGATGTTTTTTTTTCAAACCCCCAGCAAACTTGTAAACAAATATAGTATAAGGTAAACAGGACACCTGCAAGCATGTTTATTGCTCGCATTTCTTACGTTTATTATCGCATTCTTATGTCTATTATCTCATTCTTACGTCTATTATATCATTCTTAACGAGTGAAGGAGTGATGTACACAACCTTATGATGAAATCCTACTTGCAGACTTTAAGTTAATTCACTGAATGCAAATAAAGTTGCGTACGCAGTCACGCAGTACTTCCTGGTTTAATCCAGACTAGGTGTTTTTGATTTGCTTAGTACATTCAGTTATTCGCAAGGAATATCTTGTTGATGTTTATAAATGTTTTATTAAGTTTTAATTTTTAACTAAAACCTATAATGTCATTATAAATTTTATAACTTGAATATTTCTAATGTTCATTTATTTGCGCACTGTGACAAAATTACGAAGTTGCCAAACTTATTCCTTTGTTTTTATTTGAACAGTAAATTGGCAACAAAATGACGGCTACATTTAAATACAAGTGTTAAAACTGAATTCCGACTAAACCGAAAGACGACAAAGGAGGTGCCAGTAATTTTGTAACTATGACATTACATAAGTGAAAACTTTTCGCAAGAAAACAAAACCACAAAAATATGCTTCAGATTGAAAGATTTGAAAATAGAACATTTAGTTAGCGTTAAATTCATTGAGTGCGCATAATCAGGCAACAGATGGAATGACGAATAATTTTTAGATTGATTGGCACCACGTAACACTTTGGTTTTAACGTGAAATTTAATCTTGGAGCTATTGAGCCTGTTCAAAATCATCACAGCTAAAGGACTCGTTTAGGCATATCTGTGTTTTTTACCTTTTAATCTAAATAATACTCTGCAGAGTAGTCCAATTCTATTCCCTAGAGTAGTACAGTTCGGTTAAATTTCAAAAGAATAAATGAGCGTTTATGTGATGGGAAAAATATTTTTTAAAAAGTATTTCACTTACCACACACATGATAGCAGAAAACGCGGAAATGTGTTTGCGACTCGGAAGTGTGTTTCCGACTTACATCCTTTACTTGTGTACACAAAACACTTATTTCGCTATTTATCTTGTCGAGGTCATCAATTGCACACATCCGTCCTTCCATGTATAGCTATCAAATTCGGTACATTTTACAAGAATTACAAGAATACCTTGGCGTCTAGTTTTTATTTAGTTAGTAAAGTGACAATCTCCAAAAACTGGCAGTCCTTGTCAATGAAGAGCGGAGTTGTGCAAACCTTGCCTGAAGTCCTACTCGAACTCACAACACCAGAGTTGACAGGCCAGTGATCAAGTACCTAGACTACTCGCCATCAATGCTCCTTTTCACCAATTAAAAATTTTCGTTGAGATAAAGTTGGATCATTCCACTGCATACAGGTGAATCTTAACAGCCACCGTCGAGTTGGTGCCCTGATCAGTTGCATTTTATGCTAAAAGGATAGTGGTAGCAAAGCGAGAACGCTTCCGGACGCGGGTTTCCCACGATGTCGCTTAGCATACAAAGTTCTGATAAAAGGAATATGCAATTGTATTATAGACAATAAAGTACCAACACATAAATCCCGAAACACATAAAATGTAAGGTTAGAACGACCCAATATTTCGGCAATATCTCCGTAAACCATCAGAAATTATACCACGCCTTATATAACTTATATCTCTACCCTGTGTACTACAACTCTTAATTTTAAACTCGGAAACAAGCTAGTATATGTTTTTCATCAAACGTGGTGATCGTCTACTCAAGTACCTTAAGAGTATCCACTATTGACATATTGAGTGAAAAAAGCCACACTGATATCCTCCAGACGAACTCTGCTGTAAGACGGATTTTGTTCTCCAGCAAACTACTCGGACTATGTTACGCCACCTAAAATTGTTATATCTACCAGTAAAAACCTGACTGTTTGTGACCTTGTTTACATACACCGAATGCCGTTACTGATGCTGTAGATGCTACAGTTGCGGAGCTTAGATACAGCTAATGCCGTTACTGATGCTGTAGATGCTACCATTGCGGAGCTTAGATACATGCAGCTAATACCGTTACTGATGCTGAAGATGCTACCATTGCGGAGCTTAGATACAGCTAATGCCGTTACTGATGCTGTAGATGCTACCATTGCGGGGCACAGGGTTTAATTCTTTGGTCTTAATAGTGTTTGCATCAGTTTTCTTTATTTTTATACCCCCACTCGTAAGAGAAGAGGGCTATATTGCAATCACCTTGTCCGTCTGTCCGTCCGGTGCAAACTTTTGTAACAGATTTCTCGGCTTCTACTAAAGGGATTGATCTCAAATTTGGTGCACAGCTTTAGCATGATGAGTTGTACCGTGCCTCCCCTTTCCAGGTCAGTCAGTTATCTACTTCCTGTTTTTCCTAGCCGACCTAGACTGTTTCAAGGGTCAAAAAAGTAAAATTTTTCGTAAGAGATTTCTCGGCTTCTACAAAAAGGATTGATTTCAAATTTTATGCACATCTTTAGCAGGAGTTGTACCGTGCCTCCCCTTTCCATGTCAGTCAGTTATACACTTCCGGTTTTCCGAGCTGAAAAATGGTCGTGTGGGGGTATACTTTAGCACGACTTATCTTAACCATGTTATCTATTCATTGTCATTTCCACGAGTTTCTTCATGCTTTTCCGATATTAAATATAGACATTAGACTCAATTATACTAGTAATTGCGAAATTATCAATTACTCTCAATACTAGGATTTCTTTTAAGAAATACATTTTTTTATAAAGGAGTCAACGACACCTATAAATGCTTATATAACATATGGTTTATGATTCTTACATTTTCATTGGATTATTTAGTCACGTGGTCCCCAAAAATATTCTGTGTATATATTCTATTTCTAAAGCATATTTAAGGCTTGTTACTATTTTTAAAGCATATTTAAGGTTTGTTTCTAAAAATAGATCCGGATATGTTACTATTTATAAAGCATATTTAAGGCTTGTTTCTAAAAATAGGTCCGGATATACTCTTCCGACTCATTATTCTAAATTTAAATGAATAGAGAAAAATTCATATGTAATATAACAATTAAGGACTTTTTACTATTAAGGACTTTTTACTCTGTCAATACGTAGTTATATGGACCTGTAGAAAAATATTGACCTCGGCTTCGTGCTCGGTCAATATTTTCCTCCACGGTCCATATAACTACGTATTGACCTCGTAAAAAGTCCATATTTGATAATTATTATACGAATATACAAATTCTTTCATTTGATTGGCTTAACATGCTTTCAAAAGAAACGATTTACCATAACAACCTGAAAAGGCTTAATATAGAACAAGCTTTCGAGCCACGTGCGCTGGAAAGTTATTTATGTACCATGGATTATCCTCAAAATAGATTCCAGAACCCTATACAGTGTCTAAAAATAAGATGTGTCTGAATTATCTTTTAACTAGATATCATTACTTTCATAATACATTTTTTTATATAATCATTCATTTAATAAAACATTGATCGACGCTAACATGGGTTTACATAAATTTTTATCAACCCTAAAAACATACTAACCTCACTAATGGCTGGGTAAATATTTTTTTCGGGTTGATAAAAATAGATGTCAACCTAATTCAAAGTCAATACAAAGTGGTTTCCTCTTAATTGCATAACTAATTTGTCATATGAAAATATGCAATTAACAGAAATGACATTTTTTAACAGAAAATATACAGTTTTCACTTGAATTGTTTAAATAAAAGCTGTGTTGATCCACCAAACCATTTAGATGACTTATATTATCTTAATTCTTGTTACAACAATTATAATATAAAAGAAGGTTGTAAAATCATTCTTTTTAATAATTCTGTTCGTATAGACACTGATATTACCTCTAAAGGGAAATGTCAGATTTTGACATGAATATATCCATTCCTTGATAATTTAATGCAATTAACAGGATTTTTTTATTTCTCAAAATTTTCCATGCAATTAACATAATTTTTTAACATGGAGGGTATAGGAAATGGTTTGACGTTTTAAAGTCTTATGCAATTAAGAGAAATATGTAATTAACAGTTGCGCTTAAGTAAAATAATCTGTAATTGTATATTGTTGAATATACACGGAAATTTATTTTAAAAAGTCGAATTCAAAAAATCTAGAGGATGGTAAAGTTTCAATGTCTTTACATTAGCTTTATGTTTTAGTATAAACTTTTCAAACATGGCGCGTCTTAATGCTGGTTAGTATTGATAAATGACTAAATACGAAAAAAATGTGTTTAAAATAGAAGATGCTAAAAGTTGGAAAACTGTATCTGATCGATTTTGTCATTTAGAATAGGATATGTTTTAAATAACTACTTAAGATGTGTGTAACTTTTGGCTCCAACGCCATAAAACCGTTTTGAGTAAATATGTTTTGTTCAGCATGTTTATGGCACCCAAGTCATATTTACGAACGTACGAAAGAGCGCAATATCTTTTATTCTTATATTACTCATGTAAGTAAAATTTTACATGCAAATATTGCAGAATACATGCAGTTCCAGTTTTTAGAAACATTTTAATTGCAAGTTAACTTTTTTGTACTTGGCTGTAAAACCAGTTAATAAAATCATAAACAACTAGTGATGTACATCAAAAGGCCTCTGATGCTCTATTTAAATTTTCTAATCTAGACTGAATTTTAGGAAACATCCTCATTACTTCGTTTTCCAAAGTTAGTCACCGTTTGGGAAAGAAAAGTAAGCATATCTGAACCGGTCATTGAGAAAAATGTACACGTCATTTATTCATCTTGTATACAAATCACATTTCCCGCGTAATGACAATACTCACCTAACAAGCTGATCGAAGCAGAAGACTTATTTCCCAATTTGACGACATCCTGAATCTGTAATCTCGCTTATCCTTCCAACAAAACATCCACCGAAAGAAATTTTATCTTCCAGAAAAAACCATATTGCATTTTTAATGTCAGTTAAATAAAATATCATTCGTCACTATGGACACAATACTTCCGAGTCACGAGGACAGAGTATTATTATACATGTATTATACCTCTACGTTTATTGTATTTCCCTGAATTAACAGACAATAGTATTAATCTGTCGTTGTTTTATATCAGCTTTTATATCACGAACTGATTCGCAGTAATTAATGTCCATGGATACGTGAATCAATATTTGGCGGACTGCACAATATTCAATTTGGAATCTGGGGAAGAGGAAAAATATTGTTTCAGTTTCTTGGGAATTTATCTATCAGTTCCGGTTAGATTAAATATGTGATTAATGCAATGTGACAATTTATTTAATGAAGGACGGAACAAAGAATGAATACACTAAACCGCCAATAAATACCTCCTCTCTCTCATCCATCATGAAGGGACGGAACAGAGAATGAGTACAGTAAGGGACCGACCATTTAACTTGCAAAGAGGAGGGGGGCCTTGGTTTAAAAAAAAAAATTTAAGTGATTTTTGATGAAAAAAATATTGTGGAAGTAGAGGGTAAGAGGGTAAGACAAAAATATTCTGAAGAATGATTTCTGCTATATAAAATAATGCTAATAATGAAAAAAAAAAATTCTGTCGGGAGGCCTTCAAAAAAATAAATATTTTTTCCACACTCTGCGCGGATAAAAAATTTCTGACCAAAACAAAAAAACCAAGGCCCTTCCCCCCTCCTTCGAGTTAAATGGTCTGTCCCTAAGATGGCGCCAATAATACCTCCTCAATCTCTCATCCATCATGAAGGGACGGAACAGAATGAATACACTAAGCTAACCGCTAATAAATACCTCCTCTCTCTGATCCATCATGGACAATGATGGAGGGACGTAACAGAGGATGAGTACAGTAAGATAACCGCTAATAAATACCTCCTCTCTCTGATCCATCATGGACAATGATAGAGGGACGTAACAGAGGATGAGTACAGTAAGATAACCGCTAATAAATACCTCCTCTCTCTGATCCATCATGGACAATGATGGAGGGACGTAACAGAGGATGAGTACAGTAAGATAACCGCCAATAAATACCTCCTCTCTCTGATCCATCATGGACAATGATGGAGGGACGTAACAGAGAATGAGTACAGTAAGATAACCGCCAATAAATACCTCCTCTCTCTGATCCATCATGGACAATGATGGAGGGACGTAACAGAGGATGAGTACAGTAAGATAACCGCCAATAAATACCTACTCTATCTCATCCATCATGGACAATGATAGAGGGACGTAACAGAGGATGAGTACAGTAAGATAACCGCCAATAAATACCTACTCTATCTCATCCATCATGGACAATGATAGAGGGACGTAACAGAGGATGAATACACTAAGCTAACCGCCAATAAATACCTCCTCTCTCTGATCCATCATGGACAATGATGGAGGGACGTAACAGAGGATGAGTACAGTAAGATAACCGCCAATAAATACCTCCTCTATCTCATCCATCATGGAGAGACGGAACAGACAATGAGTACAGTAAGATAACCGCTAATAAATACCTACTCTATCTCATCCATCATGGAGAGACGGAACAGACAATGAGTACAGTAAGATAACCGCCAATAAATACCTCCTCTATCTCATCCATCATGGAGATACGGAACAGACAATGAGTACAGTTAGATAACCGCCAATAAATACATCCTCTCTCTCTCATCCATCAAAAACAAGAACAAACCATCTTTGTCAAGAAATAATAGAACGAAATACAAAAGTTCGTACAACCCTTGAAAAAACAAGATAAAAAAAGTTTGCAATTCAATAAGAAAGCAGCGGTTCTCGACTTATAAATAAAGACAAAACGCAAAGGGCAAAACTGACAGTTTTTCTGGAGTGTTTGATACTATTTAGATGTCTGTAAGCCCATTTAGATCATATTTTATTGCACAAAACAACCTACTGTACGTGTGTGGCTACGTGTTGAATAATACATACATATTTTGCACCTACTACAGAGATATTGTTTTCTTAACTATGGGCGACAGTTATCATACAATCTAATTAATATTAAATCTTTTACATCCCCCCCTTTTTTTGCTCATGGTCGCTCACAACGCAGCTACTAATAACAAAAAAATGGGTAGCAAGTAAAAGATTTAATTTTAATTAGATTGAGTATGACACCACAGTCTGTCAGTTACATTTAACTCTGTTATTATAGAGTGTTCGTGGGCCTATTTCATAGGCAATGCAGACCGATTTACCGTGTTCTTAGACTTATCTCATAGCTACACATTAGACAATTCTGACCGAGTTCAATAAGAAGCTGATAACTAACGTAATAAAGCATTATATAGAGATAATAAAATCTTATATTTCCCAAGGATTATTGAATTCTTGTATTTATTATCAAAGAGTTAAAAAAAGTGTGTTGTTTTTCTGAGCATTAGCAAAAGGTATTTTAGTATAATGATTCTTATTTATTGTTTATAAATATATATTTAGTCTCCATGAAATAAATTGACATAGCACTGTTCGAATACAAGATATAAAATTTCGACGCAAATAATATTTGATTGTCTAGTGAAGATTTCATGTTTGTCCTGGGAGACAAATATCTGCTATATTCCATGTGTAGGTTTCAAACGTATCATACAATATTTTACCAATATTTTTTTTTATTCCAATTAAGGTCCCACAAGGGGCAATGACAAAAAATTTACATGTATGATTAAGGAACAGTACATTACAATTTTAACAGAGTTACACAAGTTTTAATAGTGTTAAATATTTTTATAAAATTGGTGTTGTGTGCACAGTGTGACAAGGTTGAAACATAATATTATTCATAATGTTCGTATTAAAGTCACCAGACGGTGCTTAAGAATTCTATTGAACAGAAAAAGTGTTTTTCACCAAGATTTGATGTTTATTTTATTTCGTAGTTGTAGTAGCAGTGTCATTATCTATCTGGGAGAGACACCAGGGGGCGGTGCTTATTAGAGTCGTGGTAGACTCTCCCCGTGTCTAGCCCAGAAAGACAAGGATTTGTTTGGCCGAGAGAGAAGGTTACCTTACTGGAGAAGACACCAGGGGACGGTGCTTAATCTTTTAGATTCTCCCTGTGTCTGGCACAGAAAAGTAAGCAGTATTCATATACATATATACACATACATAAACATACACATATACACATACATATATACACATATAAATATGTCAATTTCATAGTTATCTACAAAATTTATGAATAAAGTTACATAATTCTTTTAGTATTTTTTGTCTTCACAGTTCATTATCCGGTGAAATTTTTCCTTTACAGTTAAATTTAGAGAGTTGTTACATGTTAAAGCAACAGTGTTTAGTAATGCTTGTCGGTTATCTGCAAATTTGTTGCAGACAAGTAAAAAATGGATTTCATCCTCAATTTCTCTCGAGTCACACTGAGCACACAACCTTTGGTGTGGAGGTATACCCTGATATCTACCTGCCTCAATATTGAGGCGATGTGCTGAGGTTCTTAGTTTTGTTAAACTCCTCCTATGATAAACGTTTTTGATAATGGAAAGATAACGTTCATATCCAAAGTGTTGCTTAATGGAAGTATAAGTTCGCAATTTTCCATCAGAAAATTGGGCCCTTTGATTAATCCATAGTTCCAAAAATGTTTCCCTTATGAGTTTATTGAGTTTAGCTTTAGAGGTCCTTTTATCTTTCAGTTGATTAATTACAGGAAAATTTTGCAGTATACTTAGAAGTGATCCATACCATGAAGATTTTTTTGCTTATAAAGAAGTTTTGATTGTTCATAGGTCTTCTGTAATAAAGGAAATTTTTTTAAGTTTTCAAGGCGTTGCCAGTAATTCAAGATGCTTTTAATTATATCATAATGGAGTGGAAAACGTCCAAGCTCTGACAACATAGCAAAATTTGCTGTTTTTCTATGGACCCCTAATACGAACTTGCTAAATTTTGAGTGTAATTTTTCACAAATAATATTTGAGAAAACTTTATCTGGTGTTAAAGAACCATTTCTAAATCGGGCTGTATTTGCGTTAAAAGTTCCCTACATTTCACAACCATAAATTAAGATTGGCTTAACTGTATGGTCAAAAACATGGATACTTGTTTTTGGATCTGGATTAATACAGAGAAAATCTTTCTGTAGTTTAAAATAGGCCTTTAGATTTTTTTATAGAGTTCATCTTTAGCATAGGTGAAGTTTCCAGAGGCACTAAAGTGCACTCCTAAGTATTTACAGTGTTGAACACATTCTATCACATTATCTTTGTAATTAAATTTATGTTGTAGGTGTCTGCCTGCTTTGTTGAATATCAAAACTTTAGTTTTATTTGGGTTAACTGTCAAGCACCAATCATCACAGTATTTATCAAGAATATTAAGTTTAGCTTGCAGACCTTCAGCTGTAGATGATAAGATAATAATATCATCTGCATACATAAGAGAATGAACTGGATTTTCATTTGATAAGACAGGGTCTGGACTATTTTTTATATAATCTGTAAAATCATTGATAAAAATTTTAAAGAGGTTAGGGCTTAAGTTGTCACCCTGCTTACTCTTACTTTAGTGGGAAAAAAATAGTAATTCCATTTTTTATTTTAACACAGGTCCTGCTTGTTTCATACATTTTGCTTATAATGTCATACAAGATGGTGTTGATTTTAAAACAAATATAACTTGCAAAAAGGGCAATATTGACGTGCATAGCTTTATTTATCTGACGCTTTATCTTGCATACGATTTTTTTTAATTGGGGAGTAGATTTTAAAAAATGAAAATAGTTCTTTTATAGAGTTTGCTCCCTGTGAAATGAACTGTCGGTCATGGTTAACCATAGTAAGATAGAGACCTTATGACTATATAATGTATCTGTTCATAGGAAATCTATATAACATAGCAATAACCCTACTTCTACCAAAAAGTAATCGGTCGGCATAATTATTGAATTCATAAATATTAGAGGTTTATTTAGTTTTATCAAGTGAAATGGAGTTTTGTGGATCTAATTTTAACTTAAATTAATAGCTTTGGTCCACCCATACATAGATTAATTACTTCATTACTGGGAACATCAGATAGAAAGGGAAGAAAGAGAGTCTGCTGGGTTTGTCATTATGGGAACCCGAAACAGTTTTAGTTACATCCGAAATATATAAATCAGTTATACTATAGTTCTAGGTTACATGTTGAACAACATAAAATGGAAAAATTAAGCCTCTAACGCCTTTGTATTCTGTATCAAACGTTAACTAGCTTAAAAACCGAAACAGATCAATTACTACCTCTAAGATACACGCATGAGTTTTCATTTACATGTACATGTATATACTAAATTCAATCCATAAAGATCTTTTGGAACGCACTATGAAAAAGTTAATATTGCGTGGGACGTCAGAGAGCTCACCATAGACAAAACAGCGGATTTTGCGGTACGGGTCTGAGTCGGCACTATTATTTTTCTTCGCGTATTGTGGTAACCGATTCCTAAAGCACACAGTCTCGACCTACACCTGGAGTCACTAAATATGTCATTAAGTAGAACATATTTTAAATGGTCTAACTATGTAATTAGCCACATAATCAAAGCGTAGGACTCGTGACCAAGTGTGTCGAATGTGGTTCTGAAAAGTCAATGTGACACGTATCAGATTTCTGGAATTTTCCCATTATGTAGGTTGGCAAGTGTCTGACATTCCGCAAATAAACTTTTCGTTATTACATAATGTTCAATTCTGATGTGCATTAGTTTTGACAAACATTTGATGTACAGCCTTAATACCATAACTTCTGCTATTTTCGCGAATACTTCTTGAAAATATTACGTACAAAGCATGTTTGATATTTGATATAAAGAGATTATCCTTCGGATGGGCAATCTGCACTCCCAGCGTGCGTGCTATATATCAGCTTAGCTACATTATTGTAGCCATATATCAGCTATATATTCCGCAACTTTCTGGTCTGTACTATAATTCTCAATTAAAATTATTAATGCCCTCTAAACAGTATCAATCCCTCTTCAGATACTGCCAATCACTGCAGTTAATGCTTTTCAGTTCCTCTGTCTTATATGTTTTTGTAAAAATCGTTTGTGTTTCGGACTATTGTTGTTCCCTCCGTTTATATGAATGTTAGTAGCCGAGTAAGCATTTAAGCCTAATGTAAGGAACTTCTGTGTCAATGTAGTGGCAGTCTAAAATGTGTTCCCTGTGTCCAATCCCACACCCTTTTCCTTTGATTGTTTGTTAACTTGTTCTCGTTCTGAATGTAAATGAAATACTGTTTGCTGGACGTAAAGCAAACTTCCTATCAATCAATCCTGCCTTGTGTGTTAATGTTTTCATTATATGCTTATACTTTGATATAATATACATATACTTTAACATTATATACATATACTTTAAAATTAAATGCGTTTACTTTGACATTATATGCATATCCGTTAACATTATATTCATATACTTTAACATAATATGTATACACTTTGACATTTTATGCACATACTTTGATATTATATGCATATCTTTGTCATTTTATGCATTTATTTCTGCATTATGATATTTGGTCTTTATGATACTTTGTCTTTAGATATTTTGTTTTTTAAAAGGAGGTTGTAGGATATAAAATATAACAATAAACAAATATTAAAACATAACAGGCAAGATAATGAGACTTGAATTTATATTTAAAAACTCATCAGATCTAGCTGAAATTACTTAAAATATGACAGCTCTACACTTCTTGAGATTAGAAAACTAAGGTTTAACAAGGCAATCCACTGTACAATGTATCACAATAACTTATAGAACTTTAAAAAAAGATATTTTAAATACAAAAATTAATTCTATATCAATATATTCTAAACCCTTTAGAAATTATTTATCTCTTTGACAAATGTTTATCATAAAAAGAAACTAATAATAAGTTAAGTCCCCACTGCTTGTGGCTTTATAGAGCACAGTGACCAAGTACGGCCTTGTGACTAGTTTTGAACAATCTATTGTATTCGGTTCTCATTGTTCGATATACTAATCCGAGTTGTTTATCTCAGGGACATTATATACTAATTAGTTTTTTTTTGTTTGGATGTTGTTTAACGCCACTTTCAGCAATTGTTTAGTTATATCATGGCGTCCAGAATTTATTGGGGGGAAAGCCGGAGAAAACCCCCCGACCTTCGGTAGGTTTGTTTGTTAGAATGGCGTTTAACACCACTTTAAGCAATTTTTCGGCTATATCTTAAAATTCAGTTTTATTGGTGAAGGGGTGGGGGTGCTGGAGTACCCGTATAAAACCCCCGACCTTCGGTAGGAAAACAATCAATCCTTGTCAAATTAAATTTTACTCGAACCTGCAACCTTACTGTTAACAGACCATGTGATCCATAGTAGACGAACTACCGTAACCGCTCTGCCATCGATACCCGTATACTAATGAGTATATGTAATGTCCCTGTTCATCTAAAAGAAGACACCGAAAGGAACCGGATTAAAACTTCGATGACTTCCAAATCGAAAATACAAATAGGTAAAAGTCCGAACTTTGTACTACTAAGGGATAGGTGGTATACAGATTTTGGTCTGTGTATTAGTATGTTCGTCTGTCCGTAACCATTTTCATCACATTTTTCTCATCAATGATAAATGATACAATCATTTAATTTTTGTCAAATATCTTTGTAGAATCGTGCCATATTTTGCGATTTATTATACTACCGCTCCCCAAAGGGGATAAGGGTTTATTTGTTTTCGGTTGATGTGTGTGTATGCATTCCCCTCGCTAAGTTTTATCATGTCTGATGAGTTTTTGACTTCTTAAGATTCAAGGTCGTGTCTTGAAAGAAGTCAAACAATATCCGGTGTTGTTTTCTCCTTTATTTATAACATGATTCAATCCAACTTGTAAAAGAACATTTGACATTTCTGCCTGGGAGTCTGGTCTTCCATTTTGAATTCCCATTATTTAAATCACCTCATGATAATAAAGACTATGTATCATAATAAAGAAATATATGCATATGAATATAATATCAAAGTATATGCATATAATATGAAATTATAAGTATAATGAAAACATTAAAACATAAAGGCAGGAACGGTGTTCCATAAATCAATCTGTGACAATGTTACTCTTATGGTCAGTGGAAAGATTGAATTTATCCATGTTTAAACAACTTAATCCTGCTGCACATTTTGAATTTGTCGAATTTACTTTAAGGAGAGGGCTCTCATGACATATAGAGCCATATTTAGGAGGGACCTATGTCCATTTGACTATTTATGTCACAGTTTATGCAACTCGCTCGTGATGTACTCGACTCTACCTTAATTAAGTTGTGATGTAAGTGAATTAACGATGCGAATTCTGTGATTTATATACATTTATATATAAATATTGCGTAGCATATAACTAGACACACAGAAATAATCCGATCAGGATTAAATCTGAACTTAATTTAACAAAGCTGACAAAAGCTCCAAGTTATCTGGCTTTATAGTCGGAAATCCAAGTCACCGTCTTCATCTGATAGCTATGGGCAGATAAACTTTAATCGCATAATTAGCTGCTGCTGGGGGGGGGGGGGGCTTGGTCCGTGGATATTCTTCGGGATACCTTTAATACGATCTTTGGATTGCCAAAACAATATAATAATCGTTTTCGAATACAAAATTCTTCTAATACGTACACAAAAATAATAGCATTTACGCAACAAGTTTATCGGCTAAAAATCGTACAGTCCGGATTTTATTAGGAGACAAATCATCATATTCAATCTATGTTTGAGGTATTTTGTGTTTCTTTAATTGATTGATTGATTGATTCTTGCTTTTTGTAATCGTGGAGCAAATGATGGCAGGTGTAAATGAGTGTTAATTTGTACACTTTGTCGCTCATTACTCATTATGTTCGGTTAAAAAAATTTTGTTCTTGTCGAATTAGTACAGCTCGTTTTTTTTATCCTGGAAGAACAGTTAATGGTTTCATTTGTTACCGATGAGTTTAATTTAATATCAAACCCATTCAACTATATGTACTTTTAGCGCAAATGGTATACTGAATAGAATAAGGTTCTATATGAACCTTGGAATAAGATTCGCGTCACATTAAAATAATATTAGAACATATACCCTATTGTGTTGGCCAGGTTAAAGCCGTCATCATAAAACACATTATTGCACCGCAAGCGTTTGAAACAATCGGTAAATGTATAGAACGGTATGTGTTTCCCTTAATAATGATGAAAAGTGTTTTAAATAGACTTAACAATGAAATCATTTGGAAGATTAATTCGATTTACAAATTCTTGATGCGTGTTACGTATACCCCGTGGGAAATATGCAATCCAATCTTTTAAGTATACCACATCAAACGCGAAGCTCTTTGTTATTATTTCGTTTTTTTACAAATCTCTGATTAGATCAGCGTAATCCTGTTAATCCCTATAGTACTATATCTGTGTGAACGATTTTGTTGTTTTACGGTAATGAATATATTGCTGCACTTAAATAGGTTGGACTCATTTTTTCCATATAGTTAGTAGCCTTTGGTTTATTATACCCCCCCCCCCCCCGCAAACTTGTTTGGGGATGAGGGGGTATATAGGTATCACCCTGTCTGCCTGTCCGTCTGTCCACGTCCCTTTGTAAGCGCTTCTCCTCCTAAACCGCTTGACAGATTTTGATGAAACTTAACACGAAGAAAGTACAGAGGTGCATGAAGAATTTTCGTCGCTGTCGGATATTATTCAGGGGAGATAATTGGACTTAGAGACTTTTTAAATATATTACTCAGTGCGAGACCTCGTAAGCGCAACTCCTCCTAAACCGTTTGTCAGATTTTGATGAAACTTTACATGAAGGAAGTACATCATATGTAGATGTGCATGAAGAATTTTCGTCGCTGTCGGATATTATTCAGGGAAGATAATTGGACTTGAAGCGAAGCGGGGGGTATCCCTTCTTGAGCGTGCTCTCAGTCCACACTTGTTTCATTACGGTCCTCAATTCGTGATGATTGTAAGGGAATTAACCTATCGAAGATAACTCGCATTACTCCAATATCACTGACGTAGCAAGCGGTACGGCCAGTACGGTTCTAACCTAACCTCTTTTTAAATTGCTGGTACGGCCGAAAACCGCACAAGTTTTTTTGTAAAATTGAAATAAAAAATGCCACTGAAAAATGCCCGTTTTCAACTGGTCAGCTAAAAATTGCCGTTTTTAGTTATTCCCTTAAAGTGCCATGGAACTCCCAGAATGCAGGCTTTTGCACCATATACCCCAGAGCTTCGGTTAATTGGGGGGTGGGGCGGTGTACTTGAAAAATCTCTGAAACTAAGACATCTGAATTTAACGGGGGGGGGGGGGTAACTAATGATACTTTTAGGTGCAGGTCTGCGGACGGAGATTTGAAAACCCACCCTATTCATATATTTCGGACGTTATAAAACGGGACCTAATCATATATTGAATGATTAAATCAGACCTATTCATATATTTTATTACAGCACATCCCCATTGGCAAAATAGTCCATTCACTACCAAAATGATCAAGTGATGTTAATGGAACACTTTGTTTGTAAAATCAATGTGCTTTACATGGGCTTAGCATGCCTACGATGAGAATTTAGGCATGGATTTATTTAGATAATTTACAACTACCCAATGATATATTTTTCAATTAAAAAAGCTACCTATTCATATATTTTGGAGAGGTAAAAAAGTGACCCATTCGGGCCGCACATCCGTATTACCCAATATTACATATGGTGTGTTAAGTCCTAATTTTGATTGGTTCGTGTAGACAATGTCCCCCCAAAATATTATGTGTATATATTCTATTTCTAAAGCATATTTAAGGCTTGTTACTATTTTAAAAGCATATTTAAGGCATGTTTCTATTTATAAAGCATATTTAAGGCTTGTTTCTAAAAATAGATCCGGATATACTCTTCCGACTCATTCTAAATTTAAATGAATAGAGAAAAATTCATATGTAATATAACAATTAAGGACTTTTTACTCTGTCAATACGTAGTTATATGAACCTGTAGAAATATCGGACTCGTCCTCGGTCAATATTTTGCTCCACGGTCCATATAACTACGTATTGACCTCGTAAAAAGTCCATATTCCCCCCCCCCCCCCCCGTGTCTGAATTACCCTTTACCAACACTGCAATTTAAAGACACGTGGGGAATACTGCTTCCAGAGCTAAATAAGACCGCTGTTTTTACTTTGAGTTAATTGTAACATTGAGGCATAATTAACAGTGATTGACAAGTGACACGTAATGTTTAAGGTTATAAGTCTTTTATTTCTAATTTATCAGCGATTATCAACGATCTACTGGTCATGAATGACCGACACATAAAAAGAAAATGTTGTTTCCCTCTTATTCCATTGCTTATAAACCAGAGTCATATAATAAACTAAAATGCATTATTGTTATTTTTTATTATAAAAATATATAACCGTTCAGAAGAAATCAGCTATTGTTAGATTTATTTTCATTTTCCAATTGTATGGCCATTACCTCCCTTGATGGTAAGTCCCGCCTTAAGCAGGTGCGCGAAAAAGTAAATATAAACAACGCGCCAAAAATTACCATACGATGATTAACCACGTTTTTATCATGATTATTTTTGGAAACTCGAAGTGGCAACTCCATGTGTTTTTCGTGATTTGAATGCAGTAATATTTTGCATACGATTTTTGTAAAATATTTTTCCCATCGTCAGGTTACAAATTTGATATTTGAAATTAACAATCTAAAAATAGATTTTGGATTTTGATGAGGGAAAAATGGAAAAGGCATCTCGAGCTATTCGAAGGTAAACTGTGTGGTTTCGGCACTTTTTGTAATGTTTTTGTACAAATAGTGAAATACACAATCACAGTCACATGTAGACAACTAACGTTTCAGGGTTTATGGTTTGATGTTAGCTCGTTAGAGGAGAAAATTTTAACATCTGCAACAGTACCGCGTCACTCTATAAATAATTTAAAAAGTGATTGACGTAATCGTATTTAATTACTGCATCATGACACCAACATATTTCATAACATTAAATTAAATATTGTTTTGTAAAATATATGTGTATTTTTAAGGTTGTTTTCATATCTATAGTCCAAATGTCTTTGTTTAAAAATTATAGTGTAGGATTGCAAGTGAAAATTTAACTAATCCTGTCTTGGTATAATTTTCTGTTAGAAAACCCAGGGACAGTCTATTCTTATAGACTAATAGTATAGACTGACCCTGGAAAACCCAAACCTATTTATGTTTGATGAAGGTCCATTAGGGACAGACCATTTAACTTGAAAAGGGGGGGGGGGCCTTGGTTTTTTGTTTTGGTCAGAAAATCTTTATTTTTATTTTTATTTTTTGAAGGTGTCGCGACAGAATATTTTTTTTCATTATTAGCATTATTTGATATAGCAGAAATCCTTCTTCAGAATATTGTTTTTCTTACCCTTTGCTTCCAAAATATTTTTTTCATCAAAAATCCTTTCAAAATATATTTTTTTAGGAAAAAACCAAGCCCCCCCCCCCTGCAAGTTAAATGGTCGGTCACTTATGGTTCTGTCTTCTTTATAAATCTATCTAAATCTCTGTAAAAGGTCCTTTCACCTCACCAGCAAACAGGTGAAACTTAAGTTTTGAACATTACATTATTTTTTGTGGGAAACTTTTATTACTCGCGTCCATAATATATAAATCAATTAAGACGAAACCATTTTTTGTTGAATTTATATAAATTTTAGTCTGATCAGATTTGTGTTCCTTTCGTGTAAAAAACCCAACTAGAAGTCAATGGTAAATTTAATTAAAATTAAGTCTTTTTAATGGTCAGTATTGGGGGTATGAGCAATTATGTCAGTTTTAGTGATAGTCCAAGAATCCTCAGCTTTCCAATGCCTTTTTGTGTGTGTGTCCCACAAAAAAAAAAACAAAACAAAAAGAAAGTTGGACAGCAGAGGTTTTTCTGACTGTTTTTTAGAGAGTGGAATGCCCTCTTTGTTAAATAACAGAGTTGAGGAAAATGATCACATACTTTTATGCAATGTATGAATACATTAATCCAAATAAATGTACACAAAACAGATCAAATTAAGATAGGAAATGGATTAATAGTAAATATTTTTAATTCGATAATTCATATTAAAATTTATTTACAACACAATCTTACAGTTTTTTTAAAGAAATTAATTTTGAATGTTGTGTTCATTTTGTTTGTTTTCTTTTTATCTGTATATATGCTCATTATTGTATGAGATTAGACATTGTAAAAGCTGCATAAACTAATTTGAAGTTCAAGTAAGCAGTATACATGTAATAACAAGTATTTTGAAAGATGGCGTCATTGACTATAAAACAGGTTACTTTAAACAGTTGTAGATTGCCTATTAGAACTTATGTAAGGATATTCTTTAGATAATTTACTTTCTTAATTTTCTAATTTCACATCCTGAATTTACATGTATCTGAAATATTGCTTGCTTGAGGTAAAAAACAACAAATCAATCACTATATTTGTACGTGCAACATTGTTATTTAGAAGTAAAAATGTGTTGATTCGGGTCATATGTGTAAGGGTTAAGTTATAAAAGTCTGCTATAATTTTGGTCCGATAAGACTGAACATTTCTAGAGGCAACAACTTGGATTAATTTCTACTGAAGGATTAAATCTTTTTAGCCAAAATTTTGTTGTTTAAATAAGAAACATTGGTTCCTTTAGGGAATAATTCTAATTTTATAAGTTTAATACACATTTGTTCCATTTATTTTAGTGGGGACAGTTCTACATGTAGTATCTTTATTCAAGGCCAATATAAAAAAAATTCTTGGTTTCCATATATACCTGCCTTCATAATGCCTGTCAAGTTAAATTTTAGTAATAAACTGTGAAAAAATGGCAGTGGCTTCCAATGTATTGAAGCATTTTAAGGTAAAAAAATGTTTTACAATAAAAAAATTCCTACCTACCCTAGTTTTCAACAAAATGAAACTATAACCATGGCTTAAGGTAAAGTTAAAATAATGAAATGATTTGTAGTTTTAGTTTGTTGGTTTGATGGTGTTTAATGCCACTTTCAGCAATTTATCAGCTATATCATGGCGTCCAGTTTTTATTGTGGTGATTTGTAGTAAATAAATGTAAAAATCAAATCTAGAAAAGAGATATTGATGATTGCACATTGTACTAGTAAGTGGATCATGGTAAATTCAAAATGATTTCCCCAGTTATTCTGCTAAACTTTATGGGGTTGGGGTATTTTTGGTACTTTCCTTCCCCCGCCCCCCCCCCCCCCCTGAAAAACCCTCAAGTCCATAATATATAAATCAATTAAGACGAAACCATTTTTTGTTGAATTTATATAAATTTTAGTCTTATGAGATTTGTGTTCCTTTCGTGTAAACAAAACAACTAGAAGTCAATGGTAAACACCAATTTAAATAATTAAAATTAAGTCCTTCACTTGCCCCTCCTAGCTGTGTTATAAGCAGCAACATAGCACAACAAGTGGGAGCAAGTGAAAGATTTAATTTTAATTAGATTGTTGTAAACACAGGTGAAAGAAATTAAAGAAGTAGCATCTTCACTAGCATAGTGATACGGTCCTCGCCTCGTAGGGTACAGATCATGATACGGTCCTCCTCTCTTGGGGTACAGATCATGATACGGTCCTCCTCTCTTGGGGTACAGATCATGATACGGTCCTCCTCTCTTGGGGTACAGATCGTGATACTGTCCTCTCCTGGGGTACAGTTCATGATACTGTCCTCTCCTGGGGTACAGTTCATGATACTGTCCTCTCCTGGGGTACAGTTCATGATACGGTCCTCTCCTGGGGTACAGTTCATGATACTGTCCTCTCCTGGGGTACAGTTCATGATACGGTCCTCTCCTGGGGTACAGTTCATGATACGGTCCTCCTCTCTTGGGGTACAGATCGTGATACGGTCCTCTCCTGGGGTACAGTTCATGATACGGTCCTCTCCTGGGGTACAGATCATGATACGGTCCTCCTCTCTTGGGGTACAGATCGTGATACTGTCCTCTCCTGGGGTACAGTTCATGATACGGTCCTCTCCTGGGGTACAGATCATGATACGGTCCTCCTCTCTTGGGGTACAGATCATGATACTGTCCTCTCCTGGGGTACAATTCATGATACTGTCCTCTCCTGGGGTACAGTTCGTGATAGGGTCCTCCTCTCGTGGGGTACTGATCGTAACACTTGGCAAGCATATGAAGAAAAAATGTGGCAAAACATTTTATTGAAGGTGAAGACAAGTTTCATTGTTCTAGTAAAAGTAAATTTCTTTGTCAGATATCTGATAAAATTAGACTATAATTTACAGAAGTGGCACAAAGTTGCTGTCCAGCTTAGGAGATGGTACAAACTCTGACATGAATGTAATGATCTCTGAATTGAAGAATGTCAGGAATTCTATCAAAACACAAGTAACAGCCCAGAACTCGGGTAGGTAGACAAACTAGAAAAAAAAGTTTATAGCAAATTAAAAAAACAATTTCATTCCTGCTGCAATTTTTCATGTTGTCCTTGGAGTCCTACAGAAAGACTCTTTTGTTGTTTGTTTTGGCAGATTCAGAAGTTTGTATATATTGCATAGGGTAAAATTTTAAATTATATAATTCAGCATGAATTAAATATCTTATATACTAGTACCAATTCTTAATTTATAATCTACTGCATATAATATACAGTGTCATGAACATTTAACGAAGTTCAAGGGAGGAAAGAAAATGAAGTCTCCCCTGTAAATGTAGCTTTCATAGTTTGTAATTACAAGCTGATTCTGCAGAGTGAATATTAAAAATGTGATCATGAGTGCTGATTAAACAAGTACTGCTCACAAGTTAAATCACTAGAATGTACCGGTACTTAGTATTTCGGGCATGAGTGATCTTATTTTCAACAACATTATAATGTGCGATGATTATCCTGTTTATTACATTAACAAATATTTTAATAATTAATATATCTTCAAAAACCGAGATGAACTTAGTTTTGTATGTCCTTGAGCTTCAAATTTTTCATAGCGATGTTGTTACAAACATACATTGTAACGTCACTTTCATGGAGTGAAAGAACTGAATTTATTTCACATTTGATTTACCAGAATTTATTTAAGTAAGAAATCTCTGTATTTCATCTGTGTCATTGTTGTAATATTACAAGTTTTGTTTACACAGAAATCTTGCCAATATCTTTGACCTCAGAATACACAAATCAAATTTCCACAAAGAGAGATTTTTAAAGAAATTTTATTTCAGAAACTATTTGGTTAGTTCTTTCTGTAGCTTTTTTGACTAGTAGTCGTCTACGTGTACTTCTTTTATCGATTACAGTCAATAATTGTGTTGTAAGTTTGAGTATGAGTTCAGGTATGGTTAGTCCGAGAATCCTCTGCCGTCCAACACGTTTTTTGTCTCGCCTGCCACTTATATGTATGGGAATCCGGCGGCGGCGGCGTAAACACTTGACATCTTGCTTCATATCTTTGTAAGCCCTAGGTCCATCAAATTTGGTCCAGAGGTAGCTTATGATGAGTACTTGCCAGTCAGTCACCTGTCACCTGACCTTGACCTCTATTTCACGGTCCAGCGACTACGTTAAAGTTTTTGGGTTACGACAGTTCCTCTGTAACTACGCATGGTAGGATGACAATATTTGGTGTATAGGTTGCTGATGACTAGTACATGACTGTCTGGGAGGTGTCACCTGACCTTGACCTCAATTTCACGGTCCAGCGACTACGTTAAAGTTTTTGGGTTACGACAGTTCCTCTGTAACTACGCATGGTAGGATGACAATATTTGGTGTATAGGTTTCTGATGACTAGTACATGACTGTCTGGTAGGTGTCACCTGACCTTGACCTCACTTTCACGGTCCAGCGACTGCGTTAAAGTTATTGGGTTACGACATTTCCTCTGTAACTACGCATGGTAGGATGACAATATTTGGTGTATAGGTTGCTGATGACTAATACATGACTGTCTGGTAGGTGTCACTTGACCTTGACCTCAATTTCACGGTCCAGCGACTACATTAAAGTTTTTGGGTTACGACAGTTCCTCTGTAACTACGCATGGTAGGATGACAATATTTGGTGTATAGGTTGCTGATGACTAGTACATGACTGTCTGGTAGGTGTCACCTGACCTTGACCTCAATTTCACGGTCCAGTGACTACGTTAAAATTTTTGGGTTACGATAGTTCCTCTGTAACTACGCATGGTAGGATGACAATATTTGGTATATAGGTTGCTGATGAATTCCACCTGACCTTGACCTCAATTTCACGGTCCAGCGACTACCTTTAAGTTTTTGGGTTACGGCTGTTCCCCTGTAACTATGCAGGGTATGGTGACAATATTTTGTATACAGGCCGCTGCTGATATTTTATGCTATTTACATAATGCTTATGACGAAATTTATTTTCGTTACTGATGCGGAATGCAGGCGAGACGTTTTTCTGTGTCCACACTTGTTTGTTTTGTGTCCCACGCGAAAAAAAAAAAAGAAAAAGCGTTGGACGGCAGAGGATTCTCGGACTAAGGTATGGTTTAATCAACTTTAAAGGGTTGCCATTTTTCCAGCTTATGGTTGGATTTTTGCTGGGTACTCGAGGGATTTCAGTATCACTAGGTATTATAGTACTTCTCAGTATTGTGCAGTACATGGTCCTCATGTCCATCGGGTTCGTCGTCCAAATTTGGTTTCAGGATGATAATTTAATTTAAAAAGCTTTAATTTAAAGATAAAACAAAAAAGGTTTCCGGACAATACCGGTAACTCAAAAATTGTGCATTTGATTTCACTGAAACTTTAGGATATTGTTTCATATCTTGTGGGTAAGAAGCTTTTTAATGCTGGAGGAATTCCATCTTAAGTCAAGTTCACCAGTTTACAAAAAGCATTGGAAAATTTTTTTCAAAAGAAGGTCTGCAAAATTTAAGTGATCAGTACATCAACTTTCTCTTGTGATGAATTAAATTTTTTAATCCCTGGTATTCGGGGTCTCTCCCAAATAAACACTAGTTGTCACCTTAATATACGTTAAGTGTAAACTCTAAATGATGTAAGAATAGGAGAGAAACAAACTCACTAGCAATTCAAATTACTAGTAATTGCTTAAAGACGGGATATAGCTTCAAATTTAAGATTGATGGTCAAGAGATTAATTTTATGGAGGGACATGTATATGCCTTGACTATTGTAACAGGATACTTCAGTATTCTTATTGTTGGACAGACATTTTTTGACATATTTTCAGATGCTTTTTTTATTTAAATTTTATTTGAAAGAGACCATTCTATACAATAATCATTATCTTGATAATTATATTGTAACAAAGAATATCCTGCACTTCAGTAGAATGTGTTCAATTCTTTTTAAGATTTAAATGTCCTGGGTAGGTCTATTGTCAGTAAAATGCATCCTTTGTTATCTATTTTGTAACAGGTATATATAATAATCTATTATGACTGTTAAAAAATTTTTTTAAAATGTACTACTACAAATAATAATGAACTTGTGCTGTATCAATTTACCTTCAGTTGAAGTTTAGTTGTCCTAGTACATGTGATATTTCTTTCGAGTCCATAGTGTGAGATTTATTGAAATGTTTGTCGATTTATTGTTGACCTTGTTTTGCATATTTGTGTTTTTAGTCTCTTTTGTTGTGGTTTCATCTTGTTCATAACTTTTCTGCAGGTGGCACCTATGTTTGACATAATGTATGTGTTCCCCCCCCTCAATTTTGAGTGCTTAACTATACTGTACTTTTATATGCTACTGTGTAAATTACTGATGTCAATAATACATGTACATGTAGTATCAAATGCCTGATTGTCACTAGTGCTGCTGTCTTTCAGTCAGGGATATTCTTACACATGAACTTGACATGGTACACCTGTTTGCAATACTCCTTGTAACTCGTTTATATCTGTGTAGTATTAATGACCACTAAAATTAGAGTCGGCTCTATACTACTTATACATGTATGTTCCTACTTAGCTAACCCCAGCAACCCCTATAAGAAACTGCTTGGGTTCTCCATCCTCACAAGTCAGGGTTTCTGTGTCCACATGTGTCCACGAACCCCTGACAAACTTAGATAGGAAATTCCCGGGCTCATAGTCACTATTTTGATTGGCTACATCATACCTTGATGTAGCCAATCAAAAGCTCGCTTTCATTCGTGGCTTGGTTAGGGGATATCCCGATGTCGATTGTAAATAAACCAAACGGATGTGTTGCATAGACCATGTGAAAGTCAATGTTTTTTGTACAGGAGTGTTAATAGTTTGTTATTACCGCGTTATTTATTAGTTGCGTTACGTTTTCTTCCCACTCAAGAATGAGTAAGAATGACTACTGCCAAACACTTGCTTCTTTCAAGCAATTTCATTGGTTGATATTTTGAAGGATTGACGTCATACGAAAATCTTCTAGCCCGGGAATTTCCTATCGAAGTTTGTCAGGGGTTCGTGGACACATGTGGACACAGAAACCCTGACTTGTGAGGATGGGGTTCTCATTAGGATTTTTTTTATGTTGAGTCCTGGGACTCATCACTTTTTGAAATGGAACTAATTTGTGGTTGACTAATCACTATTGTTTAAAGTTATACAGTTCCATATGGAAGCGTAACGAAATATGCACAGTGAAATACACAAAAGCATATGGGCAGTTTTTAAAAAAATGACCCGAACAGTTTGTGGTCCTTTAATATATTTAAGATTTTATTTTGGTTTAAACTTTGACAACAAAAAGGAAAAAAATTCTACAAAGAACTTAATGCAACATGGCTTAAATCTGTGTTGCACTCCTGACAGGGTAGTTTTTTTTTTCAAAACAATATTTTCATACTTTTAAAAATGCAACATACTTTCTTTTGATATCTCAATAAGTTAACAAACGAAACTGTGTAATAAAAAAGCATGATGAACATATTTCTAGATTTTACAATTTTGTGACCTTTTAAAAAATGACATATTTAGGTGTCACAGAAAAGCATTGCACTCCTGACAATTTTGGCATAACTTTTTTATTTTTCTGATATATCTTCAAGATGTTTTTGCAGACATGTTCCCAACAACTAGACATACATTTTAAACTATTAAGAAATAATTTACCAATAATTTGACAAAAATTAGAGGACCATAACCTGTTGGGGTCATTTTTTTTAATCAGCTCATATATTAATTTTGTTTTTTCTCAAATATCCTATTGAAAATGTTAAGATAAATGAAATTTGTTCCCAGGTAAATATCAAAAAATTACCTCAGTACTTTTTAAAGAATGTATTTCCTTCTTTTATTTGCTTTAACCTGCAATGTCAGGAGTGCAACAAAAATCAGGCTAAACATATAGTACTTTTTCTACAAACTATCATTTTCAAATGGTTTAATTATAACTTTATCATAAAATTTTTTTTCTCCGGGGATGACTTATAATTACAATATAATAATTTTGTTGCCATATGCAAAAATACATACTACTTTTGACTTAATACAAATTTTAAGAGGTAGATAACAATAATTTTCAAAAGTTCTTGAAAAAAAATATTTTTTTGAAAAAGTACAATTACATATTGCTCAAAATCTTGCACAGGAAGTCATTAGTATTTTTTACATTGTTTAAGAAAACAGCAACAAGTTATATGAAACATAACATTGTTAAACTGAAGTAAAATGTATAAATGTTAAATGTGTTTTATTTCAAAATTTGTTCAGTAAAATATTCTAAAAACTTTATTTCTTACCTTTTCATTTATTTCATTTTTGATTTATTAACTTCAACGTATGCACATTTGGAAATTATGAACAAAAACTTGATATGCTCATGTTTAAATTTGATATTTTTTTCACATCTTAGGGTCATTTTTTTTTTAAACAGCCCAAATTCAAACAAAAAATATCATTTTAATTGTCTGCCATAATATATACTAGAATAGTTTACAGTATTCCTTTGAAAACCTAATTAAATTAACATATTTAAAATGGACAATAGTTCAGACCTAATAAAATAAAGGTTTGAATGATTAGTTCTCTACTTGTGTACATGTGTATATGTATTTTTGTTAAAAGAAATTTCTTTATCAAAATATGAACATTGTCTGTTACAGCATCCCAAGACATGTTACGATGGTCGGCCAGCGAAGAAAACAGGGCTATTCAGGTGAGACCAAATTCAGTAAGAATTCAGTATACTCACAGATCATGATGTAACTACTGTATTTCTTTTCTGCCCCATTCCCCAAGGGTGAACAAATCCCAATCTTCGTCCAATAAGTTTTTTGGCGATCTATATGATATGTCTGCGACTGTTCTAAGGAAACAGTACTTCTGTTCTTACATCCTGGTATATCAGGTAATCTCTCAATTCTTTTTCTTACACAATATAAGCTTGTGACAATATAATGGTTGATTTATGCAAGAAGCAGTGTACTTTTATAAATATACCACCATTTTTTCTACAATAAGCAGGCATAAAATAAGTAAAAAACAACTAATACCTCAAGTCTGAACTTTTAATAATGCCAGAATATTTAGAATAAAAATATCTATCTTTGCATTAAACAACATATATGCCATAACGTACTCCATTCAAAAGAAGCACTGTGACATCGTGGTCAAGTGGTAAGTATTTAGTCATCTGCTTTAAATCACATGCCTGTCAACATTGAGGTTGAAATTTTTTAGCCGTACTGCAGGGAAGATGCTCAACAACAAGGTGCCGTGTTTTCACCTTGTATTTTTGATTCTTCCCTCGTTTAAAACTTGAAACTATTATAAACTGGTAGGTAAAAAAATTGTTGAAATTGGTATTTAACTTGATTCAGACAAATAAAAGAACTCCATGGGCAGTTTATTATCATTTCTTTGCAATGGTTTTTACTATCTGTTTGTTGGTTCCCATATTATAATTTTTTAAGAACAGAATACTTGGTTGCTTGTCAGGTAAGCTTCATGTACATTGTGTGTTCAGTTGTACAAATGCAAATTTTAAACTGACAAAATGTTATTTATTTTTTTTAGGATGTTTGTAATCATGTGTCTGAATTAAACATCCAATGGACAGAAGTACAAAGGGAGTTCAGTGGTAAGACATTTTAGTTATAGATATATATTTAACAGGATTTATGGAAAACATGTAAACATTGTAATGAAAATTTTGATAAAACACAATCCTTGATAAGAAACTAATTTAGTAGTCAGTCTGTTACGATTTTTATCTATGTGTGAAAAATAAAAAATTTTGAAGACAATACAGTAACTATATCTGTAGTATGTTATCTTCTTCATTTGTCAATAGATAACCTGAAGGATTATATGAAGATGTTAGAGTTGGTCTTGGAAGGAGAAAAACATGTAAAAGAAGCAAAAGCTAATTTGGTAAGATATAGTTGTTTGACTGGGAATTTTGTGTAAATAGTAGTTCATCTTTCTTTGTCAGTGAGTGATTGTCGGCACACTTTAGTAAGCACAAACATTGTTACAGATTTTTTCATTATAGTCCTGTTCCATACTTAAACTAAAAAATATTTGTTAAAATGAATAAAATATCTGTTGCATTTTGTGAACATGTCTGCAGTGTAAAATAAAAAAATGGACAGTATTAAAATCTAAATTCTAACATTGTTGTGATTAATGAGTGAACATATATTTTTGTACTTTTGTGAAAGACCTGCTATTTGACCTAAAATAATTGGCACAACCTTAAGATTACTGAACTATGTATATAATTTGATTGTTAAAAAAACGTTGGGTTGTCTCTATTTACATGCAAAAATAGATATGGGTTAGTAAATATTTTAATTAACCCTTTTAACTTATTTTGAGACAATCTAATTTAAATGCTTATTCACTTTGCATAAGTATGTCAAGCAAAATTAGACCGGGAATTTTAATTTTATTTCACAAAACATTTAAATTTAGGTCTCAGGTCATTTCATCTCTACACAAAATAGATCACTAATTTCAAATATAAATTCATTTATGATATTGATTCAAATATTTTAAATTAAAAAATTGATAATGTGTATAAGAAAAAATAGATTAACGTTGTTTATACATATATAAATAAGAAGCAATGTTTTTCCATGGTAAGTTATAATTGTGTCTCTTAATTTAATTCTTTACATTTTTTATTCTAACCCACACATTATTTTTATTGTCTGAGTAATTCTAAATAAATTCAACATCTTAGTTGGCTATTCCGTTACCTTTATATTTTCTAACATTTTAATCATTTCAACTTCCTACAATTCTTAAGATATTTTTATGCCCCCGCGACGACATGTCGGGGGGCATTAAGTTTTACTCATGTCCGTACGTCCGTACAAATTTCCGTCAAGCTTTTCTCAGAAACCGTACATCAGAACAATTTGAAATTTGACAGGGTGGTTCAGTATCTTAAGTTGTATGTCCTAAGTGACTTTCAGACCTGTCGGACAACTACTTCCTGTTTGGGACTGGGCAGATATGAAAATGTGTTAACATGAGTATGAAAATTTCCGTCAAGCTTTTCTCAGAAACCGTACATGAGAACAATTTGAAATTTGGCAGGGTGGTTCAGTATCACAAGTTGTATGTCCTAAGCGACTTTCAGACCTGTCAGACAACTACTTCCTGTTTGTGACTGGGCCGATATGAAAATATGTTAACATGAGTATGAAAATTTCCGTCAAGCTTTTCTCAGAAACCGTACATGAAAACAATTTGAAATTTGGCAGGGTGGTTCAGTATCAAAAGTTGTACATCCTAAGCAACTTTCAGACCTGTCGGACAACTACTTCCTGTTTGCGACTGGGCCAATATGAAAATGTGTCAACATGAGTATGAAAATTTCCGTCAAGCTTTTCTCAGAAACCGTACACAAGAACAATTTGAAATTTGGCAGGGTGGTTCAGTATCACAAGTTGTACGTCTTAAGCGACTTTCAGACCTGTCGGACAACTACTTCCTGTTTGCGACTGGGCCGATATGAAAATGTGTTAACATGAGTATGAAAATTTCGTCAAGCTTTTCTCAGAAACCGTACACAAGAACAATTTGAAATTTGGCAAGGTAGTTCAGTATCATAAGTTGTACGTCCTAAGCGACTTTCAACTACTTCCTGTTTTCGACTGGGCCGATTTGAAAATGTGTTAACACGAGTATGAAAATTTCGATCAAGCTTTACTCAGAAACCGTACATTAGAACAATTTGAAATTTGGCAGGGTGGTTAAGTATCACAAGTTGTACGTCATAAGCGACTTTCCGAACTGTCGGATAACTACTTCCTGTTTTCGACTGGGCCGATTTGAAAATGTGTTAACACGAGTATGAAAATTTCCGTCAAGCTTTACTCAGAAACCTTACATTAGAACAATTTGAAATTTGGCAGGGTGGTTAAGTATCACAAGTTGTACGTCCTAAGCGACTTTCAGACCTGTTGGACAACTACTTCCTGTTTGGGACTTCCTTTAGCGGGGGCATCCGTGTCCCATGGACACATTCTTCAATTTTTTTCAAATGTATTTCAATTTGCTTGGTGATTTTATATCCACCAAAATAAAATTTGGGGCTCATACAGGTTTTGGTCAGTTTGTTCATCTGTCCATCCGTCTCACCTCAGGTTTACCATTGTGTTATAGCATCCGTCTCACCTCAGGTTTACCATTGTGTGATATCTGTCCATCCGTCTCACCTCATGTTTACCATTGTGTTATAGCATCCGTCTCACCTCAGGTTTACCATTGTGTTATATCTGTCCATCCGTCTCACCTCAGGTTTACCATTGTGTTATATCTGTCCATCCGTCTCACCTCAGGTTTACCATTGTGTTATATCTGTCCATCCGTCTCACCTCAGGTTTACCATTGTGTTATAGCATCCGTCTCACCTCAGGTTTACCATTGTGTTATATCTGTCCATCCGTCTCACCTCAGGTTTACCATTGTGTTATATCTGTCCATCCGTCTCACCTCAGGTTTACCATTGTGTGATATCTGTCCATCCGTCTCACCTCATGTTTACCATTGTGTTATAGCATCCGTCTCACCTCAGGTTTACCATTGTGTTATATCTGTCCATCCGTCTCACCTCAGGTTTACCATTGTGTTATAGCATCCGTCTCACCTCAGGTTTACCATTGTGTTATATCTGTCCATCCGTCTCACCTCAGGTTTACCATTGTGTGATATCTGTCCATCCGTCTCACCTCATGTTTACCATTGTGTTATAGCATCCGTCTCACCTCAGGTTTACCATTGTGTTATATCTGTCCATCCGTCTCACCTCAGGTTTACCATTGTGTTATATCTGTCCATCCGTCTCACCTCAGGTTTACCATTGTGTGATATCTGTCCATCCGTCTCACCTCAGGTTTACCATTGTGTTATAGCATCCGTCTCACCTCAGGTTTACCATTGTGTTATATCTGTCCATCCGTCTCACCTCAGGTTTACCATTGTGTTATATCTGTCCATCCGTCTCACCTCAGGTTTACCATTGTGTTATATCTGTCCATCCGTCTCACCTCAGGTTTACCATTGTGTTATATCTGTCCATCCGTCTCACCTCAGGTTTACCATTGTGTCATATCTGTCCATCCGTCTCACCTCAGGTTTACCATTGTGTTATAGATTTTTTATGAAGATATCTTCACATCTTCATGAAACTTTTAGTACACAGTTACAATATGATGAGATCTCTTCACTGGCAATTTGCCAAATGTTTCTCGGTTGAGTGAACATAAAAAAAGGTGGTGTTGACCAATACATGCCAAGCTGGACGTCAGTGTTGCAGACATATTTTTTCAGCTTTATGTCTAACACATGTAGGGATAACAGTTTAATATATTTTTTAATTTATTAAAGGATAATTGTGAACAGAAAGAAAAAGAATGTCAGAAAAAGTTAAAGAAAATTTGCAAGGTAAGAACACAAACATAATCGAATGGGTACTTACAGGTTTGTTAACAATATATTGCAGAGTTTAACCTGTATGAATTATTTATACCAGGTACAACAGTGTTTTCCTCAAAGTTATTTAAATCTAATTATCTTGTTTCTACATTGTTGTCATTGCTCTATATTAGAAAACAAAATCTCCATGGTTTCAGAAGACACTTGAACAGTTTTGCAACTGTTATTATCAAATATTGAATCAATGACAAGTAAGCATGCTTACATACCCCACGGTCCCACATACCTATCAAGTTCCATAAATTAAGTTTCCTTTTGAGAAATTTCTAAAGTTTAAGGCAGAAAAAGTACTACAATTACATATGGTGTTCTTCATTCCTACCAAGTTTCATAAAATTCTCATAAGTAGTTACAGAGGAGTTGCGCTTACATGAATATTTTGAGAAATTTCTAAGTTTAAAATGTTGAATTAGTACTGCAAATATTATTGTATCAAAATTTCCTGTAGATATGTACAACTACATATGGTTTCCTTCATTCCTACCAAGTTTCATAAAATTCTCATCAGTAGTTACAGAGGAGATGCACTTAAAGAATAGGACTGATAGACAGACAGACAGACATTGTACCATTCACAACTTCATTGCGTTGGAAGTTGCATAGTGTATAAAAATATAGAAAAAAAAAGATGAAAAAAAACTTTAAAAGTTCCATCTTCTTCTTAATCATCACTGTCAAACCTGATTCCAATGAAACTTGTATTGATGAAAGCATAGAAGTATTATGTACCTCATATAGTCAGTGCCAATTTTATAGGTTTGTGTTTTTAATCAGTCCATCATGATGCAGGCGTTTTTTAAAGACCGTGCACTCAGGTTGGAACATCCTCTTGGTCAGCTACTGTTAAATAGAGATATCTCGGGCTTTGCTGTCTGTTTGCATGGTCAGCTACCGTTAAATAGAGATATCTCGCGGGCTTTCCCGTCTGTGTGCATGGTCAGCTACCCTTAAATAGAGATATCTCTGGCTTCGCTGTCTGTCTGCACAGTCAGCTACCGTTAAATAGGGATATTTCTGGCTTTGCCGTCTGTGTGCATGGTCAGCTACCGTTAAATAGAGATATCTCTGGCTTTGCCATCGGTGTGCATGGTCAGCTACCGTTCAATAGAAATATCTCTGGTTTTGCCGTCTGTGTGCATGGTCAGCTACCGTTAAATAGAGATATCTCTGGCTTTGCCGTCTGTGTGCATGGTCAGCTACCGTTAAATAGAGATATATTGGGCTTTGCCACCTGTGTGCATGGTCAGCTAACATTAAATAGAGATATCTCTGGCTTTTCCGTCTGTGTGCATGGTCAGCTACCGTTAAATAGAGATATCTCTGGCTTTGCCGTCTGTGTGCATGGTCTGCTACGGTTAAATAGAGATATCTCTGGCTTTGCCATCTGTGTGCATGGTCAGCTACCGTTAAATAGAGATATCTCTGGCTTTGCCGTCTGTGTGCATGGTCATCTACCGTTTAATAGAGATATCTCTGGCTTTGCCATCTGTGTGCATGGTCAGCTACCGTTTAATAGAAATATATCTCGGGCTTTGCCGTCTGTGTGCATGGTCAGCTACTGTAAAATAGAGATATCTCTGGTTTTGCCGTCTGTGTGCATGGTCAGCTACCATTAAATATAGATATCTCTGGCTTTGCCGTCTGTGTGCATGGTCAGCTACCGTTCAATAGAGATATATTGGGCTTTGCTGCCTGTGTGCATGGTCAGCTAACGTTAAATAGAGATATCTCTGGCTTTGCTGTCTGTGTGCATGGTCAACTACCGTTCAATAGAGATATATTGGGCTTTGCTGCCTGTGTGCATGGTCAGCTAACGTTAAATAGAGATATCTCTGGCTTTGCTGTCTGTGTGCATGGTCAGCTACCGTTAAATAGAGATATCTCTGGCTTTTTTTTGACTTAAAAGTGTAAACAACACATATAGATAAAAAACCTGCAACTTTGAAAAATATTAGACAAACACTTAAACTTGCAATAATTGACTTCTTTAAAAAAGAAACGAATTATTACTTTTTTTGCAGAAGGGGTCAGTGGAAGAAAGAATGTCCCTAGAGACAAAGCTTTCACAAGCACAAAAGGCCAGAGATGTTGCCCTGTTAGAAGGTAAGATGCATGTAAAATAACAATAAAATACAAAGAATATATGACAAATAAAATATATTTAAAACTAGTTTAGAGTGTGTTATGAACTTTAGCAAGATGTTGACTTTGAGACCTGGGAAAGTCAAATACATTTATAGCTCAATTCTGTTCCATAACAGTGCTTGATGCAGCATAAATCTGGAGTTCAGCATGAAAACATGCAGATGATTGCAGATATAAGGGTGTATTTGGCTTTTCCATTGTCTGAAGTTGTCAGCTCACCTATGTCCCCTCCACTTTGACCTTGGACAATGAAAGCAAATGATTTCCTTATCTAATTTTTTTTTTAATGTGCTTGGATTTTTGTATAGGTTCTAATCAATAATAAAATGTATTTGCTTTGCATTTCACAGATAAAGGATTAGTCAAACTTTCCAAAAATTTGTACAACTTCATACTTGAAACATTATATATTGTTTAGGTCCATAACATGAATAGATATTATATTCAAGAGCTCAGCCTTAACAAATGCATATTTTTTGTAAAATTCTGAAGTTATAACACTGAGATGTTATGCCTCTGTCTACATTTTTGCTCTGTGGAAGAGCGGCTAAGGTTGTTGGTCATCAATTTTTGATCACTTGTGTATCAACAGCAGTTTCGAGTTCAAGTCAGAATTTGGTAAAGGGGTTGCTCAACTTCAACTTTATATGATTAGGGTGGCAAGTTTTATTTTACTTTGTACTCACTCACACTTTCCATATAAAACTGGATACCATAATTTAGCTGAAATACCATTGCATACATGTAAGTAGATGGTTAAAACTACGATGTTGCAGTATGTATGCTAGATCTATTTTTAGAATTTCATAGCTACTTGTCAAAACAATATCGGACTTTTTCACTACCATACATGTAGAATTATACTACATCATGCCAAAAGTACATTTAATTTTTCAGTTGAAGATAGTTACTTTTATATTTATTACAGAATTATTTACATTTCAGTTTCTGAAAAAGTAAGAGAAAATGAAGCAGTAAAAATGATCAGATTAAAGGAAGGATTAACAAAGCTTTCTGAAGCTTATATGATGATGGGAAAGAAATGTTTCATTCTTTTTGAGGCCCAGAGGGTAAGAAGACATTGTAGATTCATTGGCTTGATTTCACAGAGTGAAAATCTGGGTTATAATATGGTGAATGTCGGGCGGGCAGGGAAAAAACAGTTTTCTCAGCAACTACTAATTACATTCTCTTGAAATTTGGTATGCAGCATCAGCATGTCCTCCCATAATGTGGGATTTGATATCTGGTCTGTCGCTCACCTACTAAATCTGGCCATTTCTGTCATTGAAGGATTTTTTTTAGATTTATATTGGTAACCCTGGTTTATACCAGAATCAGTTGATGTACAAAATGATCTGTATATGTTAACCAATCAAAATGCTGCTACTCTCTGTTTTTGAGGAATAAATCATTCTGATATTAAGGCAGATACAATTTAAACTCAAAAATAGAATCATTATGTCTGCTTGCTGATCAGATTATTGGTAATTTTGAACATTCCAGAAACTAAGATCTAGGTATGAATGACCCCATGGATGATATAGTTGGGGACGTGAAGCAGCTTGTAGGTTACTGGTTTGAACATTGAGTATTTAAAAAAAGATAATTGGCCCACGAGTAATATTAGAAAAGGATGTCAGAGTATAATGTAAACAATTTGGATACAGCAAAACATACCAAAAAGTTTTATTATATTTGGATAGTGTAGGGGTATGTAAGTCTTCCTCTTGTTTTTATTTTGTATAAAATGTCTTCATGTTAAATGATGAAAAGTTTTGATTATAATAAGATTCAGACTCCTTATTGTTTACATTTTAGGATGTAGCTAATCTGATACCAGATGTACATGGACAAAATCTGGAAGAAATCAAGTATACAGGTTTGTACTGTACACATACACACACACCATTATACAGGTTTGTACTGTACACATACACACACACCATTAGCCAATCTGATACCAGATGTACATGGACAAAATCTGGAAGAAATCAAGTATACAGGTTTGTACTGTACACATACACACACACCATTATACAGGTTTGTACTGTACACATACACACACACCATTAGTCAATCTGATACCAGATGTACATGGACAAAATCTGGAAGAAATCAAGTATACAGGTTTGTACTGTACACATACACACACACCATTATACAGGTTTGTACTGTACACATACACACACACCATTAGCCAATCTGATACCAGATGTACATGGACAAAATCTGGAAGAAATCAAGTATACAGGTTTGTACTGTACACATACACACACACCATTAGCCAATCTGATACCAGATGTACATGGACAAAATCTGGAAGAAATCAAGTATACAGGTTCGTACTGTACACATACACACACCCACACCATTATACAGGTTTGTACTGTACACATACACACACACACCATGACAATCTGATACCAGATGTACATGGACAAAATCTGGAAGAAATCAAGTATACAGGTTTGTACTGTACACATGCACACACACACACCATTATACAGGTTTGTACTGTACACATACACACACACCATTATACAGGTTTGTACTGTACACATACACACACACCATTATACAGGTTTGTACTGTATACATACACACACACCATTATACAGGTTTGTACTGTACACATACACACACACCATGACAATCTGATACCAGATGTACATGGACAAAATCTGGAAGAAATCAAGTATACAGGTTTGTACTGTACACATACACACACACCATTATACAGGTTTGTACTGTACACACACACACCATTATACAGGTTTGTACTGTACACATACACACACACCTTGATATGAGTATTTCGTACCTGGCTGAATTAAAAATTTATAATGATTTCAGGAAAAATTATGCAAATTTTAGTTTTCAATGATTAAAAAAAAATGTAAACGAGGAGATTTTCAATTTACTGTACATCATCAAAATATCAACTTATTTTGTAAAAGGTTTAGAAACAGGAAGAACACGTAGGCTCAGCTAATACAATTGGTTCTTTAGTATTCTATATTGTTTTTGGGGCCTGAGTGGTTAAGGTAATTCATCTACTATATATCACGTGGTCTGTCAACACTGAGATTGCGGTTCGATTCTCACTGTGGGCAGAGTGTACTCCACTCCAATCTTAATTTACAAGGATTGCCAGTTTTCCTACAACAGATTGGGAGTTTCTCCAGGTACTCTGCCTTCTACCCCCAATAAAAAATGGATGCCATGATATAGCTGAAAAATTGTTGAAAATGGCAATAAACATCATTCAAACAAACAAACAATCTATATTGTTTTTATCCTATAATATCATTACAATGCTAATATTTTTTAATATAATATTTTACTATTTTAATTTAATGCAACTACATGCTATGGATGTGTGCTATGAATTAAACTATGACATTTGCATTGATTGATTTATTGAGGGAGGGAGGTAGCATTTGACCATTGAAATTTAATCATCATGTGAATTGAGGAATTGTTACCCATATTTCTGTACATATACTGCACAAGTAAATCAAAATTGTATTTGTATACATTGTTCCATCATTGCATAGCTAGGACTGTTCTATCATTGCATAGCTAGGACAGGGTTCCATCATTGCATTAGCTAGGACATTGTTCTGTCATTGCATAGCTAGGACATTGTTCCATCATTGCATAGCAAGAACATTGTTCCATCATTGCATAGCAAGGACATTGTTCCATCATTGCATTAGCTAGGACATTGTTCCATCATTGCATAGCAAGAACATTGTTCCATCATTGCATAGCAAGGACATTGTTCCATCATTGCATAGCTAGGACATTGTTCCATCATTGCATAGCTAGGACATTGTTCCATCATTGGATAGCTAGGGCATTGTTCCAGCATTGCATAGCTAGGACATTGTTCCGTCATTGCATAGCTAGGATATTGTTCCATCATTGCATAGCTAGGATATTGTTCCATCATTGCATAGCTAGGACATTGTTCCATCTTGTGTTCCATCTTGCATAGCTAGGATATTGTTCCATCATTGCATAACTAGGACATTGTTCCAGCTTTGCTTAGCTAGGACATTGTTCTATCATTGTTTAGCTAGGACATTGTTCCATCATTGCATAGCTAGGACATTGTTCCATCATTGCATAGCTAGGACATTGTTCCATCATTGCATAGCTAGGACATTGTTCCATCATTGCATAGCTAGGATATTGTTCCATCATTGCATAGCTAGGTCATTGTTCCATCTTGTGTTCCATCTTGCATAGCTAGGATATTGTTCCATCATTGCATAGCTAGGACATTGTTCCATCATTGCATAGCTAGGAAATTGTTCCATCATTGCATAGCTAGGACATTGTTCCAGCATTGCATAGCTAGAACATTGTTCTATCATTGATTAGCTAGGACATTGTTCTATCATTGCATAGCTAGGACGTACGTTGTTCCATCATTGCATAGCTAGGACATTGTTCCATCATTGCATAGCTAGGACATTGTTCCATCATTGCATAGCTAGGATATTGTTCTATCATTGCATAGCTAGGACATTGTTCCATCATTGCATAGCTAGGTCATTGTTCCATCTTGCATAGCAAGGATATTGTTCTATCATTGCATAGCGAGGTCATTGTTCCATCATTGCATAGCTAGGATATTGTTCCATCATTGCATAGCTAGGACATTGTTCCAGCATTTCATAGCTAGGACATCATTCCATCATTGCATAGCTAGGTCATTGTTCCATCTTGTGTTCCATCTTGCATAGCTAGGATATTGTTCTATCATTGCATAGCTAGGTCATTGTTCCATCATTGCATAGCTAGGATATTGTTCTATCATTGCATAGCTAGGACATTGTTCCATCATTGCATAGCTAGGGCATTGTTCCATCATTGCATAGCTAGGATATTGTTCTATCATTGCATAGCTAGGGCATTGTTCCATCATTGCATAGCTAGGTCATTGTTCCATCTTGTGTTCCATCTTGCATAGCTAGGATATTGTTCTATCATTGCATAGCTAGGACATTGTTCCATCATTGCATAGCTAGGTCATTGTTCCATCTTGCATAGCTAGGATATTGTTCTATCATTGCATAGCTAGGATATTGTTCCGTCGTTGCATAGCTAGGATATTGTTCCATCATTGCATAGCTAGGATATTGTTCTATCATTGCATAGCTAGGTCATTGTTCCATCATTGCATAGCTAGGATATTGTTCTATCATTGCATAGCTAGGTCATTGTTCCATCATTGCATAGCTAGGACATTGTTCCATCATTGGATAGCTAGGACATTGTTCCATCATTGCATAGCTAGGTCATTGTTCCATCTTGCATAGCTAGGATATTGTTCTATCATTGCATAGCTAGGATATTGTTCCGTCGTTGCATAGCTAGGATATTGTTCCATCATTGCATAGCTAGGATATTGTTCTATCATTGCATAGCTAGGTCATTGTTCCATCATTGCATAGCTAGGATATTGTTCTATCATTGCATAGCTAGGTCATTGTTCCATCATTGCATAGCTAGGACATTGTTCCATCATTGGATAGCTAGGACATTGTTCCATCATTGCATAGCTAGGATATTGTTCCATCATTGCATAGCTAGGTCATTGTTCCATCATTGCATAGCTAGGTCATTGTTCCATCATTGCATAGCTAGGATATTGTTCTATCATTGCATAGCTAGGTCATTGTTCCATCATTGCATAGCTAGGACATTGTTCCATCATTGCATAGCTAGGATATTGTTCCATCATTGCATAGCTAGGTCATTGTTCCATCATTGCATAGCTAGGACATTGTTCCATCATTGCATAGCTAGGACATTGTTCCATCATTGCATAGCTAATATATTGTTCCATCATTGCATAGCTAGGACATTATTCCATCTTGTGTTCCATATTGCATAGCTAGGATATTGTTCCATCATTGCATAGCTAGGATATTGTTCCATCATTGCATAACTAGGACATTGTTCCAGCTTTGCTTAGCTAGGACATTGTTCTATCATTGTTTAGCTAGGACATTGTTCCATCATTGCATAGCTAGGACATTGTTCCATCATTGCATAGCTAGGACATTGTTCCATCATTGCATAGCTAGGACATTGTTCCATCATTGCATAGCTAGGATATTGTTCCATCATTGCATAGCTAGGTCATTGTTCCATCTTGTGTTCCATCTTGCATAGCTAGGATATTGTTCCATCATTGCATAGCTAGGACATTGTTCCATCATTGCATAGCTAGGAAATTGTTCCATCATTGCATAGCTAGGACATTGTTCCAGCATTGCATAGCTAGGACATTGTTCTATCATTGCATAGCTAGGACGTACGTTGTTCCATCATTGCATAGCTAGGACATTGTTCCATCATTGCATAGCTAGGACATTATTCCATCATTGCATAGCTAGGATATTGTTCTATCATTGCATAGCTAGGACATTGTTCCATCATTGCATAGCTAGGTCATTGTTCCATCTTGCATAGCAAGGATATTGTTCTATCATTGCATAGCGAGGTCATTGTTCCATCATTGCATAGCTAGGATATTGTTCCATCATTGCATAGCTAGGACATTGTTCCAGCATTTCATAGCTAGGACATCATTCCATCATTGCATAGCTAGGTCATTGTTCCATCTTGTGTTCCATCTTGCATAGCTAGGATATTGTTCTATCATTGCATAGCTAGGTCATTGTTCCATCATTGCATAGCTAGGATATTGTTCTATCATTGCATAGCTAGGACATTGTTCCATCATTGCATAGCTAGGGCATTGTTCCATCATTGCATAGCTAGGATATTGTTCTATCATTGCATAGCTAGGACATTGTTCCATCATTGCATAGCTAGGTCATTGTTCCATCTTGTGTTCCATCTTGCATAGCTAGGATATTGTTCTATCATTGCATAGCTAGGTACATTGTTCCATCTTGTGTTCCATCTTGCATAGCTAGGATATTGTTCTATCATTGCATAGCTAGGTCATTGTTCCGTCATTGCATAGCTATGATATTGTTCCATCATTGCATAGCTAGGATATTGTTCCGTCATTGCATAGCTATGATATTGTTCCATCATTGCATAGCTAGGATATTGTTCTATCATTGCATGGCTAGGTCATTGTTCCATCATTGCATAGCTAGGACATTGTTCCATCATTGCATAGCTAGGTCATTGTTCCATCTTGTGTTCCATCTTGCATAGCTAGGATATTGTTCTATCATTGCATAGCTAGGACATTGTTCCATCATTGCATAGCTAGGTCATTGTTCCATCTTGCATAGCTAGGATATTGTTCTATCATTGCATAGCTAGGATATTGTTCCGTCGTTGCATAGCTAGGATATTGTTCCATCATTGCATAGCTAGGATATTGTTCTATCATTGCATAGCTAGGTCATTGTTCCATCATTGCATAGCTAGGATATTGTTCTATCATTGCATAGCTAGGTCATTGTTCCATCATTGCATAGCTAGGACATTGTTCCATCATTGGATAGCTAGGACATTGTTCCATCATTGCATAGCTAGGTCATTGTTCCATCTTGCATAGCTAGGATATTGTTCTATCATTGCATAGCTAGGATATTGTTCCGTCGTTGCATAGCTAGGATATTGTTCCATCATTGCATAGCTAGGATATTGTTCTATCATTGCATAGCTAGGTCATTGTTCCATCATTGCATAGCTAGGATATTGTTCTATCATTGCATAGCTAGGTCATTGTTCCATCATTGCATAGCTAGGACATTGTTCCATCATTGGATAGCTAGGACATTGTTCCATCATTGCATAGCTAGGATATTGTTCCATCATTGCATAGCTAGGTCATTGTTCCATCATTGCATAGCTAGGATATTGTTCCATCATTGCATAGCTAGGATATTGTTCTATCATTGCATAGCTAGGTCATTGTTCCATCATTGCATAGCTAGGACATTGTTCCATCATTGCATAGCTAGGATATTGTTCCATCATTGCATAGCTAGGTCATTGTTCCATCATTGCATAGCTAGGACATTGTTCCATCATTGCATAGCTAGGACATTGTTCCATCATTGCATAGCTAATATATTGTTCCATCATTGCATAGCTAGGACATTATTCCATCTTGTGTTCCATATTGCATAGCTAGGATATTGTTCCATCATTGCATAGCTAGGACATTGTTCCATCATTGCATAGCTAGGTCATTGTTCCATCTTGTGTTCCGTCTTGCATAGCTAGGATATTGTTCTATCATTGCATAGCTAGGTCATTGTTCCATCATTGCATAGCTAGGATATTGTTCCATCATTGCATAGCTAGGACATTGTTCCATCATGGCATAGCTAGGATATTGTTCCATCATTGCATAGCTAGGACATTGTTCCAGCATTGCATAGCTAGGACATTGTTCCAGGATTGCATAGCTAGGACATTGTTCCGTCATTGCATAGCTAGGATATTGTTCCATCATTGCATAGCTAGGATATTGTTCTATCATTGCATAGCTAGGACGTACGTTCCATCATTGCATAGCTAGGACATTGTTCCATCATTGCATAGCTAGGACATTGTTCCATCATTGCATAGCTAGGATATTGTTCTATCATTGCATAGCTAGGACATTGTTCCATAATTGCATAGCTAGGTAATTGTTCCATCTTGTGTTCCATCTTGCATAGCAAGGATATTGTTCTATCATTTCATAGCTAGGATATTGTTCTATCATTGCATAGCTAGGACATTGTTCCATCATTGCATAGCTAGGTCATTGTTCCATCTTGCATAGCAAGGATATTGTTCTATCATTGCATAGCAAGGTCATTGCTCCATCATTGCATAGCTAGGATATTGTTCCATCATTGCATAGCTAGGACATTGTTCCATCATTGCATAGCTAGGACATTGTTCCAGCATTTCATAGCTAGGACATTGTTCCATCATTGCATAGCTAGGTCATTGTTCCATCTTGTGTTCCATCTTGCATAGCTAGGATATTGTTCTATCATTGCATAGCTAGGTCATTGTTCCATCATTGCATAGCTAGGATATTGTTCTATCATTGCATAGCTAGGGCATTGTTCCATCATTGCATAGCTAGCACATTGTTCCATCATTGCATAGCTAGCACATTGTTCCATCATTGCATAGCTAGGTCATTGTTCCATCTTGTGTTCCATCTTGCATAGCTAGGATATTGTTCTATCATTGCATAGCTAGGTCATTATTCCATCATTGCATAGCTAGGATATTGTTCTATCATTGCATAGCTAGGTACATTGTTCCATCTTGGCTTCCATCTTGCATAGCTAGGATATTGTTCTATCGTTGCATAGCTATGTCATTGTTCCGTCATTGCATAGCTATGATATTGTTCCATCATTGCATAGCTAGGATATTGTTCTATCATTGCATGGCTAGGTCATTGTTCAATCATTGCATAGCTAGGACATTGTTCCATCATTGCATAGCTAGGACATTGTTCCAGCATTGCATAGCTAGGATATTGTTCTGTCCTTGCATAGCTAGGACGTTGTTCCATTGTTGCATAGCTAGGACATTGTTCTATCATTGCATAGCTAGGACATTGTTCCATCATTGCATAGCTAGGACATTGTTCCATCATTGCATAGCTAGGACATTGTTCCATCATTGCATAGCTAGGTCATTGTTCCATCATTCCATAGCTAGGCCTATACAGCAAATATAATGATTGCAGGAGGACATACTTCACTTATAGGTGGATAATTCAGAAATTCAAACGAGAGGATATATATAAAAAAAGAACCATATTTTTAATAGTAGATTTAAATAAATACAGCAAATAATGAATTCTTATTGTATATTCTTTTTATGTAATCAGGGGCCAGCTATTCTCAAGCTTATGTGAAAAAGGCTAAAGATAAAGTTGAGACATACAGAGTAAAACCACTGAAAAGAAGTTCTAGCTTGCCAAGACGGTCACCATCAACACAGGAAAAACAACCTCTTACACCTGAACAGTCACCAAGAAGGTCATCTATCAGTGATTCACCAACCAAGTCATCAATGACAGACTCGGCCAGCAAGTCATCAATGTATGGTAAGTTACAACTAAGGCTTCAATGACCGACTCAGCCAGCAAGTCATCAGTGTATGGTAAGTTACAACTAAGGCATCAATCACAGACTCGGCCAGCAAGTCATCATTGTGTGGTAAGTTACAACTAAGGCAACAAACATAGACTCGGCCAGCAAGTCATCACTGTGTGGTAAGTTACAACTAAGGCATCAATCACAGACTCGGCTAGAAAGTCATCACTGTGTGGTAAGTTACAACTAAGGCATCAATCACAGGCTTAGCCAGCAAGTCATCACTGTGTGTTAAGTTACAACCAAGTCATCCATGACTTACTGGGCCAGCAATTCATCAGTGTATGGTTAGTTACAACCAAGTCGACAGTGACTGACTCCACCAACAAGTCATCAATGTACAATTAAGTCCTTGATGACTAACTCGGCAGCAAGTCATCAGTTGATGGTAAGTTACAATTAAGTCCTTGATGACTAACTCGGCCAGCAAGTCATCAATGTATGGTATGGTGTATAGCTATACAGTTTAGGACAGAAGGTTATTGTATTATTATTTCATTTTTGGCTTTTTAGATTAGAGTTAAACTATACAACACTTGATTTATTCACAGTGCTTTGCCAGAAAAAAAAAACTTATTGGGATGGGAATGCACTTAAATAACATTTTTTTCTGCTCAGACCAATAAACTCTTAACGTTGTTATAACCTTTTCGACTTTTGATCATAAAAGCTCTTCAACATCTTAATCATTTGGTTTCTAAATATTTGAGGGGTTTGTGCACCACGGATGAGTCTTGATAAGATGTTTAAATGTTGTTGAATGCCACTTTCAACAATTTTTCAGCTGTATCTTGGTGTTTAGTTTTTATTGCCCAAAAAACCCTCGAGCCTAGATAGGATTACTGGCAATCCTTGTCAATTAAGTTAAGAGTCGAGACCAGAACCCGCAATTTCATTGTTGACAGACCATGTTATAAACGGTAGACAAACTACCTTAACCACTCAGCCACAGTGGCCAAATCTTGATTAGAAGAAACATGCGTCAGGCGAAGTAAAATTTTTAACCTTGATATCTGATGACATTTTGTTCTTTTATTGTATGAATGCATGTGGTACAAATGTATTTGGTAATTAGATGTAGGAATGATTGAATATTATGTTATTGAACATACAAGTTGCATGTTATATACATCATGAGGATGTTAGCAAGGTGATTTAGGTGTAGTTGGTTACATTTAATTAAATTTTGTGTATACTTTCTGGATTGCAAGGTAAGAAACCATTACATTTAAACTATCATTATGTTGACCTCTATATGGCTTTACCATATTACATGTATTTATATAAATTATCTTCCCTTTCTTGAATTTTATAAAGAGTTGTCTTTCATTGTTAAGTTTTGTTTTAATTACAATAAATAACAACAAAGTATTACTAGATTAGATACTGAAATAAAATTGAAAAAAATGTAATTCTAACTGTGGATACATACTTTCCCCAAAAGGGACATATCTCACATAATATTTATATCACAAAGTGTAAATTTTAGTTTGATATGTTTATTCCAGATCAAGATTCTCCTCCACCATATCACTCTGTATACCCCAGCATCTATCCCAGCCTGCACTTCCTAAATAGCCATGACTACCAGGCCAACCAATCAGATCACAGCAACACATCATCTCCTGAAAATAGTTTCTGTAGAAAATAAACAATCGAAATTATTGGTGAAAATGGTGCTATTTATGTAAAAAAATGTATGGTAGTTTTGTAGGTCTAGACAAGTAATAAGAAATGTCCTGTTTAGGACTGTTGTACTGGTCATGTTTCTAACCCACAATATTTGATGTGAAGTTTTACAAAATATAAGGAAAATAATGAACAATCTCATATTTTTAGTGGAAATTTCCCTCAGATAAACAAATTTAATCATTAAAGAGTATTTAAAGTAAACAGTAGTTTTAGAGAAAGGTGAACAGAGCACTCTAATTATTAAACAAATATTTTTAGTACTTTTAATGTTTAATTTTTCTATGTTTTAAAATAAGAATTTCTGTCTGGAAGATTTTGTGTTCTCGATATTTAAAAAAAACACCTTACAGTTTAATTTTTGATATGTTAAAAATGTTTATAAAAAAGCAGTTTTTTTGGTCATTTAAGAAGGAATATTTAGAATTAAGAGACTGTTTTAATGAAGATTTTTGCTAACATTTGAAAAACACATAGCATATTTAATGTGGTGAAAATGATATATTTATATATTGTAATAGATTAATACATTTATATACACTAAATGCATATTCAGAGTATATAACCAAGAGATCTTTATACTTTGTCTGTATTGTTCTTATTCCATTTCCTAGTTTAATGGTTGTTCCACAAAATACTATGTACACATCCAAGGTAGCACTTTTTCTGTATACCTACCACCCATGTAAATAAATTAGTCCATAACACATGTAACGTATAAAATTTGTGTATTTTATCACCACAATTATATATTAAAAGTGCCTTCCAGGGGTGGTGTTGTCAAAGTAATTTTTTGGAACAGCCTAAATCAGATCTTTCATAATAATGATATTATTAGATTATTTCTGTTGCTTTTTAATTTTGAAATGGATACTTTTACATGTACATAATTATTTTTCGTTAAAAAAAATAACAGAGAAGCTGAAAATATAAAAAAATGATTGAAAAGGAAATGATCCAAATGGAGGAAATTGGTGCATGCCATATTTATTTAAGAAATTTGTGTTGTAATATCTTTGTATTTGCTAGTCATAGAAAGACTTTAATATTTTTCTAATTTTGCTTTTTCTTTACCTTTCTATCTTTTCTTAATTAACATGATAATGCTAGTCATAACATTTTTATAGTCTGTAAATAGTGTGAAAATGTAATATGTCCTTTTTGATAAATATAGACTTTTTTTGTACACGTGTGGAAAGAGTACACTTTTGATAGCAGTATTACTTTTTTAATGTCTTTTTATTCTTTTTTTAATAAAGTCCTTTATATATAGATGTGTTTTTTATTAATGGTTCATAATTGACAAGTATACCCCAATGTCAGGGGTTTTCTCCGGCTTCCTCCACCAAGAAAAACTGGACAATTGCTGAAATTGCCTTTTAAACAACATTCAAACAAGCAAACACATATTAATGGTTGATAACACTGCCTATAACATATAGACAAAGTTTAGAAAGATTGTGCCAGAATGTATGTCATCTGTGAAATGTTTACTATGGGCAGATCTTGGGCTAGAATGAATAATCCGTACCCTTGATTTTTTGGTGAGTTAATCTGCAAAATATCACAACTTACATAGATTAACAGGCAGTCAAATTCAGTCATTTCCAAGCATTGTTTTTTAAGCTCACATGGACCAAAGGTCGTGAGCTTTTGCCATCACTTGGTGTCCGTCATTAACTTTTTCAAAAATCTTCTCTGAGACCACTATTTTTTTTACCCAGGATGTTGATCAACAGACAAATATGGCTGCTGTTACTAAAAAGAGAACATGGGTGTCAACACAGGTATTATTATCTCAAAAATTATAATAGCTATAGAGAAAACCGTTACTTCAAATTGATCAGCACATTATGGTCTACAATAGTTGCTATCAGTGTGAAGTTGTGTATTGGTTTCTTGTAGGAGTTATTGCCCTTTATTGACGATTTTTGACAAAATTTTGGGTATTTACAATATAACCTGAAAACTATACGAGGTAAAGTGAAACTGTAAATGGCAAAAATAATCAGCAATAAAAGCCCTAAAATTCACTTGATTGGTCTGAAATTGTCAGATGACTCCTTATAGGAGTTATTGCCTTTAAATGACAATTTTTAATGAAATTTTCTCTATTTGTCCTGTAACTTTAAAACTATGACAGCTAGAGTAAAACTAAAGCAACATTGATCATCAATACAAGCCCTACAATTCACTGTATTAGTCTGAAATTGTCAGATGACTCCTTATAGGAGTTATTGCCCTTAAATGGTAATTTTTTATGAAATTTTCCGTGTTTGTTCTGTAACTTGAAAACTAAAGCAGCTAGAGTGAAACTGTAAATTGCACAAATGATCAGCAATAAAGGCCCTACAGTTCACTTAATTGGTCTGAAATTGTCAGATGACTCCTTATAGGAGTTATTGCCCTTAAATTGCAATTTTTTTTATGAAATTTTCCATTTTTGTCCTGTAACTTAAAAACCATAACCTCTAGAGTGAAATTATAGATTGAAAAAATGATCATCAATAAAAGCCCTACAATTCTCTTAATTGGTCTGAAATTGTCAGATGACTCCTTATAGGGGTTATTGCCCTTAAATGAAAATTTTTTTATGAAATTTTCCATTTTTGTCCTGTAACTTGAAAACTATAGCAGCTAGATTGAAACTGTAAATTGCACAAATGATCAGCAATAGAAGTCCTACAAATGATTGCTTAGTCCAAAATTGCAAGATGACTCTATAGGAGTTATTGCCCTTTCATTATGAATTTGGACAAATAAAGTTTTTAGCTCACCTGACCCGAAGGGTCATGTGAGCTATTGCCATCACTTGGCGTCTGTCGTCGTCCGTCGTCGTCGTCGTCGTCGTTAACTTTTCTTCAAAAATCTTCTCCTCAAAAACCACTGAAGGGATTGCTTTGAAACTTTGCATACATCATCAGTAAAATGACCTCTACCAAGTTTGCCCAAATCATGGCCTCAGACCAACCAACATGGCTGCCATGGCTAAAAATAAAACAGAGGGGTCAAAATACAGTTTTTTGCTTATAGTTCAGAAAGTATAACAAATACAGGAAAACCGAAGAGACCTTCCTTCTTCAGCATCTAAAGCTCCACAAAACACTCCATTGGGTCAAAGTTGTATGATGACTCCTTGTAGGAGTTATTGCCCTTTAATTGTCAAAATTGATGATTTTTGCCATTTTTGCCTCAAAATCTTGAAAATTATTAGAACTAGAGAAAAAGTTAGCATTGCTTAATTGTTCTGCTCTATGAGGGCTACAAAAATGACTTTAGGGTCAAGATTGTCTGATTAACCGTTTAAGAGTTATTCCTCTTCAACTGTTTTTTTTATCGGTTTTAATTGATTTTTTTAAATCTTCTCCTCTGAAACAACTGAAAGCACTGCTTTGAAACTTTGTACACATCATCTGTCAAATGTCCTCAACCAAGTTTGCACCAACCATGGCTGCAGATTAACCAACCTGGCCACCATGGCTAAAAATTGGATGGGGGGGGGGGGGCGGTAAAATACAGTTTTCGGCTTATATTTAAAAAAGTGTTACAGATACAGGAAAACCGAAGAGACATGCCTTCATCTGCATGAAAAGCTCTACGAAACACTCTATTGGGTTGAAGTTGTATGATGACTCCTTATAGGAGTTATTGCCCTTTAATTGTCGAAATTGTTGATTTTAGCCATTTTTGCCTCAAAATCTTGAAAATTATTAGAACTAGAGAAAAAGTTAGTATTGCTTAATTGTTCTGCTCTATGAGGGCTACAAAATTGCCTTTAGGGTCAAGATGGTCTGATTAACCGTTTAAGAGTTATTCCCCTTTAACTGTTTATTTTAATAGGTTTTAATTGATTTTTTAAAATCTCCTCTGAAACCACTGAAAGTACTGCTTTGAAACTTTGTACACATCATCCGTCAAATGTCCTTAACCAAGTTTGCACCAACCATGGCTGCAGATTAACCAACATGGCTGCCATGGCTAAAAATAGAATGGAGAAAAAAGGGGGGGGGGGTAAAATACAGTTTTTGGCTCATAGTTCAAAAAGTATAACAGATACAGGAAAACCGAAGAGACATGTCTTTATCGGCATCAAAAGCTCTACGAAACACTCCATTGGGTTGAAGTTGTATGAGGACTCCTTATAGGAGTTATTGTCAAAATTGATTATTTTTGACATTTTTGCCTTAAAATCTTGAAAATTATTTGAACTAGAGAAAAAGTTAGTATTGCTTAATTGTTCTGCTCTATGACGGCTACAAAAATGACTTAGGGTCAAGATTGTCTGATGAACCGTTTAGGAATTATTCTCCTTGAACATTTTTTTAATCAATTTTAATTGATTTTAAAAAATCTTCTCCTCTTTAACCCATTAAAGGACTGCATTGAAACATTGCACACATCATCTTTAGGACGTCCTCTACCAAAATTGTGCAAATCATGACACCTGACTACCTATATAGCTACGTTAGCTTCAAATGGGGGGGGGATTCAAGAGAGTTTTCGACTGATAGTTAAAAAAGTATAACAGGTACAGCAAATTTGAAGTGAACCTCCCTTCTCCCTCTAAGCATCAAAAGCTCCTCCTTATAGGAATTATTATGACTTTTGCAGAAGTGTTGGGCAATTCCTTATAGCAAAGAAAAGCTGGATAGAAAAGGGTTGTTTGGTTTCAGATTCAGGTGAGCGATACAGGCTCCTGGGAGCCTCTAGTTGAATTATAAATTAGTCTACAACACACCTAGAGTAAACTGTAAATTTCTAAATTAACCTAAAGGACCATACCTACAAACCATTTAATTTTCATAAATTGTCCGATGGCACCTTATAGGAGTTATTGTATTTAACTAAAATTTTTGAAGAAATTTTTAGTTTTTGCACAGTAACTTAAAAGCTATAAAAACTAGATTGAAAGTGTTAATTCCAAAAATTTAAATATAGTTGAAGTCATTTGGATTTAAGGTGAGCGATTACAGGCTCCCGTGAGCCTCTAGTTTTCTGCCATGGATACCAATACTGTGTAAACATATCTTTTTTTTCGTCTACTACTAGAGAAAATTTCAGTCTCTGTTGAATAGTTGTCAGCTTTCAAATCACTTCTTTACTAAGCATACAAGTAGGTGACTGTTAAATGGGACATCTCTTTCTGTCCAATACAGAACGCTTTCGCGTCGCCCTTCACTAGACGAGAGTGTTTATACAGGTTTTCGCTTATCTGCTTTCTAAGAGCTGTGTAGTGCTGGCACTGCCAAGTAACAGTTTGCAAACTTTTAGTATAAGACCAGTATAATTCTGCCCCTTTATTACATTAAAGTCTTAAGGACTTGATTTTGGTGTGAATCTGTTTCCCTCACTTGTCAGGAAAATGCATGTTCCAAAATTATATATAAACCATTTTAATTAGTTGATTTGCTCTTACGATTAGAAGCAAATAATTCTGTCCCTTTATTACATTAAAGTCTTAAGGGCTTTAAATAGACATATCCGGTATTAAAATTGTAAGAAGATGCGCGAGTTCGTGATGTTACTGAATTCAATGTATTCTCAATTCGTCTGACCTTGAACGTGTTTTATCATAGTTATATGAAAACGACAAATAACAAATATCAATACTGATGTATGTTGCATATGTACGTCAACATTAATAAATCACCTAAAAGTACCGCTGCAAAACAAAACGTGAAATCGTAAGTTGATATCATGAAAGATTAACAGAAGTTATGACTTTGTTCGTGTTTTGTTTAGTATACAATTCGAAGTACTTTGTCTAAAGAAATATAAATCGTCACTTGTATGTGTTTTGGTCGATGTAACTGATTTCGATCAACAACGGTCAAGGGTAAAAAAAATATCTAGAAGTTCTTGCCATCTTTTAAACCTCTTTCACGTATTCGGAAATTGAACAAATCATTAAAAAAACACATTTGTGTTATTCTAAACCATCCACAACTTGTTATTCCAAACCATATCTTTAATATATGTTATCAGCTTGTAGTGTTTCAGACGGTACATTTGATATAGAGCTGATTTGCAAGAAAACCCGATTGTATAATTGACTACTTAATTAATTGATTATTGCACCTTCAACATGCAATTTCAAGGCATTGTAAACCATATCACATGCATTTCCATAGCTGAAAAACGGCCCGTCTTAGGAAAATTGTTAGTAACATATATGATTTGCAAATAATCTCTTTCACGTATTGACACAATCGAGAACAGGGGCCTCGGCGGACGATTGGTTAAGCTAGTTCGTCGTCTATTGATTACGTGCTCAGAGGTGTGTCAACACTGGGGTTGCGGGTTCGGGTCTCACTGCGTGCACGGTGAGCTCGACTCCAATCTTAATTGACAAGGATTTAGTTTTTCTACAAAAGAACAGGAGTTTTCTCCGGGTACTCCGACTTCCTCCCCGACTAAAAACTGGATGCTATAATTTAGCTGAAAAATTGCTGAATTTGGCCTTACACATCATTCAAACAAACAATCGAGAACATGAGTAGCTTTAACGTTAAGCAAGGAGCATATTAGTCACCTTTTGTATCTGGGTCAAACACGTGTAGCAAACATAACACACAACATACACCGAGACAATATAGTTGCTTTGATTTGTTTTGGTTCTCCATGCTGACATTGTGGACAGTCGAACACTAGCAAATCTCTTCGGGCTCAGTTTCCGTTTTCAAATGACTGACTTAAAGATAAATGACTATTGCATAATTTTATATGTGAGAGCCAATGTTTCATTTAAGTTCACCCGAGCTAAAGCTTAGTAAGCTGTCGCCATCGTCCACCAAACCTCAAACTTTTCAAATTTTATTATCTTTTAACTTGATATATAAAGATTACTATACGGTAGAACATTCTCGAAAAATTTAATCCTCATCGTTTTTCAGCTCAAACTTTAAAATGCTGTCAAGACATTTGATTATGTCAGTTATTTAATTAAAGTAAATATTCTTGTTCTGTAATAGTGACATAAACATTGAAGAAATAGAGTCATGCAAGTGTGGTGACAGATACTTAAAAGTGGACACATCTCCCCCTTTTCTCCATTATTTGTGTTTTCGCACAGTTTGAGAGGCCTTGGACTGTTATGTATACGTTCTATGGAGTCTTTATTATGTGTCAGGGCCTCAGTGGCCAAGTTGTTTAGGTAGCTAGTCATCTACTATTGATCACGTGGTCTGTCATCACTGGGACAGTGCCACTTGTACATTAAATGCCTAATTCATTTGTCAAACAATCAATGTAGTTCTTTTTGGCGATATTTTGTACCTTATCTATAGGGACGACAACTGAACATACCGGTATTCAGGCAAGGTGTACCGGGCGTACGCCCCCCCCCCCTTAAAAAGAGAGAGCGAGAGAACGAGAGGGTAAAGCCAGCTAAAAGAAAGGGGCCAAAGTAAAAAAAAGAGTCTAGAAAACTTTGTCTGGATGGCTACCAAATGCTTAGATTCCCCGAGCTTCCGGAGGGCTTCGCTCCCCTGGACTACCTTCCAGGGCGCCGCCCTGGACCTGTTGGGGGCCTAGAGCGGAGCCCAAACCCTTTTAAGCCTCCCCTAACACAAATTCCTGGCTACACCTTTGGTATTTGTCATATAATGTAGACGGTGCTTTGGCAACATCCGGGTTTTGTAAATTGAATGCTGCTTTTGTGCCCATGGAGATTTTTAAAATCCAAGAAATGCAGAGTATGACATAGATAGTTTAGATCATTCCTATGGCCCGAGAAATATGAAACCACGATTTTATAAGGCTCTGCAATCATCGGCATTAAATATGAGAAGAAGACAAACGATGTTACGTAACAAACATTATTAATGTGTTTACTTCAAAAATAACAGAATGGGATTGGAGATCATGACAATATATTTGTATATACTTGTATCATCACAACAGTATATTTTTAACAATAGAAAAACCCGTATGCTTTTTCGGAAACCATTAAAAATTCACATATTAATCATAAAAAGAATTAAAATAAGTTACATATAAATTTCAACATAATTATGTTTTTGTCTCAATCCCACAAATGTGTGAAAAAAAATTATAGGTTTGTAGCTAGATATACTAAGAGCTTTGAACTTGTCCTTGAACTTGTTAGATGTCAATTTAATGTAGATTGCAGATCCGACCATTTTGACATCGTTGGTAAATGTACGTCAACATAAATAAATCAGAAAATATAGCTGATGGTGCAGAAAAAGTAAAAAACTCTAAACAGTAATGCAATTGTTATAAAGTTTGTTTGGTTAACTGTAAAAACCTATATTTTATTAGATGTTGACGTTGGTAGTGTTTTCATAATCGTTCGTTTTACCGTCTCTCATAGCCATATACTTTATCTTTGACAGTAAAATGACCAATTGAAACTTGCAAACAAAACTTGGACCTTTCTTTCCAGTCTGAAAATAGCTTGAGTGGACGCATGCTGACAATAACATTTATAAGCACGTGTATATACATATATATATATATAATAAAGAAAATGTTAAATAAATGCATTAGACATTTGTTTTACTGTTTCAATAGTAACGTTGTCGAAAACTTATCCTCTTTTCAACTGAATTCGGTAGACTTTTTGCGCAACTAAAAGGATCTGCTGTACCTCGAAGCGCATTAAAAACTAGTTAATAAGACAATGCAAGAATATGGTTATATTTATTTCGTAGTAGGGTTGTCCCTACCCGGTTGTCGTATATGCTTCAAAAGGCTTGATTCTGTCCCTACCCGGTTGTCGTATCCGCTACAAAAGGCTTAATTCTATCCCTACCTGTTGGTCGTATCCACTATAAATGGCTTAATTCTGTTCCTATGCGGTTGCCGTATCCGCTACAAAAGGCACCTTTCTGTCCCTAGAAGACTCTTATATAGTATAACTAGTACAGAAATAGTATGATATAAACAGATTGTTGTCCGGTTGCAGTGCTTTACCATGACATGTCAATAAATATATTCATTTTATTTCACTTAATACCTATTTTCGTGGATTCTAGCTGCCCGCGAGTTTAAGAATAACCCGGGGTATTTAAATCACCGGAAGTTAAGATGTTTGTTTTTTTTTCAGTTCACGATTTTGATTTATTAAAATTTGTATACTCGTTATTTAAGAAGCAACGTTTGGTTGTTTTGATCCAGACATATACAAACAGGTATGGATGTTATTATGTCCTGTTGTGTATTTCAAACTGTAAACTTACTAACCATAAACATTTTCATACGCACAGAAGTAAAATAGGCAAGGTTTAATACCTGAATGGACCAACCACGTGACATGGTGTACTACTAGTACTTTATCCTGGTCTTCTGTGTTTGTTGTCAATTAATTGGGTAAAATTATAAATTACGCGTAACGTAACTTGTGTGTTTTATATTAAAATGTCTATAATGATAATGTTTATTTTTTTCTTGTTGATTTTCACACTGTGTTAAAGCGCAGACTCATAAACACTTTTAGGGACCAGGAAGGAACCCATTAAGAGGTCAACAACTTTTTATTTTTCCCAAAACAGATAACAGTACATTTTAAAGGACGATAACAGAAAACATCAATTTACATGTGCACACGTGTAATAAAGCTATGGAGCAGAGAAATCTACATCAATTAATATTTGCCATAGCAACTATTATGTGATGGTATGTAAAATATTTAAGAAACGATGTGCATAAAATGAATTATCAGATAACAGAGAAAAAATACGTGAAACAGTTAACAGTGTTTTGACTAAATAAGTATTAACAGCAAACAGGTTTTTTTTTCATTTTAAAAGTTAAAAACATTGTGAAAATTTAAGAAAACAAAACAACTAATTATTGAAAAACATTAAGCAATATATTTTCAAAAATAGTCAGCAGAATAGTAAGAATGCCCTAAACATATTAACAGAAAAAAAGATTATTGTTGTTAAATTTTGATGACATAAGAGTTAGGTAAGCGGGGTGTTTAAGTTGTCTTCCTGAATGTGTCTCGTAAAAAGCAGAAACTGTCGAGTATTTAAAAAACAATTATATATATATATATATATATATATATATATACGTCTACAAATTAAGCCCAACACTGTTTGAATTAGATTTTTAACAGTCAAATTTTTGCTTTCCCTCAGCGGGATTCGAACTCACACCGTTGTGACACTGTGGCACCAATTCGCCTGCACTATGTCCAGCGGTCTAGACCCCTCGGCCAAATCCGCTATATAAAAATATAGCTTCATTAACCGGGGTGAATCTTAGACATATATTTATATACGTATCAGGCTTCTGTCGTTTAACTTTTTTATCCAATAACTTTTGTTTCGAGTTACGGAAGGCCGTCAGTGCCATGTGGTGTTTTTATTTTTAAGCCGTTATAGCGATTAAGCTTACTGGTTATAACGACTTAGCTAACTCGTTATAACGACTTAGCTTACTCGTTATAACTACTAAGCTTACTCGTTATAACGACTTGGCTTACTGTTTGTAACGACTAAGCTAACTCGTTATAACGACTAAGTTACTCGTTATAACGATTTGGTAACTCGTTATAACGACTTTAAACGTCCAAATACTTAACAATTTATTTTGACTTGTTCAACTCTAATGATTTCAAAACAAATTAATGTTGCTATAAGCTTTGTAAGATTATACTATCTGTTGTAAATTAAAATAAGTAATGATCTATAGTATACATAATCAGTATTGCCTTTCTAATTTCATGCTTGTGTATTATTATTTATTTACCAATTTCGATGTTACATTTAAGTTGCCGTCTGATTACTTTATATTATGTTAGTATTCAACAAATAGGGTCATTGAAAATGAAAAGTTCAAGTTCAATATTAGAAAGGACATGAAGTGTCATAATTATGCGAAAAAATCAAATGACGAGTTAGTATTCTCATCATGGTAACGCTAACGGTAAGTCGTTATTATACAATTAATGACTTTGATACAGGTCACTATCAGGATTTATCAGACAGAGAAAATGTGATATTCACCAAGCCGCTATACGAGGTAAATACACATTTTTGAGGGCTAATAAATCCTGATAGGGACCGTATATCAAAGTCATTAATTGTTTTATTACATGAATAAAACCACCATCTCCCTTGATAAAAAAAACTGATGATGTATTTTCTACTGGAGCACCTGCTTACATTTTGTAATTGTTGTAATGCTAGTTACCCTTAATATGTTTTATTTAATACTGCATTTTGATATCAATTTGCTGATAATCCTGAAATTCCAGTTTCAAATATTGAGAAGAGTAAATCAATACATCGAAGAACCGACGTTTCTCATACTACTATGTAGTATTTGTTGTTGACACGCACGTACGGTGTATGTATAGCTGACGTCATTGAATTGTGTACTATTAATACAATCGATCAATCGATTTGATTGGACGACTGAATTTATTAAGACGGCTATTCTGATTGGCTAAAACATAAAAACCAGGTCGATATCGGATTCCGCTTGACTACTATGCAGCGGAATCGTGCAGCGTACAGACATTTTATGTAATTTTAGTACTGTTGCGATTTATCGTGACCCGAAAGTTGTTTTTTGACCAATCAAAAACACGCAAAATTCTATTTATGTAAAATAAAACAAGATAGTAAGTCATTATAACGCGTAAGCATAGTCGTATAACAAGTAAGCTAAGTCGTTATAACGAGTAACTAAGTCGTTATAACGAGTAAGCTAAGTCGTTATAACGAGTAAGCTAAGTCGTTATAAGCAATAAGCTAAGTCGTTATAACGACAATTAAAAAATTAAACAGCATGGCACTAACGGACTTCCGTAGTACGGCATTAAAATGTTGCTAAAATACTTATTAAATGTCACGATTCGGGAATTCCGGTTACAAATGCATCTTTTATCGCAGGTGTATACATATGTACAATATTGACAAAAAAACTTGTTTGCAGGTCCAGGATTGAAAATTGTGAAGATGATCTAGTCCTTGTTTCTAAAACGAACTACGAGTCAGAAAATTCCTCATACATGTACGTGTTTTGAATAAGTCACGGTATGAAGTGCATGTGCTTATGCAAAGCAAAAATATAATAATCGGAGTAGAAATTTATTACAAAAAAGGCATTCTACATTCCAGCTCGCTCTACTCTCGCCATATGTACAAGAATTTGCACTGCACGCCACCCCACTAAAAATTACATGTATAAAAATAGAACGAATAATCGTACCCTCGCTTTTTTTAATCCGACAAATCACAAAATTAACTTTGGATTATAACGGCAGTAAAATTTGGCCTAGTATAAAAACTGCAAGAATTATTTTCGTTATATCTTGGTTCTGATTTATAGGTTACTGTTTAATCTACAAAAAACCAAATTTGTATACAGTCATGTGAAAGTCAACTAAATAAAATTTATCAACTAATGGGTGTTTTGATTATGAAATCGTCTCTTTTCTCTTCTGTCTTTCCTCATTCTATCTTTTTTCTTGCTGTATACGACAAAGTCAAAGGTAGCATGTTGGTCATCCACTTCTTCATTTTCATCTTCGTCTATACACGATGAATTTTCAAATGGCAAAATTTCCAGATCTTCAAGATTTTGTGAAGAATTCTCAGTGACTGTTAAATCAGCTTTAGCCATCACGTCTTCACCTTCGGGTACATCTTGTCTGTTATCTATATTAGAACGTCGCGTTCCACCATGCACCATAGAAGAGAACAACAGGTTCAGTTTTTCTAACCTCTCTGTTATATTGTTTTTTGAAGAATGCTTCCAACCTTTAGAATGACTGGTTGCAATACTAAAGAGAGGTTCTTCGCTATTAATCAATGTCATCAATGCTGGATCCAAAACAGCTTCAAGGAAAACTGTGTCTATGCATATGTCTGTTGCTATTTTCTCGAACTGTTCGCCTTGTATTTGAAGATTTTTCCTTATTTTCTGCAATGTAAAGAAAGTTTGCTTAGCGTTTCCATGTTCTTTAACGGCCGACAGCAATTTTATGTTCTGTGATAAATTTTCGAGGAACCAATTAAAGGCCTCAATTTGCAGTTCACATTGTTTCCATTCTGGTAAACTGAAATTCGATATTTTATCCCTTAAGTGTAATTTCAATTGCTGAAGCTTCTTTATGGCAACATCAATCCGGGTCTCACAATCAACAGTTAATGTATCCTTTTGCTTTTTAAGGACAGCAAGTCTATCTGTCCTGTTTCCAACTAGTTTAGTTATTTCGGTTCTCAGAAATGCAAGGTCCTTTAAAACGGAATGGTCATACTTCCCTGTGCTGACACGGTCAGAGACTTCTTCAATTGATTGGACATTTCGACATTCTCGATGATCCAATAAGCAGAGGACACAACACATTTTGGAGTGGTCCAAGCAAAATATTTCATATGTTTTTCCTTTGTGTTCAGCACATGGCTCCATATTACGAACATACAACCCCAACGTGTTTAAACTGCCAAAAACGTCGGTAATTTTATGTTGTTTGGAGTCCTTTAAACGTTTGTGGAAAGAATCGAGACATGATTTGCACATAAATTCGTTGCATTCTTGACACCAGCAGATAGCTTTAACGTTTTCTTCTATCCGAGCGCAAGGGTCGCATTGCGGGTCACCTGTAGCATCACTGATAGCTATGTCTGAAAACATCGCATTGTCAAATGGCAATTCCGCCACCCATTTTTCTATGGACATTGCCGGACCCAAGCCTGTTGGAGTTGTTACTGTTATTCGACACACTGGACATGGGAATGAGCTACTTTCGCTTTTCATTGTAGCTTCTATATACGTGTGTAAACATGACTCACAAAAGGCATGAAGACATGGTAATTGCTTTGGATTTCTAATTTTTTCCAGGCAGACTGGACAGTCCAACTTTTCGTCCTCTAGGACAGCGGCTGTTGCCATCCAACCGTTTCTCACTTACTGTTTTGTTGCAGCCAAGGGAAATAGAAGGAACGGGGACGGAAACTAAGAAATTAACACTTGGAAGTTAATAACATTCAAGTCACGTCTATATTTAGATGCAATGGCGTTTTCAACCACAAATCAATACACGTGACGTCTGAGCAGGGACTAGGTTCCTGGTCTGAGACATTGTTTTAGACTGAAACTTTTATCATTCCAGATCTTTTTGTTTTCCTCAATTAATAATTACCTACGTAATTAACGAATACGGATCAAAACCGATCGATATAATGAATTTATAAATGATATAAGAACACAGATGTCGACATTGCTAACTCCAAATCACGGCTCCAAATGCGGTGCAATTTTCAAGAGCCATCCATTACTGCTGTCGTGTGACTAATTTACATGCGCCTTAGTATCCGTCGTATCAAAGCTCAATGGAGCCTACGGCGTATACATACAAGTACAGATACAGAACAAGTGAATTTAAATCTCACGTGGTAAAGACTAAGGTATGTTTTAAGTAAGAAACAAACAGCAATCGGATTCCTGCATGATGAATTTAGGGGCGATTATTGTTCCTCTTTTGTTTAATAATCCAACAAATTACATAAGACAAACACATAATAGTTGAAATATTTAGCCTTTTATGAAAACATTTTGTAAGAATCTGTTTGTGTCTGTCTGTCTGTCCTTTTGACTGGGTTCCATTCTAAATATTTTACGTCAACGTTCAGTCCCTTCTTTCGAAAACATTTTTTAAGAAAATATGTCCGTATCTGCCCTTCCTTTAGCGGTTCCTAAAGATTTTTTATTGTTTTAATGTTATTATACGTTTACCTTCTAGAGTATCATATAACGGTAATAAATTGAGGATATATGTATCTTAAATTAAAAAATATATATATTATAGCTCATATAAAAGCCAGCAAGCCGTATACATCAGGCTATGTATACGTCTACAGCCGTATACATAAGGTTAACCATAGCCAATCAGTTGATGCCGTAGTCAAAAGTAGTGCTTAAAAAAACCAAAGTAGTTCTGCTTTCACTTTGCATAAAAATTGTAATTCTGAATGAACATGTTTAAAATTAAGTTTATATGATGCACAGATATTTTAGAAGTGAAATGAATCCAAATTTAATAATTTCCAGCAAGTATTAGATTTTGTACGAAACTTAACAGACTGACACCTGTTTCTATCCATCTGACAACTGAAACTAGCTCTATTTGTGACGTCATTTTGTAAACTTTATAAAACATTCTTATTAGACTTTAATATTGTTGTGCCGGTCAGATATTTTTAGCGAAGACATGGTATTTTGAGAAAATAAGGGTGTCACTAATAGTGAACTTAAGGTAAATTCAGTATTCTATAAAATGTTATAATGGTCACCTATGTAAATCTATTTAGTAGAGGTTAACCATAAAGCATATTTTATATCTAGTCTCGATCACCCAGACGCATATATAATAGCGTCTGGGATCACCTTGTTGTAATTTCGCTACCAATAGGTGGAGACAAAACAATAATTCTTTTTTTAGGGCCCTATTTTTAAACCAGGAAAACCATGCATACTTATAATATGACGTCACATTCAGATTCACTCTTGATTGTGCACAACAATAATAATTAATTGATAAAGTGCTATTTTTTAAAATATTCAAATGTAAACTTCGGCACAATTTGTTATACACTTCTTGATATGAACGGAAGTAATTCTTTAGATAATAAAAATATCATCCAATCAAAAATTACGCCCAGTTTTTGGCGTAATGGTAACGAGTTCTATAGAGATGAATCAAGACGCACAACTGTAATTAAGCGTCTGGGTGATCGAGACTAATTTTTAATCCCGTATGGGGCCCATGGGAAAACTTATAATGGCCGAATTCGTTTCGCTTCAATTGTAAAAGTTACATTAGTGCCAAAGTGTCTAATCCAATCATGTTTTAAGTGATGTAAATGAAATAATGTGATAAATATGTTTGTAGTAAAGCAGATTTTCACTGTCGACAAAATAAACATAAAACGTTCTCAGGTTGTAGATTCTTTATTTTGTGTTGAGATTTTAACAATTACTATAACAATCAAAACCCTCACATGACGTGTAAGGGTCAATCGCAACTACCTTTGTAAAATTATAGGTACATACAACCTTAATAAGAATATTCACAAACTGCAAAGCTAAGAGTGTTTTTCCAAAGCAATTGGCATAGTCCGAAATGCATAAATAATATATTTAAACGAAGCTTTCAACAGCGACGAACAAAACCAAACATGGCTGTTCAATATCTCTTCTATAACTAAATAAGAACAAAGAAAGATCAAGAAATTTCCCTCCAAAACATTCATATGATCTAATCTAACCAATCCAAACTAAATTAACTAACTTAACAATAGGTACAGCCAAAGGCAAATAATTAATAAAACGCAATACAAGATAAAATAAAAGTACTGAAATACTGTTTACTACGAATAAGCAAACAATTAGAAACTTCTAGATTTTAATTACTGAATACATAATCTAAAGTACATATACAGAAAAAATATAATATAAAATCCACTGTGCTACATACTCCCCCTGGCCGGAAAATGCCTCAGGAGTTAGTTAGTGGTGCTCTTAAAATGTCCAGTATGGTATGACCTGCTTCATTCTGTAGATTTTTTAACAAATCTGATTCTGTTGCAAGGAAGATGATACAGTTTACTCGTTTCTCCCAATCAGCTTTGCTGGTAACGGCTGATTTAGAGGTATCGTAATCACCAGATGTGAACCAAGAAGGTGGTCTTCGTTCTCTGGTAGAGCGACGAACAAGAAGTTGGGTCTCTTCATTATCTTCAACATCACTCTGAGATGATTCACTGTCAGGTGTGTCTTCCTGTCTAATCTCAGGTAAAGTAGGTGGCGAAGCGCTTCTGTCTGCAGAATGATCTTCAGAGACACTGTCATCAGTGTCAGTAGAAGGATAGGCGTCCCCATCCTCTGCATTAAATGTATCTTCAGTCTGCTGAACAAGTGAGTCTTCAGTGATGGACGAATCACTGAACACTGGTTCCTGACTAATTATCAAATAACCATCATCTGACTCATCTGATGAACTGTCATCTAAGTTGTCAGTCTGTGGTTGTTCCTGTTCTTCTTGTTTCTGCAACGATCTTCTTTTCGTAGGTATTGGCTGTTCACGTTTTCTTCTGGGAGCAGGTGTTGGAGTATCTACAACATGCTGCTTTTTCCTTGGAATAGGTGTAGGAGTGTCAACGACATAGCCAATCGGTAACAGTAGGTTACGATGAAGAGTTCTTGTTTGTCCTTCACCGTTTTCCTTGCGTACTGTGTACACTGGTATATCATCGTTAGGTTGACTTACGACAAGGTAGGTTTCTGGTTCCCATTTATCTGCCAATTTATGTTTTCCGTCAAACACTACTGTTTTCACTAATACACGGTCTCCTGGTTTGATGACAGCTCCTCTGATCTTTACATCATAACCCTCTTTTTGTTTTTGTCTGGCTTTTTTGGCTGCTTCCGTGGCTAATTGGTAAGCTTGTGAGAGATGGTCTCTCAACTCGGCAATACACTTGGAACTTGGTTGTTGTTCATCGATACGTAGTCCTAATGTCACATCTATTGGCAGTCTTGGATTGCGTCCAAACATTAATACATACGGCGTTTGTCCAGTTGACTCGTGTCTAGTGCAGTTGTAAGCATGCACCATGGGTCCAAGGTATGCTTTCCAGTTCTGTTCCTGGTGTGGTTCTAGTGATTCCAGCATGTTCAGCAGTGTTCTATTGAACCTTTAACACATCCCGTTACCCATTGGGTGGTAGCTTGTTGTTCTTGACTTCTTCATTCCAGTCAATAGGCAGAGTTCTTTTATGACTTTACTTTCAAAATTGGTGCCTTGATCAGAATGAATCCGTTCTGTTATCCCATAATGAACAATAAAGTTATGAAAGAATGATTCTGCTTTTGTCTTTGCTAACTGGTTTCTTGTAGGAATGGCCTGCGCATATCTTGTAAAATGGTCAGTGATTACCAAAATATGCTGATATCCACCTTTGAATCTCTCCAAAGTTAAATAATCCATGCAGACCAATTCTAATGGTGAAGAAGTTGCAATGGGTACCATAGGAGCTCTTTGATTAGTTGGTGTTTTTCTTCTTAAGCATCGTCCACACTGTTTAATCCATGCTTCGGTATCTCGATACATTCCAGGCCAATAAAAACGATCTCGGAGTAGGGATAGAGTTCTGTCCTTTCCTGGATGTCCCATGTCATTGTGGAGGGCTTGTAAAACTGTTGTTATATGCTCAGAAGGTAACACCAATTGTTTACGTTCCTCATTCTCTATAGTTGTTTTTCTGTATGATACTCCATTAAAGATCTTCAAGCGGTTATATTCTTTAAAAAGAGAGTTTTGACTGGAGTCTTTCTTTGGTGGTTTCGTGTTTGACTTAATGAACTCTGTACACTGTCTGATGTTTTTGTCCTGAGCTTGAGCTTTAGCCCAATCAACCATATCTCCGATGTTAGTTGCCGATAAATCCTGTTCCTCATCAACTACATGAGGAGAGACGGCTATACTTTCCACATATGACTACTGTACAATGAAGTCACAAATCGCTTACACAGACTCACTAGATATTGTGCATTTATCCGAATCTTGATCCATTGGAAGACGGCTAAGTGCATCGGCATCCATGTTGCTTTTGCCTGGTCTATACTTAATGTCAAAATTAAAAGCGGATAAAGCTGCAAGCCATCTGTGTCCTGTCGCATCAAGTTTGGCAGAGGTCAATACATATGTAACAGGATTGTTATCTGTAAATACTGTAAATTTTTGTCCAGATAAGTAATCCTTATACTTGTCGCATATAGCCCATTTAAGAGCTAGAATCTCTCGCTTATGTGGGGGATAATTCCTCTCAGCTCTGTTCAATCCACGACTCCCATAGCTGATAACTCTTTTTATACCCTGTTGTTCCTGATACAAGACTGCTCCTAGTGCGTCACCATAGGCATCCGTATGAAGTTCATATGGCAGAGAATAATCGGCATAACCTAAGAAGGGAGATGTAACAAGTTTTTCCTTTAGCTCTATAAAGGCTTCCTCTTGTGGTTTTCCCCAAGTCCATACTTTCTTTGCAGATGTCTTTGATTTCCCTTTCTGATGTTTCTTTACAGGCGTTGGTATGAGATCTGTTAATGGTCTGCTAACTTGACTGAAATTTTGGATAAAACGTCTGTAATAACCAAGGAATCCAAGAAACCTACGAACATCTTCCGGTGTCTGTGGCTTTGGCCAGTTTATAACTCGTTCAGTCTTTGATGGGTCGATCTCAATTCCTTGTTCGGATACAATGTGACCAACAAATTTCACCTTTCGTTTGAAAAATTCACATTTCTTTGGCGATAGTTTAAGGTTAGCTTGCCTCATTCTTTCAAAAACAAGTTGCAGGTTTCGAAGATGATCTTCATATGTTTTCCCAAATATAATTACGTCATCTATAAATACACAGCAACTTTTTAAATTGAGATCGGCCAAAACATTTTCCATAAGACGCTGGTATGTCGCGGGTGAATTAGTCAGTCCAAAAGGCATACGATTCAACTCATAAAATCCTAACGGTCCAACTGAAAAGGCTGTTCGTTCTTTGTGATCTTCAAAAATTTCCACCTGATGATATCCTGATTTAATGTCAATTATTGAAAAGAAACGGTTTACTGCTAGACAATCAAGCAATTCTTCTATACGAGGCAAAGCGTAGCTATCTTTTTTTGGATATTTTATTAAGCATTCTATAATCCACACACATCCTTAAACTATTATCTTTTTTCTTAACCAATACCACATTTGATCCCCATGGAGAATGTGACTGTCGAATAATTCCTGCATCTAATAGTTGACGCAAATGGTCTCGCACTTCCTCATACATGGCAGGTGGTATCCTTCTATACCGTTGTTTGAAAGGCTTATCTTCTAACAGATCTATTCTGTGCTTGACTAAATCGGTGTGGCCTAGGTCATTGTCGTCTCGAGAAAAGATGTCATGATATTCCAATATAAGGTCTTTTCCTTCTTGAAGTTGTGTGTCAGATAAATCACTTCGAGTTATTTCAAACTTGTCCAAAAGGGATGGTTCGTTAGGATGACAATTGATACTATTAGGTGTTGATTGAATAGTAACTGGTTGAAGTTCACATATTATGCCTTTAGGTGGTATAGTGATAGTCCTGGTAGTAACATTAGACAACTGTACTATGACTGGCTTATTACATTTATATTTGTACTCATGAAGTCTCGGTTCCACATCTAAATCTTCAGGTTCAAAAGCTAATTCTGATGTTTGATGTATAACTGGAGTAGTCCGATAAGGTATCTGTTCATCCCAGTAACCTTCTATCTCAACAGAAGTATTCGGTAATATAGTAACATTTGATGGCTCTGCATTCCTAACTATAGCTAGTCGATTCATATTCTTTCTAAGTTCTCTCTCCTGTAGTGTAATACTCCTAAATGTAAGGTACCATGATGTCGAAATATTGGCCTTCTGTAAAAAATTCTCTGCATATTGTTGATGAAGGTCTTGAAGCATTGTATTGAAAATATTTGTAAGAATAAGAAGAGGAATGTGTTGATTATAGTTGCTGTCAGGTACAACCAACATGGGGTATGTATGACGTATAGTGTTGCCAGGTGTCGTAATTTGAACTTCAATGTAACCTGAGTATGGAAGTTGTGTTCCTCCAGCACATTCAATGTCTAAAATATCATTTATGGTATTAAGTGGTATATTACAGGCAAGATGTTCTTGGTAATAGGATTCACTAATAGTCGAGACTGTAGAACCTGTATCTAGCAAACTTGGTGTTTCCTTTCCTCCTAAAATTACTAAAGCTTCTGTGGGCTTTCCAAATAATCCTGGTGGTGACCTTTTGGCTAAATTATTCTTAATACAGGGACCATTAACTCTCTTACTCAAGCCTACTACTGGCCCCGTGTCATAGGCTTCTTCCAGTTTAAACCTCTCTTAGTGTGGTCAAATCTAACAGCACATCCTCTTTTATAATGTCCATACTGGCCACATCTATAACACTGTGGTTCATCATATATCAATGGTTGTTGTGCTGGTATCAACTCTTGTTGCTGTGGGTGTGATGTAGGTTACTGTTGTGATGGCATTTGTCGACTCTGATAGTTTTGTCTCGGAGGTCTACCCGAATCTCTATACCGATTTCCATATTTACGCCTAAACGATCCTCTCTTTTGATATCCTTGTTGTTTAAAGGTATCAAAGTCCTGGACTAGTTGTTGAACAATTCCTTTCAACTCATCAATGTCTGCCTTTTCAACAGGTCCGGGTTGTGTAGCTTTGGTGGCTTTGGCTGTATTTGGTTTTGACTTCTTGTCTTTCTCATTTGGCTGTACTTCGGGTTTGTGATCGCTCTCGATCTGACGTAGAGCTACTCTCAAAACATCAAACTCCATGATGCTTTCATACTTATGACCACTGATATCCTTTAAGTCCTTTCGTAATCCGGTCCATAACATTGTATGAAGCATCCTGTTTGCTTCAGATTCATGTACGGCTTCCTTTTCCTTTGCACGTCCCATTATATCTTCTAGGCGACAACTCCAAGTGGTTACGTCTTCATCATCTTGTTGCCTTGCACTGTAGAAGTCTTTCAATATTTCTTCTTTATTAACAACATTTCCATATAAACTATCCATCTTGTGCAGTATTTCCTCTATGGTAGCATGTGGTCCAAGTCTCATAGCTATGACGCCTGCTTGACCTCTCAGTGATCTTCTTACAGCCGTGTTTACCATATCCTTATCATATGTTTTGTCCCGAAGAAGGCACTGTACATCATTTCTCCAAAGTTCAAAAGTGGACTCCGATTTATTTCCCGAACCGGAGAAAACATTGACCTTGGGTGGTTGTGATGAAATAATCTTCGGTTTCTCTTTTGGTTTAGCTCCTCCATAAGATGATGGTAAAGTCAACGAGTGAAATAAAGGTTTCTTTTCTCTGCCATCTTTTTGTGCAAAGTACTCCTTTAATCGCTCTTCTAATTCCTCGGGGCTGTCTGTCTTAGATTTAATACCCATAGCCTTTATTGCTTTTAATAAATTAATGTCATCCATTGGTATAAATCCTGGATTAGTAGGGTTTTCAGTCACTTCCTCTTTTGTATTACTAAATGCCATGTTTGATTAATGTGCCAGTAAATTCAAGTTGTTCAATCAATCAAACACACGAACAAAATCGATGAGTAAAATAATATATCTGTATTAATAGATATTTGTTTGTTGATTATGTATGTCAATAATGTCTCTGAAGTTGAATATAAAATACTGTAAATTAAATATACTATACACAAATAAAATAAAACATGCAATACGTACCAACTGTAACTGTAAACTACTGCAACCTGCAAATACCTATAATTATTTTAATCGGGAGAGAGGATTAATAATCTCGGTTTTTTTAAATTAGGATATATCTATCAAATCTAAATTATAACTAAAATTCAACCTTGATCAGTCTTACATCTAAACCCAAAAATTCGCATCAAAATGATGTTGGGGCTTATCAGTATCATTGGGTCACATGAGCTGTATGACCAATTAAACTGTCAGTCCAATTATAATTTTTGATGGTGATAAATACCAGATGACTCTAAAACAGTAGTTGCAGATTGTCAAACATTTTAAACTTGAAGATGTTTATGGAATTCACTTGGTTATTATTGTTTGTATTGTTTGTTGTTTGTAAATGAAAGCTTATAATTAGACAATGTCCAATTTTCATTGTTTTAATTTTTTAAAGGAAAATCATCTTTAACAAATCCATTATTTTATTTATTAAATTATTTTGTTAGAAATTAATACAACAAAGAACAGAATATAATTTCAGGATTTCTTACAACACAATACAAAAGAGGGGGTTCTGTCCACAAGTACCTGTTATGTCTTGCACATTTAACAGTAACATTAGATAATCTCGTACCTTTTTAAAATGTGGTATTTATCACCAGCAAAAATTATAATTGGACTGACAGTTTAATTGGTCAATACAGCTCGTGTAACCAAATGATACTGATATAAGCCACAACATCATTTTGATGCGGATTTTTGGGTTTAGATGCAGGACTGTGATTACAAATATCAAAGTTGGACAACCCTCAAGTACCACCCATTAAAAATGAACTACCAAAGAAGAAAGTTAAATTCTAATGAGTCACACCTGAGTAGAAGACTTTGAAGTACAAAGACCTTAAGTGCTAATGAAGTTTGGTTATAGATGACGTTAGTAAAAGATATGCATGCAAAGGATACACTTAATCACACACGTTACTTTTAAAGTTTACCATAACTTTATTTAAATTTAACTTAATTTAACTTAATTTTAAATTTATTTATACCTATTTATGCACAAGTGAAGTTTAATTAATTATTCGTCCACGTTTTAAAGTTTAAAGTATGTTGTTTTTTTAAATTAAATGTCAAACACACATTAATAATTAACAGTTCATAATTCACCAAGTACAATTCACAATAAGAACATGTACATTGCCATTCACATATAAACAATATTACACATGTACATAAACAATAAACAAAGTCACAATACAACACACACATATATATACACTACAAATACTGATGAAATACAATCTGTGTATTGTTTGGTTATATAATTTCTTAGAAATCTTATTCAAATAATATTAAAGAAAAAAAATTAAATGAATAAAAGGGTCTTTGCTCAGTTATCAAAGAGCATGCAAAAAAGTTCTACAATTAAACTTTAAATGTTTATGTATTATAAACAAAACAATTGTCAAAAATAAATAAATACCACAAACAGTGTTTAATTATAAATAAAGTGGGCGTGGTTTCACTTCCTGTTTCAAACTGACCTTGACCTTTATATAAAAAAGGGGAGGGGGGTCAAACTTTTATGTTAAGTTTACAGTACCTATACAATTTCAAAAATAATTAAACAAATATATTGAACAATACACTAGATTACCTTATAACATTGATCCACATGTATAGCATAGTAACAGCCTCAAAACATTACAGTATATGTTTCCGATTTTATTTTTTAATCTGTAAATATTTAATAAATATAACAAATACAGAATGAACAAAATAGTATTTAATTTCTTTACGTCTGTCAAACACTTGAACTAATGCTGGCAACTTCTGTTTCTTTAGCAATGCACGCTGTTGATGTAATTACAGTAAACTACAGTACTATGTCCAATATGTTGTGAATAACACCAAATAATGTCCGGCCGGTAGTGTACACGATACGGATATTCGATGCATACTTTCCCAAAGGAGCCAGGTGGATAGACTTTGTGAAATTGAAACGTGCAAATTGGCCAGGTCCTTCGGAATTTTCAGCTCTTTGCTCGTTTCATTTTTCCGCAGAATGCTTTCCATTTAGACTTCGCTTTGAGGTTGAACAAATGGGCAGAAAACCCAAGAAAGTTAATCTAAATGACGATGCTTTCCCGAATATCCATGCTACTGCCAGTACTAGTAGTACATGTACTGGAACACACACAGCAGAGGAATCGGTGACATCAACGACTCCAATACGTCAGGATTCGTTTTCTACATGTAGTTCCACGGGGCTTGTGATGCTGTCACCATCAGAAGAAGTGACATGCCAACGCTCCCCTCCAAGAAAGATCAGGAGGGGTTATTCAAAGAGAGAAGCAGCAAGAGTAAGTAAAAAGGTGGCAATAAAATAAGACCCCCTAAATAACTCTTGTGCAAGTTCATTTTATAACCAATGTTCATAAAAGAAAGCTAACTTATTCCCACATTGAATTTGAAATGAATTTAAGTTAAATGTACACAATTATATTAGCCATGTATTTTCATTTAAATTTCAATATATAAGGTGAATATATTTGGCTCATGATCATTTTGTGGCAGTGAGATAACACATGTGACTCGGATAAGTTAATGCTTTCTTTTTAAATTTAACAGATTATTGCTGAACATAATGAACAGCAAAAAATAGATGATTTTAATGCCAGCAATGCCAGCAACTCTACACAGAATGAAAACTTGTCAATTCCACTTGACATGGATGAGGTAATTTCTCTATCGAGGCTATTAATGCTTTTTTTTCTTATGATCTTATGATTTTCTTTCAATTTAATAAAGCAAGACTATTTTTATATTGATGCAAATGAAAGGAAGTCTTAAAATATCAATTTTTATATGGAATCAAAAATAGGGTTTGGTTAAAAATGATTATGTTTACATAAATAAATGTCAATATATTAATTTAATTTAAAACATGTTTTCAGGGCTATGAATTTGAAATAGATGAAATTAAACCATCATCAACATCCATTGGTTGTCAAGTGAAAAGGAAAGTGAAACAGAGGTCAAAATACTGTCAAACAAATATAAAGATTAAAACACCAACAGCTACTGAACAAATAGTCAAAATGAGGACTATAGGTACAGTTGGATTTAAAAAAAATATAATGATGACTATTTCTACAAAAAGTTTTTTAAGCGGATACTGGATCATAATCTCATATTTAGAAATAAACTATTGTTAGATTTTAATATTGTAAATGAAACTAGTAATACCTCTGACATGTCTGATCAAGACAATTTAATTAAAATACTCTCTCCTGCAAATTTTCGGCAAACTCAGAGTCTTGCCTCCTTTATAAAACGGTCATCAGAACTGAGGATAGGAGACTCATAGACTTTATTTTGTCGTTATTTGTTTGTTTACTCTTTATTTTGTTTTATGTCACGAATCATTTAAATGTGATTTATTTGACAATAAAGTTTGGATATTTATAATCACATATTGATGATACAATTATAATATATTTTAATTCATTTTTTAAGACATGTTCTTTCTTAAAATCAATTATAAATGGTTTTATTTACAAACACAGGTATACAGACAGATAATATAGCTGAAAAACCATTAATGAAGGATGCATTTCAACTTGTTCGTCCAGAAAACCTAAAACCTCATTTTAGACAAAGATATTCGATCGATTCCATCAGTAGTGTTGATGAACCAACGTCATCACCTTTCAAAGACGACCAACTGGACCTATCATTTTAGCCACCCCTTTCTCCACAGTCATCTGATGGCAGTAATACAGAGGAAATTGTAATAAACGAGAAAAGGTTCATATTTTAAATAATAAGTATGCTTATAAAAACACAGCTAAATAATACATTATTATTTTAGTTTTAATAAATACATACCGACACTGTTCAAAGATTTCTCCAACATATTGGCAGCTAAAAAGAAAGAAAACTCACCTGTCATACAAATGGCACATTTTTATCACCAAGATTTAATGTTGATATTCATTGTTGTATTTTACAGGAATGTGCCACCTCATGAACAAACCAAGTTTTTGGTATTTGAAAGAAATTTGATGGAGCTTTTTGATATATGCATTAAATGCTGCTCACCAACAACTGGCAGCATAGTTTATGTAAATGGTTCTATGGTGAAAATTAAACAAGATTGTAAAAGCTGCAGTTACATCCGTCTTTGGTTTAGTCAACCATTTGTTGGAGGAAAGCCAGCAGGAAATTTAGCAATTTCTTCAGGAATTTTATTCTCAGGATCAGTTCCATCTAAAATTTTGAGGATGTATAAATTTATGAATGTTTCATGTATCAGCATCAGCACTTACATGAATCATCAGAAGTTCTATCTTTATCCAGCTATTGGGCATGTCTGGCATAACTATCAGAAAGATTATGTCAGTGACATTAAACAACAGGGAAAATCAGTTGTACTGGGAGGAGATGGTAGAGCTGACAGTCCAGGGCATAGTGCAAAATATGGTATTTACAGTATGCTAGATTTAGATGAAGGTGTTGTAGTGGATATTCAGTTAGTTCAGGTACAGTATGCCCAATGTTAAAATTCTGTTTAATATGATAGTTAAAAAGTTAAAACAAGTAATGACTGTAGAAAATATAACGTGATTTATGTTATCTATCATATTTGTACAGGTTTAGACAATTAAGTTTGGTCAATAGGTTTTTATCAACACTTTCAATAATATTTTGGTTGGTTTTATTGGCGCAATCACGGAGGTGCTAAAGAACTTAATTCATTAATGCAACAGCTGATAAGTATATTTACTACTATAATCATACTGTGTGTATACTAATTGTTTTCTCATTTGGACGGCCAAATATTTATCAACTTCTTTTTACAGAGCAATGAAGTCAAAAGTAGTTGCCATATGGAGAAAGAGGGTTTGATCAGAAGTGTGGGGTTCTTCATGCACAACAGAATCAACATCAAAACAATAGTGACAGACAGACATACACAGATTGTCAAATGGATAAGGGAGAATATGAAAGAAACCACACATTGTTATGATGTCTGGCATGTTGCAAAAGGTAAATTTATTATACTTACTGAGCTTGATAAACATGGTCACTCAGGAGAAATATATGTAGATGTTGGGTTACAAAAAGCCATCCCCCTTTTCAGTAATCTGTCATGTATGACTCTAGGGTGATAATAATTTATAGATTGCATTCCGCAATTTAGTAAATAATTCGGACTATTCTTAAGACAACATACAGACAACAAAAAACCAAATTTTTATTTACAGGTTTAAAAAAGAAATTATTCAGTTTATCAAAGGAAAAGGACTGTGAAGAGCTACAACCATGGATAAAAAGTCTAGTTAATCATTTATATTGAACTGCAGCATCTTCTCCAGATCTAAACAAAGAACTTATGCTGGCAAAATGGAATTCAGTTGGAAACCACATCCTCAACATCCATTCTGGCCACAGTCCTTTGTTTAATAGATGCGATCACGGTGAATTGGTTGGTAGAGAGCGACAGAAAAAATGGCTGAAAGCAGGTAACTACAACCATGTTTTAATTTGACTTGGTCTGGCAAAGGGTAAATAATAAAAACTGTCCTACAATTGAACAAGACAGGCAGACACTTATAGGGGCAAATGGAATGTCTATAAATTTGTTTATTTTGGATAAGTAAAATATATAGGCATTATTACATTATTATATAATTTTTTTCAGGCACCAAAGTATATGAGAAGCTGCAAGAGATATTATACAGTACAAGAATGAAGAAGGACATCCCTATGTTATCGCCAGGGCAGCAAACCTCTGACCTGGAAGGATTTCATTCCGTTATAAACCACTTTGCACCGAAAATGCACGGTTTCTCCTTCCATGGACAGCTATGCAGGTATAAATCAGAAACAATGCACTTGTAAATTTATTGCTGTAATTGTCAGAATTAGGTTCTTAAATATCAAATTTCTTGAAATAATTTTGTTAACATTCTTTCTTATTTTTGATTACAACCAGCATGTTTCATTTGGTTTTTTTTGTTTTTTTTTGACACAGGTCGTGGTTAGCAGGACTACATTTCAATGAAAACTGTAGAAGAGAACAAGCTACCACTCGTGAGGGGAAAGCTAGATTTAACATTGTGTACCCCAAATACAAAAAAGGAGGCCACACTGTGAAGAAAATCTTAGTTGACAGTACTTTTGGTAAGTATAAATTTGTTAAAATAAATATACATGTGTATCTTTAATTATATTGTCTAAGAAATGCAAATATAAAAACAAGAACATAAGATATAATACACCGCTTTACAAGTGATAAATGGCTAATTCTGGTTTCAAATTAACAGCTGTTTAACTAATTTCTTTTTTGTTTCTGTTTTTAGACTATTGTCACGGGAAGCTAATTGAGCTAATTGTTTTATTTAAATTGAAAGCTTTCCGATTGGTGTGTTCAGATATTTTATTCGTTTCATTATCATATATCATTCATATATATTCATCATTTCACATTAATGCTTGACTGATCAACCGTATATTCAAGTCAAACACGCCTTTGCATGTTTTTCATACAAGCCTAAAGTTAAACACACCTTCGCATGCTTTTCGCACCTGTCTAATTCTAATTAGAACACCTGTAGTCATTCCAACACTGTTCGTGGGTCTGAGTGGACTATTTTGAAATAGTTCCCTGTTTATTTACAGGTCAGTTTATATGTTATTAGATTGCTCAAATGAGATTTGAAGGTTTATATTGAATTAAATTATAATGTAAATATATTATAATTGTTGTAATATTGTTTATTTACAGACAAATAAAATATTTGGGTAACAACATATTCTTTACGCCATACAAGGGAAATAACCCGGCGACACTATGTAAATTGTTTGATGACCACCACATTTGCCATTGCTGAGGTGTCAAGTATGAATGAGGATGGTGTCAAACTGTACGTTGACATTCCACCGCCATTATGTAGCAATTATGAAAGACCAGACAAAGACTTAGTAGTACAAAATTTGCTAAGTCGGTTTAATCGCTGTCAGCCTGGTGGAAGCCAGTGTAGTTCAGATCAGGGAAGACAGTCCGGATTTTCATGACAGCAAAAGAAGGAATTGCAACTCTGACCTCTTTCCCAACACCAACGTACAAACTGTCTATAGGCTGTATATCGTTTTCGTCTGAAATATTCATAAAAAATAAAGGCAATCAAAATATTTACTTCTAAAAGTGCACAAGTGTAATCGTATGTTAATATATAGTATGTAATGCTGATGATTAAGTGAAAACTAGTTGATAACATGGTATTGTTTTCAACTACTCTGTATTTTTGATGATGTGAAATGTAAGTTATACATAAAAATGTTACACTGCATACTTTACAGATTCTATTATGCATGTACATTAAGTGCAGTATATTATTACTGTTTTTTTATCTTGACCCAGCTTGTGTTTTTTTTTCTACCTCTTTGAGAGCCACAAGTATTGAATAGCCCTTTTTTAAAAGTAAACATGCAGACGATTCTCTGAAAATTATTGATTTATAGATTATATTATTTGTATTTAGTTAAAATATCTATTGTTACTTGTACATATTGCTGAAGAATAATAGTTTTCATATTTGCATTAGAAAATGTATTAAATGCCTACTCATTTCCTTGTTCTGGTCTTTCTCCATATCGCTGCCTGTATTGGTAGTATGCCACCTGAAGAACATGTTCATTTAAGCACACTGTTTGGAATCCAGGATGGTCTGTAATACATTTCTTGTCTGGATATTCATCTCTTACATCACAGACCTTCTGAATTTCATTGCAACAAACACATTCTCTTGGCGTTGGCATGACCTGACAATTACCACACTGGCACCTATAGTTATAGAAACGTACATTTATTTTCGGTTAATTTTAGATACATGCGGCATCCGTAAAAGGAAAATAATTTATTAATTTACATATTTTACCGTTCATTTTTCAAGATTCTTGTAAGTAACCCTTTTAATTTAAACTGATCGTTTGTAATTTTAAAATAAAAAACTCTAATATAAGCCATGTCACTTAGAATTTTGGAAAAGGGGGATGCTGTTATTATTGTCATATTGATCGAAATATTTTATAGCAAATTTACCACAAGTTATCAGCCATCCTGTTTTCGTTTTCTAAACTGTCATTATCCGATGTCGAATTGGTGGAATCGGACATGTACGGCTCAAACTGGTACGGTGTGATGCTGAGTTCGGCCATGCCTGCGGCAGCAGCAGTCTCGTCCACTTCATTCAAATTTTCTTCGTATTCTTCTGAAAAACAATTTAAGCCTTCTTCAAATGACTCAAAAGACGATGAGCCACATGAAAGGGAATTTTGGCTTTCTTCGGAATCGCAACTAAATTGTGTTTCTGGTTGAATTTCCATGATTATCGCAAAGGTTATTTCTACTGCTATCTCAATGTGTCCCTGTTGTGACGTCACGCTTTGTTTTTGGTAAATACCGGAAGTCATCGGAACTTGCAGTCGGTAATATTGTCGTAGACAGGTGCAAATATAAACTTCAGAAAGGTCATGTGCAATTATTACACAAGCGATTTAAATCGGAGTTTTTGCATTAGTTTTCTTATTTTTAAAATTATATCTTTAAAGTAAAACAAAAATTACTTGATTTACACTGGAATAGTACTCTAAAATCACAAAATCCAGACGTTGGGCGCCATTGTAGTAAAGCAGATTTTCACTGTCGACAAAATAAACATAAAACGTTCTCGGGTTGTAGATTCTTTATTTTGTGTTGAGATTTTAACAATTAGTATAACAATCAAAACCCTCACATGAGGTGTAAAGGTGAAATCGCAACTACCGTTGTACAATTATAGGTACATACAACCTTAATAAGAATATTCACAAACTGCAAAGCTAAGAGTGTTTTTCCAAAGCAATTGGCATAGTCCGAAATGCATAAATAATATATTTAAACGAAGCTTTCAACAGCGACGAACAAAACCAAACATGGCTGTTCAATATCTCTTCTATAACTAAATAAGAACAAAGAAAGACCAAGAAATTTCCCTCCAAAACATTCATATGATCTAATCTAACCAATCCAAACTAAATTAACTAACTTAACAATAGGTATAGCCTAAGGCAAATAATTAATAAAACGCAATACAAAATAAAATAAAAGTACTGAAATTCTGTTTACTACGAATAAGCAAACAATTAGAAACTTCTAGATTTTAATTACTGAATACATAATCTAAAGTACATATACAGAAAAATATAATATAAAATCCACTGTGCTACATGTTTAATTTACAGAAACAGATCTCAAATATCGGAGATAAAATATATATATTATATGTTATTCCGGTCTTAGACAGGGTATATAATGTCACATTCCCGGCTTAGGATTTATATTCCATGAGCCGAAGGCGAATGGAATATACGTCCTAAGCCGTGAATGTGACATTATATACCCTGTCTAAAACCGGAATACCTATTATATTACAGCTCACATCTTAAATAAGGAATATTTAACGGGAAAAACAAATATTTGGGAAAGAACTATGTAGCATAATTTCTTTTGGAAACTTGTTCAAGTTATCCGCATTTCTTTGGACAATATACGTTTTAAGTGAACGCATAATATTTAAAAAATGCATTTTTATTAATAGTTTTTATACAACAAAATTACACTCGGGAATTGGTCAAATAACGTTATTATTGATAAAATTAAAATATATTCAATAAATATTGTCCCTTTTTGCACCCCATCATCACTTTTATGACGCTTAGAAGCCCAATCGGGATTTATAACCAATTTTGAAAGTTTATTTAAAAATAAGTTATATTTTTGTTGAAAATCAAATTAATAAAAATAAGAAAACATTATTATATATTAAAAAATTATGTTTTTTAAATGTAAATCGTCTTCTGATCAATAAATAACCCAATTGTACCTTAAACCCGTAAGTGTCAAGGTAAAAGTTTGCGAAGCACCAAATTCAATTGATATCGGTGGAGCATGTATTGGTTTTAATTGATGTGTGGATGTGGACGTTGATGTTGATAAGTGAATTAAAATAGGAAAACTTGCAATTGACGGTAATGTTACTTTGATGCCATTAAAATGAATATCATTGGATTTTGGACGATGGAAATCAATGAATATCAACGGATTTTTACGATGTCGATTGAGAATGCATGATGATGCAGTGCAGGTACATGTTTATTAACTTTTAGTGGGCTTGAGAACACGTGTCTCGTTTGTTGTTTTGTGCATTGACACAATTTTATAGAGGACACATCAAAATCATACAGGATTTGTGACCTATATATACACTATATACAGACATTATTGAGCCAGAACACCCCCCCCCCCCCCCTTTTTCGCTGATATCGCTGATATTTGAGTAGTTTTATTTCTTAATTTACTTCCCTTCTGTTATTTAAACAAATATTTTACATATCATTTTATTTACGTCGTTTAAAACATGTTCGGGTTTGACACTGCCTGGTGCACGTTGTCAGTTTTCGAAGCGGAATGAAGGCGGCCATGATGATTTATTTTCCCAGGGGCACGATACGGGATAACAATATGCCTTATGTATACGGCTGTAGACGTATACATAGCCTGCAGCGCTTTTCACAAAAAGTCGTAAGTGTAAAATCTATCGTAAGTTCTGACGTCACAATGGATTTCCCTTTGATCTTCCAACACTTACGATAGATTTTACACTTACGAATTTTTGTGAAATCGACTCCTGATGTATACGGCTTGCTAACCAATCATAATGCAAGGTTTTTATGTGAGCTGTATATATAGATATTTTTCAAATAAAAGTCCAATATAACTAGAATTTCTGCATTCTTTAATTCACTAGTACTTTCATGCCTTCCGGCAATCTTCAGGTGAATGAATATCGTTAAAAATGTTTATAACGTTACTAACGGTAACGTTTATATATGACGTTACAAATAGGTATAAGGCGAGTTAATTACATATATGCACAATAAGGGGAGTTAATTACATATATATACACAAACTATATTAAAATAAATGTTAATATTGTCAGTAATAAAGTTATATAGTTATGAGCGTCCATTCAGGATGGGTTTAAATTTTCTTATAAAGTTTTTTTCTTTTATTTCTCGTAAAACATCACTGGACGTCTTCATTTTATAAAATGGAAATATTTTAAAAAGACACCCACTGCACGTATCTAAATGTTGACTAAGTGGTATTTTTCGATATTGGGGGTCTCTTATTTGTTGACGATGGACTGTCATCCGTTGCTTTAGCGCATTACTCGTTTGACCAATGTATGACTTGTTACAATTAGTACACTGAATACAATAAATTAAATTTTCACTTTTACAGTTCATATCTGCGTAAGTGTAAATTTTTCTTCCATCGTCTAATGTTATTTCACTTCCCGTGTGAATGTACGCACAAGTTCCGCATCTTTTGTCTCCGCATTTTCGTACTTCAAATGTCCGAGGTGAATTAGAATTAAATTGTGCTTTAGTTAATAAACGTTTTAAGTTTTGAGGTTGTCTTTTACTCTGGAGTCAAGTTCTATCGGTTATAAAGTTTTTAAGCTTATTACTTTGTGCAACTATCGGAATGTTATGTTTAGCTACATTGAATATATTTGTGTTGCACGGATTATGAGTAACCACAAAAGGAATTAAGCTGTTGTCTGTCGGTTGGACATTTTTAGCAGCACGAAGTTCGGCGATCGGGATCTGTGTGGATTTTTCAATGGCGTTGTTTATAAGAGTTAATGGGTATCCTTGTTTCAACAGAAACGTCTTTAATTCTTCAAGTCGAATTTTTCGTAAATCCGGTTTTTCTATAACTGTGCATAATTTTCGTGCTAAACAATATGGAATATTCCGTTTCGTATGTGACGGATGACAGGATTTAAAATTTAAATATTGATGAGTGTCCGTATCTTTGTAGTAAATGTCGGTTATTATTTCTCCATTAATATTTTTCTCCATTAAGATATCCAGAAATGGTATTTGTTGATTGTTTATTTCCGATGTAAAATTAATGGCTGGGTGCAAGTCATTTTGTCAACATCTGTGGTAAAACGAGTAATCAACGTCATAAACAGCAACATACATTATGACGACGTCATAGAAAGATTTTTTTACATATTTGAATGACGCCAACTTTGTATCCGAAACGGCGGACAAGTCTTGCATCTCATAGGTTATTTATTTGTCATTTTTGAATCAAAATAATGCACTGAGGAATATATACTGATTTTACCACGGTTTGACTCTTCATGTCGAATATTTAACGCCGAGGGTTATCGGTCTAATATTTGGCATTAAGAGCTAACGCTCGGGTGAAATATTTGGCATAAAACGCGTATATATTCGTGTCCCAATGAATTATTTTTTAAATAACATTTTCGTCATTTTTTTGTCGTAAAAGATTTAGAATAAAATCTGCTTGGTATAAAAAAGCGAATAAGTAAGCTTAGATATGCAATCTTTACATATGTCACGCAACTATTCAACCTATCTGGATATCTCGTACATTTTATAAGACCTCTATATTTCCTTCAATACATATTTGTTAAATTCTAAGCACAATTTCCCGAATAATCGGTATGTGGCCTATGTACAATACGTGTAACCAGAAAGGGCTTCGGAAACCGGTAGTGTTATAAATCATCGGCGCGTCTGGTCTTAAATCACGGTGTGGTCGCGCCGTAAATTATAGAGATTTTATACCCCGCTACACAACAAGGGGCCGGGTATTATGTTGTACTCTCCGTATGACTATGAGTCCATCCGACCTCTGCCTGTCCGTGCGTTCGTGGTTTCCAGATGATAACTTGAAAACGCGTTAACAGATTTTGTTTAAACTTTGCAATCTGTTAAGAACTATAGAATGAAGAACAAATTTGATTTTCAGCACAATCCAATTTGTAGTTTCCGACTTAGGCCAATTCAAATATTTTTTGGTTAACAGTTGGTGGTTTACAGATGACAACTAGAAAACGCGTCAACCGATATTGTTTAAACTTTGCACAGGCGGACAGCTGTCAAGTTCTATAATATAAAGATAAAGTTCTATTTTCAGCACAATTCAATTTGTAATTTTCTACTTTGGCCAAATTTTTTGGTTAACAGCTGATGGTTTCTAAATTGTTTTTTTTACAGAAAACTCGAAAAACAGATTTTGTTAAAGCTTTGCACAGCCGTTAAGTACTTTGAAAGTGAAAATAAAGTCGAGTTTTCAGAATAATCCCATTTGTAGTTTTTGAGTTTTTGAGATGGACCGTGTTCATGAAATATAGGATCTTACATTGGTACGAGTGGATTATCGAGATTGGAGAAATCCGATAATCCAAAAGTACTAATGTAAGATTCTGTTTATCTAATTTTAAAAAGTAGTAAATTTGCGAAACGAAGTACAAATTCTCCCAACCCCAATTTTACGTTCATGACTTGAATACGCGGTAAATGGAATGTGTTTTGTTTATGACGTCATGAGTTCTTATTGTGACGTTATTATTTTTAACCAATCAACTGCTGAGAACAACAAATTCACTAGTGACGAGAAATATTTTTTCCACACCGGTCAAGCGGTTGGAATATTACGTCAAAATTAGAGAAGGTTGATTTGCAATTCAGTAAAATGTGTTTATGAATAATAATAACAATGCAACGTGGCGGGGTATCATTTAACGTCCCATTAAATGCCCTATTGTTTTAGTTAGATTTGAAAATACATCAGCATTTTAATATTTCTATCAACATTAATTTATTTGTAAAAAATTGTAGTGTCAGTTTTTTCCGTCAAACTAAGTGGTGTAAAATATTAAAGGTTTTTCTATATAGATATGCGTTTTTATTCAAAGTATCTTCGTTATTGGTCTGACCTCGGATTTTGCGACAAGACCATAAGGTTACATGCTTGTGTTAACAAATATTCCTCTCGGATCAAAATTACATTGATGTTTTTGTCATAACAATTAATCAAAGAAAGTGCTGATATTGGAAGGCATATCTTCACACAAGTATTCTTGGCCATTTGTCAAGGTTACACATAATTAGGTATTCTATACTTCGACGTGGGTAAAGTTATCTTAAAACAATACAGATTATCAAGGAAATAAGGTTCTGCACATTCCATTAGTGTTTTGACATATACAGCATCAAAACAAAACATATTTCTGACGTTTGTTAACTTACATGACCTTTTCCCCGTTTGTATTTCAAGCATTCACATTGTTAAGGGGGTGACTGGGGACTTCCAGAGGTTGTTATCCCGTATTTTTTCCTGAGAACAAAGAATACACAGAATTATCATCCCATGAAAGCAGTGTCTTTCCCTGGGTATTTTCTCAAACTACATAAACTGATGTTTATTTGAAAAAACTGCTTAGGGACAGACCATTTAACTTGAAAGGGGGGAGGAATATTTATTTTTTGAAGGCGTCGGACCAGCATATTTTTTTTCGTTATTAGCATTAATTTATATAGCAGAAATCCTTCTTCAGAATATTTTTTTTCTTACCCTCTGCTTCCAAAATATTTTTTTCATCAAAAATCATATTTCAAAATATTTTTTTAGGAAAAAACCAAGGCCCCACTGCAAGTTAAATGGTCGGTCCCTTAAATTTTTTCCCAAATTATTTTGAAAAGTTGTATTGGCTATACTTTATTTCTATTTAATACAGATTCTTCCTTTAAATTAATAATTTATCGTGAAGTTATAAATCCAATTTTACTACTTCCGCTCCCGTACTTTTTATTGTGTCTGATGGTACACGATTTACAATAATATAAAACATATATAGGGTGTACTCGACTCCCAACTTAAGGTGTTAAACTTATTCCGGTTACGTCCAATGAAGTCGTCATCACTGCTTACAGTGGCTAAATAACAAGCCTCTTTTAAGGTAACAAAATCGATACGACAACAAGTCATGGTAAATCAATCTTTACGCGTGACAAAGAGAAATAAATATTGTTTGTTTGTTTGTTTGTTTGATGTTTTACGCCACTTTCAGCAATTTTACAGTTATTTCATGACGTCCAGTTTTTATTGGGGAGGAAGCCGGAGTACCCCGAAAGAACCGCCGACCTTCGGTAGGAAAACTGGCGAGAAATAATAACAAATAATGTAAATATTTAAAAACTACAAACTATCACTGAGATAAAAAAAAAGGAACTGAAGTTGATCAGCGTTGAAAGGGGCGGGAACTAAGGTGTCCCGGAGAGGTTAGCATTTTCTGCTTCTTGTGTGGCACCCGTCATGTTCCCGAACAAAATTTACCAGTTACATTGTCAAACATATACAACAACTAGCACTATCTTAATAAATGTTCGTTACAATTCTGTTTTTTTATTGTCTTGGCCTTCCAGAATATCAAAAAACACTGTAAAAGATATAATTCGCTGTATATTTAATGACAAACATTAAATTAGAACTTCAGATTTAAAGTGAAAAATATACAATCTCCCCGTGATAACATATGAAGTACCCAGTACACATCTATTTAAAATAATAAAATATATAGTTTTTTTGGTAATGGTCTACTCACTATGAAAGTGTTTCAGAAAAAAATTATATTCCTTGAATTTATAGTCCAAGGTATTAAGATATTAAATCAATGTTGTACGAAATAGCCCCTCTTGGTATTAGTAATTCCATCAAGACGACGAAAGAATATTCAAGGCACAAGAAGCAGTTAACAATGTTTATTAGCATTACCATGTTTTCAAATTCAGATTGTTCATGACAATGTATTTATAAGCTATTACTTCAGCATTTTATAAATTGGAATGAAAATTTCCTTCTTTGCGATGCACGTTTTTGGTGCCGGTGCTTCTACTTCAAGAAAACCATCTTTTGTTAAACTGGATTTTAAGGCGAGCGGGTCAACATCCTTAGGAAGGGTATATGATTTTGTAAATTCTCTATAAACTTTTCTTCCGGGAGATTCCTCGGTGTGTTTAGCATGAACAGTAAGAAGGCTGTCAACAGTTTTTACTTGAATTTCCTCTGGTTTGAATTGACTGCAATCAAATCTCAACGCCAATCTTTTATTGCCAGTAAAATCCTCAACGAAAGGTTGGTCAACCTTCAATGTTGATTCAGGAGTAGTTAGTTGAAACATTTCTTTTTTCATTTTCGCAACTTCCTGTTCAAATCTCGATGAACTAAAATCCCCACCGAAGAAATCTTTGTCGAAATCATTTTTAAAGGTTGGAAACAATGACATCTGTTTGTCGAAAAAATCCCAGTCATATCGGTGCATTGGAACAAGTCGGCCGGACATTTTGGAAAACTTTGGTCTGCTGCTAACTTAATGTGACTTTGAATAATGGTCGTTAGCAACGCAAGTTCTTCTATTTATAAGGTGCGTTAGATGAGTGAATTGCCAGAAACTTCTCTCCAAATGTAGCAGGCAGATGCTATTTATAACTGTATGATCACCTGTTTACTTTACGTTCAGTAGCATGTGCAATTTAGAAGTCATAATTTTGGAATGCACGCGTTGTTATTGTATGAGTAGAGAAATGAATTTTTGAGATAGCAAGTCAATTTTACAAGAGGACAAATTTACACGGATGAAATGACATATATGGCATGTGCACTGGTAAATACTGCCGTCGGGTGTAACTGAACTTTTTTCTTCTATTGTAAATAATAAATCCTTTTTTTAAAAATATATTTTCATTATAATAATACCCACTATTTATCCACAGAATGACATATTTAGTCACAGGCTATTTGACTACATGCATATGGTCCAGACCTTATGTTATTTTTTTTAAATATATTTTCATAATAATAATATCCACTATTTATCCACAGAATGACATATTTAGTCACAGGCTATTTGACTACATGCATATGGTCCAGACCTGTATTATTTACATTTTTGTTTACAAAACAGTATATGAAGTAATAATACTAGCAATATAATCAATAATTAATTAATAATATAAATGTATAACCGTGCATTTGAACACTCGTGTTTTGGTTTTACAACCACAGATTTATTTAGTTACAGTGAAACCTAACTACACCGAACTAAACCGATATCCAGATGAGTAAATGGAGAAGTAACGGTACAGATAGATATTTGATCTATTTTAATTTCTATGATGCTGATTTTTTATATATATTTTCAAATTTTAATTTGGTTTTAATGAAAAATTTAGATCGATGTATTATGTATAACGTACGTATTAAAATAGAGCGATGCGTGATTATATCCCTAAAAGACAAACGACGTCACAAACGTTCCATGGGAACTAGTTACGCGCCAGTTTCCAGTGGATCTTTTCTGACAGTTAACATGCAAAAACCTGAAGCGCTGCCATTTTTATTTGTTGATGAGGCTATCAAAAGGAACAAACATACTTCAAGGTAAGAAATAAACTGATTGAAAGAAAAAATATTTCTGTTCGAAACGTTTATCCGTTTATCATAATCGTATTAGTATAGTTCCACAAAAAAATTGTGAGTCGTCTTTGTTCGCCTGTTATGGAGTTTACTTTAAAGTTGTTATATTTTGAATAAATTATTAACAGCGTAGTCGTTAACATCCTTTTTATTCTCATTTGCACAGCTATTAACTAGGGCCGAATTAACTGCCGTTATTATCGGATGTTAGTCTTGTGATTAGTTGGAAAAACAAAAGACGAAGGGTAAAATAATTCGTTCTACTATTAACTGTAAACTTTTTAGCAACACCAACTGTTTAATTTTGCTCTTTCGCCGTGGTAGTTAGCCATCTACTTATAAGCATCTGGTCCACACTGCAGATGTAGGTTCAAACCTGCAATAGATCAAGGGAGCTACACTCCAACATTTATTGACAAGGACTGCCAGTTTTCCTATCGAAGATCAGGCGTTCTCATTGAATACTCCGTCTTCTTCCCATAGTCTACAAATCTCTGCCGTCCAATGCTGTATTACTGTTGAGCTCTTATGTGATCAATGAATCAAAGTATTGTTCGGCAGAGGATTCTGTGACTACTTCTCTTAGACTCTGTGATATAGCTAAAATAAATTGACGAAATTCTGTAAATCCACATTTTAACAAAAAAACTCCATAAACAGGGAAGGATTCTACCATTTGCGATTTAAGGAATAAACAACTTTGCTAACCAGTATACAGTTATTGTTAAAAGTATACATTTTGTAAACTAAAAGCTGGTAGGGCGGTGGTGCTTTCCCTTTTTCACTACACGTTTGTAAGAATTAATGTTCAATAAACGGTTTCATCCATTTTTCCCACTTTAAAAGATTTGATCATTGTGTAAATTCTTGAAACATTATATTAGAATCAATTATTGCATTTGCCTGCAGTACGTACTTGTCATTTTCATGTATGAATTGTTAAATAAAACATCTTCTGGATTGTCACACATATTTTCATACTTTTTTTACCTGTAATTTGAAGGCGGTTAAGGTAGTTCGTCTACTATTGATCACGTGGTGTGTCAACACTGAGGTTGTAGGTTCGAGCCTCACTGCGGGCAGGATGCGCTCGACTCCAATCTTAATTGACAAGGATTGCCAGTTTTCCTACCGAAGGTCGGGTGTTTTCTCCAGGTACTCCGGCTTCCTCCTCCAAACAAAAACTGGACGCCATGATATAGCTGAAAAAAATTGCTGAAATGGCTGTGTTTTTTTTTTTTGTGTGTTTTTTTTTAATGTTGTTTGAACAATCTAATTAAAATTAAATCTTTCACTTGCTCCCCCCTTTTTGCTATGGTCGCTTACAACGCAGCGACCTATAACAAAAAGGGGGGAGCAAGTGAAAGATTTAATTTTAATTAGATTGTTGTTTGAACAACATTCAAACAAACAAAAAAACGGGTAATTTAAAGAGTGCGACGATTGTAAAGACACCATCTTAAAAATATTCTCGAATAGTCTTTGCTTCTACTTGACAAACTCTTGTAATGCTTATTTGGCAAAAGGTTATGACAAACCTTAAACTGTATTCATATGCCTGTTTTCCGAACACGTCGGCGTATGAGCACAGGTACTGTAACCTTATAATTAATATATCGTAGTTTTATTTTTAGGTTTCAAGAGGAAATATGCTTACTCTTGTGGGAAAGAGCCAGGATTGAACTTGTTTATATACAGAGCCTTGCCGAATGGAAGGGAAGTGTCGGGGGCAAATTGAAATTCATTTTAGGTATATATATATACAAATATACAAATATAGATACGATACAGTTACAAATATTGTTATCCGTGTTTTTTGTCTTGCTGGATATATATTTATTAAAGTAATCTGAACACGTGCTATTAGTGTATTTACTATATTTAAGAATGTTTTATATGCATGTGCAGTGTATTGGAGTAGGCAGGTGTGAAATTTATTTAATTAAAATATATTTGTTTTAGCTGGGTAAATTAGAATATATGGTCGACCTTTTTATTACTTCCCTTGAGATAATACTGTGCTCGAACTACAGGTGGCGAATGGGGGAGGCTCTCTCATTGGGAAGGTTGGTGTCAGGTTTATAATACAGAAAGCCTTACCGCGGACCATTGTTGGTAAGGTGTATGGAGAATGTCACCCCTGTCGTAGAGTCACTGTAGCCTCCACAAAAGTTCTCGGTCCCTACTAATACTCTATACTTTTCAGTGGCAGTCAAAATTGTTTTCCATCCTTTTTTCTCAGTTTAATTTTTGTTTGAAAATCAATCAATCAATCCTTTCCGTGCTGTTTATTCTTTCTATTATACCACGTTGGATTGGCTTTTTTTGGTTTATTTCTTTCTTCTACTTTCTTGTTTTACGTATTTGTAGACAAGGTACAAGACCCAGTAAATGGTCTAATGTTAGATAATATAATACGGGAAGCCGAATGTGCAACTAAAATACATAAAAAGGTCCACAGTCAAATGATGTTACCCGACGGCCCTTATGTTTCTCTACAGAGGTAAGTAACCCCTATAAATTTTAAATACGTATCCTCCCTTTATGAAACAATTGCTATGGTTATTATTATAACACCTGGTAAAGTGACTAACTATACTTAAAATGTTAGAGATCTCACTCATCCACGTGTTGGAGATCTCACTCATCCACGTGTTAGAGATCTCACTCATCCACGTTCTTTAGTCTTATCCAAACGGAACGTTAGGGTACAGGCCGAAATCGAATGGTACAATGTAAGTTTATAAAAAGAAACATTGTTACATTTTACTCATAATGCTTGGCTACTATATAGCAAAACAATAAACTTGTAAAACGTGGTTTGAAATGAAGGTTAGCTCAATTTATAACTCCCGTATAACAACATACAGGAGTAAGCATGGTTCTTTATCATTTGAAAAACGACTTCCCCATTTCTGCTTACTAATAATACTTCTTGCAGCCGTCAATTCCCTCATTCAATGTTTAAGAGGGGGATATTTCTGTCCTATATGTTTAAGTTGATGAACGACAAAGTAACGTCCGATAATGGTATATTTATTCCCCGATGTCGTACGACAAAGACATATGAACATGGAAAGAGATTGGAGAGAGATGAATAGATAAATATGTATATGATTTTACTATTTATTTGTCTATATTTGATGGAATAGTTAACAACGATATTATTTATTCTTTTGCAGAGGGATTGGATTGAATAAGATTAGCGTTAACCAGGAAGAAAGAGCGCTGTCCGAAATAGAAATGGACTTCGAACAGATAAATAAAAAGCGATTAGTATTAGATGAGGACATTCAGAAAAAGAAAATTGTAAGACAAATAATTAATGTATTGAATTAAATGTTTAGTGGGTGAAATCATGAGACAGGAAATACAATTGATCTGTTCCCGGTACTGTTTTCTTGCTTCTCAAAGTGACCAAAAAAAATCTTAACTGAGAATTTTGTAATTTTCAATTTCATCCAATCAAAACTTCCGATTTCTTTTGTTATCGTATAATTGATGAAATTCTCTTTTTCAACAAAACATCATTAAAACAAACAAAATCTAGTACTATATCTAATATTACTCTGTAAACCAGTTAGGTTTAAGAACTATTAAATGGTCTGTGTTTTCAGAATATTGAGAAAATGAAATCATTTGTTATTGAGTCCGAAGAACAGTTAGCAAAGAGGAGTCGACTTGTTAATGGTCGAAGGTCAACAAGAGGTCACAGGAAGGTAGACCATATTATAAACAGGTTGTCAGTGTTACGAAAGCAGTTGGATAGCGAAAAAGGTGCTGTCGAACAAAAAGAACAAATACAACTTGAGTACATGCTTCAAGTGAGAGAGGTAAATATATTTATAGAAGACGTAATTACATAGAACATCATATACTGTTATAGTAAAATCGACCATTTTAGAAATGTCATGTTTTTTTATTCAATATTAAATATTTCAAATTTGAAATATTCCCTATAATTGATTCAAACGATAATACATGTACTTGAAAATTTTTAACCTTCAAAACAGAGATGATGATTTGAATAAACGAATTTTAACTGCGTAAGAAAAGGTCATGTGTCAAATGGGTTGCGCCATTGGCCAATCAGATTTCAGCTTATAATGCAAGTAATAAATTGGAAGAATTATGTAGAAGCAGACTGCAACTCATGGGTGGGTACATTTTCTTTTTTCTTCCATGTAATCTGTTAAAATTAAATTTCAAATACCGATTTCTACATTTGTTACGTTAAGATTCACAATAAATATTTCCAATAAACTGCAGTCTGTGTATGATCCCAGTAGGTTATACGTGTAACAGTAACATTTCACTTCGCTTCCTGACATCCATCCTCCAAAGTCAGGGGTTCTGAATACATTTTGGCTCCATCATCACTTGTGGGGCGAACATGAATTCAGAACCCCTAACTTAGGAGGATGTTTCTGCCATATTTCGATTATTTATTCACCACTCAATTAATTTTCATTGGAACAAAGAAATTAGCAAATCTAGTGAATTTCCACATTTTTTTACTCCGAAAGGAACATAAATGAATGTAATAACAAAATACCAAACACAAAGGAAACTGTCAAAATAAGACAATCTACAAATCAATGACCAAGAAACCGGCGAACTCGAGATCCAACAACAAAAAATATAGTAACTACATCAATGGTCCTGATTTGGTATAGCCTTTTTTTAAAAGAATGATGGGTTAAACCAGATTTTATGGCATGCCAAATCCCAACTTCCAACTGAAATATTGCTGTATTATAAGCCAGGAGAATTTATAATTTTGACATTTATTTCATCTCCTTTGTCGTAAATTCTAGTGTTGAGATAACCATGGTGTCATATTGGAGGACTACAAATGTAGATGAAGCTATATGTGAAATTAATGGACCTTTCTTTTACAATTGTCATGTCTTTAATAAGACATTGTAGATATTCAATTCCGATTGTAGAAACTGCAGGATTTGTACCAGGAAGTGTTAGATTTGCAGAAGAATAGATTTGAATTGATTTTTACACAACTAAAGAGATTTGCTTCAACATTCAATAGTTGTAACGAGGAAAATAAACAGTAAGTCCCATCTAATGCAACACTTTAATTTATGAGGGAATCTCTTCTTTCTTGAGAATATATTGGTTTCATCAATTCTTAGTCACCTTTATATAAGCTTAAAGACAGGTCAGAGTGTTCAGTAGATAGAAAATAATTTGCATAAAAATAACAATAAAACAGACCGAACTACAATAGCCAAAATCATGTCTATTTCATTTGTGGAGTACATTTATTATGTATAATTTTATCTCGGATCCTATTCTGCTGATTAATGTTATCTCCTGTTTGCTAATTATCCACTCTAAAATTACCCTGTAACTCATATGATCGGAAACTCTTACTGTCTGTGACGGTCACACAACATTACTTTACAAACAATTTTTGTGGCTATCTGAATTAGAAATTTTTCGTTGAGCAATCATCCTCGGATGGGATTTATTTAGTCCCCTGGTCCTAAAACGATGCTCTATAATGTAGATATGCTGAGTTGATCAAGCTTTCGTTAGTTAGAGATGATACAACCTCATAGTAGAAAACGTTCATGTTGGAATTAACTCCAGCAATAGTAAAGCTAGAAAACGTCGGATCTATGTCCCACTTAAACCCGTTGTTAGATACTAGTAAATGTGATATACAACATAAAGGTCTCCTTAGAAATGGTAAGGCTATAAAAGGCCTCACAGAGCCGGAAATAACTGCCTTTATTTATGTAGTTACTCTATCATATTTTGTCCATTGTATTATTTTGAAGGAGGAAATCTGAAATAGATGAAATGATTGCTAGCTTTAACTCCATTAACATGGATGACTTGTTTAAGAGGACTCAACAAGACATTGAGTTTCGGGCCAACTGTAAAAAGAATGGACGTATATTTGAGTTGCAGGTAATTCCTTGTCAGTTGGAAATAAAGCAGGACTTCTTTATGTACCTATATAAACACATATATGTAGTACACATAAAGCCACGTTCGACCGCATCACTCCCTTGCATTTTGTGTATCTTAACTGCTTACAAGTCATTGAGATTTTTAAAAATTAAAGAGGTACTTGCGAGGATGTTGTAAATTTGACTACTTTTTATGTAAAATATGAATGTTTGGTTTTTGGGTTAACTGTTAACATCACAAAGTCGTGAAGTACTGTTTTCAGAACCTTATCTTAATTCTTTCCTGACTATTGGTGGTGTTGAACATGGGATATTTCGATATAACTTGCACACGAAATACATGAAATGGTATTCTTAGCTAGTGATTTCTTAAAGGGGCGTTGAAGATTTTGCTAAGAAGCAAATAATAAGCGTCAAACCCGCAACCTCAGTGTTGACAAGCCACGTGAGCTACCTTAACGATTACAATAGGACAAACATATACGGGTATTAGTTGATCCAAAAGAGGTGATAAACTTACAACAGGCCACTTGAAGATACATTTAGTCATCTTCGCCGCCAGCCAATGATTACGATCCGGCACCATATCTCTCTCTCTACTGAAGAGGGAAGACAACATTCAGTATGAACAGACATGTCCCGCTCGAACAACTATCACTTGTATTTATTTATTATATCTGTATTACAGGAGATGTTTAGTCCAGTGAAAACACGAGCAGAATCCAGAAAAGATCGAAAAGACATATTTCTTAGGTGACTTTTTTAAACTAAAAAAATATACATATTATAAATTGTATAAAATGACTACTTTTTAAAAAAAGACTCCATGCAAAAAATGTCGGACATTGGACAGGTAGGTGTGGATAAATATAAAATTCAGTTATAACTAAAATTTAAGACATACAAGAATAGTTTTGTGTAAATGATTATCTTATATACTCGCAGTATCTATAGAAATAAATCAGTGAAATATGCCGACAGAAAAATATATTCACAGCACCGTTTTTTAACGGTCTAAAATAACCGCACTCTTTCAAACCTTTCGAATGATCAACTTGCCTATTTGCTTTGTAACGCATGTGGCCACTTAATTGCACTTAACGCTGCGGACACAAAGTTTAAGGACAATTTCGTAGCCACATTGGTGACAAAGCAAAAATGATAAAATTCCCGTTTTCCATTAACAATTTTCTCGAAAACCCAATTTGTCCTATAGACTAATTTTTAAAACCATTATTCCATTCAGAAGTACACGTTTGGAGTTTAGAGGCGTGCCCTATTCAGCTTGACAAGTAAAACTGTGTTGGAATATATTTTTTCTGTTGACTTGTTTTAATTTCATAGATTAATCTGTATATATAACATAGTCGGATATTTTTTCCTTATTTGCACCGTACAAAATCCGAATCCACAGAGTTTAACCGGTATCTGATGCGTTATCATTTACCAGCGTGAAATAATGCTGTTTGATAGGATTTGTTTTCTTGTCTTGAAAACTGCTTAAATTCCTCTGGCAATTGTTGTTTTTTACAATTGCTCCCGGTTTTACTGGACAGGGGGAGGAAGCCGAAGTACATTGAGAAGACCGCTGACAGGAAATGAATTGTCGATAACAATCGAAAGGTCACAAAGAGACACTGAAATATAGTCCCCAAGTGCTTCAGAGGTAGTGCACTCCTATCAGAACATCCAAAAGTGTAAATGGTGGTCGGTGCCATAAGAATACTAAACCCCGTGCAATTTCAGAACCTTCTAAAAGCTTTTATGATATCTAAATTTTTATTCTCAATTTGATTTTTTGTTGTCGATTGAGTTCTATTCTATCAAATCATTCTGATTTTGCCTGCTATTTACACCTTCGTTAATTAGTACCAAACTTTTTTCAGCGCTACTGCACTACCACAAAAAGAACAAAATGACAAAAATAAGTTGTCTACGGTCAAATCCGACATGGTGAGACTACAGAAATCTTATGCTTTAGAATCCAATTTAAATGATAGCGTTCTTGTAGATACTTTTTGCGCATCATCCTCGGAATCAATTGGAGACCAGGGACAGTATAAAGTTGAGACAAAAACAGCGGGGAGTTCTGGTAAACATTTTGATTATTCAGATTATTGTGACATTTTTATTTAGTTTCATCATATATGTACATAATCCGGGGAGTGTGTACCAATATTAATAATTTTTGTTTTGTCAGCAATTGTTCAGCTATAACATAGCGCCCAGGTTTTCTTGTGAGAAAGCCATAGTACACAGTAAAAACAACCGACCTTCGGCAGAAAAACTGGCAATAAAGGTTGGAGTGAGTACACCTCTCTCCAGTAAGGTTAGAACACGCGCAATCTCCCACTATTTAAAATATTTCACCTTTAAATTAGCTTCAGAATTTCATGATACATATTTTATTGATTATATAAATTCCTGTCAAAATCATATTCATGAAAACCGCATTACTTTGATGGCCACTCAACATCATCCTGGCAAGTCAAGGGTGCTGAGTCCGCGCTCGCTCCATCATCACGGATCTAACGCGGACCAGAACCCCTGACTTGGGGTATGCTCAACATATAAAACGTTCGTTCTAACAAAGATTTATGGTTTATTTAAAATTGTTGTTCTAATTTAATAACAGGTGATATGCTTATGTGGCAATGTTTGCTGGGTATTATACCCACTCTTCAAAGAAGAAGGGATATACTGTTTTACCCATGTCCGTTCGTCTGTTCATCCATACGCATGTTGCGCCGTTCGTTCCCCGTCCGTAACAAAAATTTATTTCACAGTTTTTGTGCAGAAGCCTAATATTTTGCATATAGCTTTATCCTATAGTACATATGGTGTATAGTGATTTATGCTCATTGATCATTTACTTCCTGTTTACCAAATACTCTGATTTTTACACATAGTTGTGAAAGTGGGGATATCACTAGTGAGCATTAGCTCACAGTCCACACTTGTTTAAATAACAAATGCAGATTGTTGACCAGTTTTATTCCCATAAATGTTTGAACTCTTACAACAATGTTTTAATAAAAGAGACTAAGTAACGTATATATTCAGAAAACCTTGGTACTGCTGATAGTTCTCAGGGCTGAATCTACGATTGTTTATCAATTTTGTTATTAATTATTATTAACTGACTTTAATTACAGAATCTTCATTGGGCTCTAAAATAGAAACAATATTCATCCCAAACGAGCCGGTCAACAACTGTAAAATGCCACCACCATTCCCTACCAAAGATTTCTGTGTTAGTTCAGAAGGAAGCCAGTGTTCTGTACTAACTGATGGCCAAGAGGAGTGTGGTGAGTAGCTGTAAATCATAAGATACTGAGATGTAATCAAGCGTACACAGAAGATACTGAGATGTTCAAGCGTACACAAAGCCTGAATACCCGGAATATCGTTCTTTTACTTATGTTGTCATTTTTGTCATTTAATTTGTTGCTGATAAAAGAATTAGTAGAATCTGCGTAAGTGGCAGGATATTAGTATATATAACTGGTTCCATTAAATTTTAGCCCAGTATATATCATACTATATATAAGTTCCGTTGATGTCTGAAGCAATCTCAATGTCTTTTTAACAGGACCAAGTTTTCGGCTTTCTAATACATGTCGTTTTGAAGTGGCTGATGAAGATATTGGAATGATGAGAAATGTCAAGGTTGTTGCCACCCACGATTTTGTTGCCAGGAAGAAAGATCAAATATCGTTTAAAAAAGGTAAACGCACAAATTTTTTAATAAACTGCATGAAAAGAATTATGTCAGATCTGTTGTATTTTTTTTTATTGAATGTTACTAAATGAAAAACAATATTTTATAATATAATTCACTTTAAACCGCCAGACCATCAGGATTTGATTCTTGATGAATAAATTACTGGTATTGTAAAAGCTGTGATACTTTAGATATCATTGAATTTTCTGCCCTGAAAAAGAACCAGAGTTAACATTTTTTCCATAGCTTTTGTGAGACAATTGTGTCATTATGATCATAATATATAATTTGGGGAGCCTCTTGTTTGATGTATTAGTACAGTACAATTTTGGGAGGATGTATATACTGTTGTTTGTGTTTTCTGAAAAAATGGAGGTTCTAATTGCAGGACAAATTATCAAGCAAAAAGTTGGTGAAAACGAGGAAGGATTTGCTTATGGATGGATCCGTGAAAACATACTGGCACCTAAACAGTACGGCTGGTATCCAGCAGGAATAGTCCAGTTTTATATTCCTAGCCCAAGATCAGACCACAGAAATATCAACTAACTGAAATTTTTAATATAAAAACTTCTCATGAAATACATAATTTTGCAGAAAAAACTCACTGTTTATCATTTATGAACATTCAGATCTATGGAGTACCATAATGGGGTCTATTGCACACTATATTTATCAATATCCGTATTACATTACTATGAATTACTGTATTAAATCCCTTTTGTGAAAGGTAAGTGTTCGATTTGCCTCATCCTTACAAGTCAGGGCTTCTGCGTCAACGTGTGTCCACAACATGTGGACACAGAAGCGCTGACTTGTGGCGATGGATTTGTCTAAATTCTTACCGTTTTAGTTAGCCATTCAAAATGAAACCGATAACAATCTTTCCCTTATCTCCTCTGACATCATCATGGTATCACACAGTTTTAAGCCATACAAGGTGAAATGTCGTCACTTTGTTTTTTTTCTGTCTGCATCTTCTCCCTCTTTGAACAGTGCCATGCATGAATGTCTCCACAGCCCTGATGTAATGATGCTGTCTCTGGTCCATACCATTTACCTTTTCGTTTATATACTGTGGTCCACAAAAGGTCAAATGGATGGCTGGCTTGCCTTATGTTTTTCACTTTCACGTTCGTGATGTGATCTCTGAGATCCCAAGCAGTTTTCGGAAATGTCTCATTACAGTGGACCCTATTATTATCTCGAAATCGGGTGTTAGTCCACTAGAACGAATAACCGTACCCTCGCGTTTTTGGTGAGGTTAATCCGAAAAATCTCAAAACTAACTTCGGGATTATCACGGCCGGAAATTCCGCCTATCAGTCAACGACTCGCACTCATAATATTGAGATGACCAGTTCCGTCTGACCGTTTTGCTTTGGTTAAATCGGATCGTTCTGCTCCATTGTCTACCGAAGGGCAGCATGCAATTTCCTGTATAGAGATCTTGCTGAATTTTTCACATACACAAAATAGCCTTAGGTTGTTACAGATTTGCTTTGTTGTGCTGCACCCTGGTCTGTAGCCTGCTTGTTCATTGGCAGTAATATTTTCTGTCTTCGGGTTCAGTCGTTTTAATGGAATCTTCAATATGACTGCGTGCATGACACTTTTAGACTGATAACTTTGCTGTAAGTAACCACTTTTTGACATAAAAGGAAAATTTCATTATATATATTTACTTAAAGTTCTGTAATTGTTTCATCACAAGCATCAACACATCTACAAGCTCTGTTATATTCTTCGATGCACTGTATGACATGTGAACGGTAAAGTTTATAAAAGTCACGCAAGTTGTAAACAGATGTCTCGGTTTCCTTTAAATATCTCTTCATCATAGTTATTAAGTTCAATAAATAAATCAAGGCAGTAGTTTTCTGTCACGATTTCCCACCAAATGTTTTGAATGTATCTAGTACTGTTACAGTTGCAACATGCATGAACATAAATGACATAAATTAACGTCTTCAAACTGTCTTAGACATACTATGCATATACCACTAGTAGAGTTTGGAACGACGGACCAAAGTTTACATATGAAATATGAATTCTGCATTTCAGTGACAGTTGTTGCGGTTCTTTGGAATGGTGCTAGTTGTATCGAATTATGAAGATGTATAAACCTAGAGAAGTCAGTGTAACTATGCATACGTCTTTTCCAATCTCGTGTATGTTTTGTCAACTATCGTCTTCCATGTAGATATACTCGGAAAACGCCTTTTAAAATGAAATCCATCAAATATTCCAAAAGTTCATATTTTTAAAGAATTTCTGCTATAGGATTGGACACCGTTTTCAATGGATTTATCGGTATATCAACAAGACCAACGCACTCGACCAACTCACTCACTTTGATATTGTAACGATTCTTCTCGTATCCCACAGATGACACCAATTCTGTAACGTGTCTAGCCTTATTTTATATCACCGAGCGATTATAGCGTGTTTTCTGTTCGTTACCTAATTATACTCAGGATCCAAAGAGTCTATCAGTTTGTATTAACGTCTCGAGGTCAACGATAATACAACTGTTCTATTAACAATTTATGCTGCAAACTATATACATGATACGAAACTCGAACCAAAATGCGTGTAACCCGAACCCAATAAAAACCATGGGTACACTCAGGTGTTCCGGACGAGTTAACTGTGCCTGCCTCTATATAGACACACATCGAGTTACTCTATAAGCTACCTGCTTATGACCTATTATACTATATACATATTTACACAACAGCGCCAATATCAATAGTCATTATATCAAAAAACCATTATAATTCACAAGATATAACATCATAACACACCTATGTCCTATATGACCTTCCTGTATCTTCTATGATCGTAATAATCCACAAGATATAACATCATAATCTAGGTTCCTACAACTTATGTCCTGTCTGACCTTCCTCTGTCTAAAATATATCACTTGGATACTTGTCTAGTAGCACGATGCTCATAGACTACGACAAATAAGCGTAATGCTTATATGCCGCCTATGGAATAGAAACGCAATGCTTCTATACCCCATCCCCTATGACACAGAACAAAGCTTATATTCAACCACGTTATTTTGAGACTTATTGGTCTGAGAGGCTGAGACAAGTCTACAACATCAGACGCTGTAAGCTCCAGCTCCGTGAATTGAACTCGACCTATATCGTTTTAAACTCCCAAGCTTTACTTATAGGTTTCGTTCTATGTCCCTACTTCGACAACCGTTCTGCACCGGTCATTCTTCGCATTCAGAATGACAATGATTGAGACTGACTGACTTAAGAGTTTTTTACGTCCTACACCGACAACTTAATGCCCTTGGTCGGACGGTGCTTGAGCAATCTGCCCTGGTATTTATACTCCCTTATGGATTATTCCATTTTCAAAGTACTATTATAACCTAGCCCGCATCCGAGCAACGGGGGTGAGAAAACATAGGTAAACTGCGTCACTTTTACTTCCGTTACCTAATATGCATTTTATTCATAATACCGCTAAACATAATTAACAAAATCATCTCAATATGTTTGTGAGCGAGTTGGTCTTGTTGATAAACCGATAAAAAATCCATTGAAAACGGTGTTCAATCCTTATAATTCTTTAAATTTGCATTAAGAAATAAATTTTCCTATTAAGGTATTCTCAATTCCACGTTTCTTGTGGGAGACCCTTATCTGCGGAAGGGTGGAAAAACCGGAAGGGTTTTTCGGTATGTTTTTGCCTATAACTTTCGAACGAATAAACATATGTATGTAATTTAAACGGATTCTGAAAGATGATAACAATTTCTACATAATAAATATAAAATAGTTTACTAGTAAATAATTTAGAACTTGACCGGAAGGGTTTTTTCTCTACTAAAATTGAATGCGATTTTTCAACTTTAGACTCAATTTGTAAAAACATGCAAAAATCCGGTCAAAATTGATTAATATATTCATCTTGTAAATGTTATAGCAAATCAATTGATATATAACTCAATTTTATTCATGAAAGAGAAAGTTGTCAAAGTTGACCGGAAGGGTGGTCCGTTGGAGTATTGCAGTGAAATTTCAACTTTGGACTCAATTTGTAAAAACATGCAAAACTCCGGTCATTATTGGTTAACAGATTCCTCTATTAAATTTTATAGCAAATCCATTGATATTTAAGTCAATTTTATTCATGAAAGGGAAAGTTGTCAAAAGTTGACCGGAAGGGTGGTCCGTTGGAGTATTGCGTACAGTGAAATTTCAACTTTGGACCCAATTTGTAAAAACATGCAATACTCCAGTCAAAATTGGTTAATAGATTCCTCTAGTAAATTTTATAGCAAATCCATTGATATATAGCTCAATTTTATTCTCAAAAGGGAAAGTTGTCAAAAGTTGACCGGAAGGGTGGTCCGTTGGAGTATTGCGTACTGAAATTACAACTTTGGACTCAATTTGTAAAAACATGCAATACTCCAGTCAAAATTGGTTAATAGATTCCTCTAGTAAATTTTATAGCAAATCCATTGATATATAACTCAGTTTTATTCATGAAAAGGAAAATTGTCTTTTGTAATATGAATGTTGTTGAAGATAGCACCCTTTAGTTTTAGTATGTCCAACTTACAGATTATTTACCAATATACTATTGTTCGTGGCCAAATCGTCAGAATCTGTATAAGTTGTTAAAATGTTTGGACAGAAAACTCACCACTTAAGTATGTATGTTTATAAATTCGGCATGGAAACTTAGGTCTCAATGTATATTAACTAGCTAGTTTGTATTTGTTCTCTGTAATCCGTTGTTTTTCACTATGTATTTATTATTGTTTGCTATAGCATGTACATGTATGTGCTTTTTGCAATAAATCATTTATTCATTCAATAATGCCATAATGTTGGGTCAAGTGTCCGAGTGAATTCGAGCTATATGGATATGAAAAGAAGCATGTATCTAGAGTAAAATGTAATGGAGGCGACGTTGTTGTGTTGTATAAGAAATGGTTAAATAAATATTTAGAAATTAATGAATGTTGTGCTGATTGTATGATTTGGATGAGAATTGATAAAAATCTTATGCATGACGGCAAATACTTGTATTTGTGTGCAGTATATGTGCCGCCAGACAAAAATATATTTTACAGAAAATACGAAATTGATATTTTCGAGGTATTGTTGCAAAAAATTGAGAACTATTCAACTTGGCAATATTGGGATAATTGGTGATCTTAATGGTCGAGTGGGCACTGCCCAAGATTGTATTGTCAGAGACCAGATGAACCATGAACTCGCTAATCGTATTGACGACTTTGTTGAGTATGTAAACGATGAGCCTTTGAGTGAGCGGATAACAGAAGACAAAAAAACTCCTAATTATTTTGGCAGACGAATATTGAATTTATGTTTAACTTCAGGTTTGAGAATTTGTAACGGTAGATTTGGTATAGATGGTAGTAAATACACTTTTCAAAACAAGAAGGGTTGTAGTATTATAGACTATTTTTTGTTTTCATGCAATTCGTATAATATTATTGATAAATTTAGAATTGGTGATTTTACAACTTTTTCGTGTCACGCTCCAATAATAGTTGATCTCAAATTAAAAGGTTTAGTAACCAAAGGTATATGTACATGTAAAACTGTTCAATATGATTCGATACAGTGGAATGGAGAGTATAAGAATGCAATTAGAAACGATTTATTGGCAAATACACATAAATTTGAAGAATTACTCCTGAATATGACACACGCCGCTAGTGATGCCGATGAATTAGTAAATAACGTGAATTATAAGCTTTTAACCGACACGTTCGGAAAATACACCAAGGTAAACGTAAAGCATACTTCAATATGTGACAATTGCATTACACGGAGAAATTATAGTAAAAAATCGACAAGTCTTGGATAACGACCGAGAGCAAAGCTTTGTACAACAGTTATAAGTGTGCCCTAAGAAAATTCAATGAACAACGTACAGAGGAAAATAGACTAAAATTAAACTTAGAAAAACAGAAATATAAGACGATGGAGAATAGGCTTAAGCGACGCTATAAAAACAAACAAGGAAATATGTTACGATCGAGGCAGAAAACGAACCCTAAACGTTTTTATCGAAAGTTTCGAAAACGAAACAAGAACATTAATAGTAAATTATTAAACAAGGAATTTGCCGAACAGTAGTGTGTAAAGGGGGTTTCTGCCGCACTAAGGGAAAATCCTGCTTGGAAATGCCAATCCGGACCAAAAATGCAAACGGGGAGGGGTTCCTATTAACTATGGGGTAAATACAATCATGGCAGACAAGTCGCCCCAGAAGATAGTTAGTACACCTTAAAGACAAGTGTGTGACAAGGTAAATACAAGAATGAGTGTGGAACACAATGCTTTCATCAACACGCCCCAGCCCCAAGACAAGGAAGATGACTTCATCAGTGAAGGTGCCTTTCAGGAAAAGGTGCAGGACCAGAATCAGGAAGCCATCAAATGGAAGGACTTACCCATCGGAGTGATCTATAAAATCATGGAGGTGATTGAAGTGGATGGTAAGTATGGGAAATGCAAAATCCTTACCCTGAAAGACAGAGAAGGAGAGACATCCAAAGTATGGGCTTGCCCCACGCTCAGCAAAGAGACGACTCCCTTGGAAGGAGCTTTCGTTCGCAGCACGGGATTCAAGTTGAGCAAGAAGTCCAAGCAACAGTACCTCTCATACGATCTGGTGAGGAAATGAGGGGTGCAAAAAAAAAAAAAAAAATCTCTTGGGGGGTGGGAACGCAAAATTTCCCGATCCGTTTTGGATCGAGAAATTTTTTTTTGACCACTTTGATCTGGAGGGTTCCGAATGTTGTGGGGCAGAACTGTCATTTCTACACTGGCGGGCCTCGCGGGACGGTTTGGCTCATTCGTACTTGGCACAGAACTCCTCGATGTAGGTCTTCATGCGTGCCTCGATGTCTGCGAGGAGAGACTCGTGAGTCATGGTCTTGACGGGGTCCTTGTTGGTGTGCAAGGCAGAGAACTGTTTCTGCAACGGGAGGACGGGCGTCGGCGAGGCCCCTTCTGCCTTATCCTCATCCTCTTCGCTGTATTCGAAGTATTCTTCCTCATCTTCATCCTCCTCCTCACTGGAATAGGAATCTTCCTCTTCGATGGGGGTAAGCTCAACCTCTTCGCATACGGGTGGGGGGAGTTGGGCAAGACTGCAACCTACTGTTTCAGGATTCATATTGTATCTACCTTATCTTTCCCTATTTCTAAGGTGTTATTTCAATTTCTGATTTCCTGATTTTTTTTTTGACCACTTTGATCTGGAGGGTTCTGAATGAGCGGGGAGCGAGGCTACGCCTCGCTCGGCGCTCATGTAAGAACCCTCCAGATCAAAGTGGTCAAAAAAAAAAACTACGGCGCATGCGCATTCAATTCTTCATTAAATTGGGTAGAAGGTTGACGCAGCTTGAAATGATAGTTCTGCCTCAAAAGGGAAAAGTCTGCTTGAAATCTGGAAAAATCAAGGTTTTGTGCAAACGGATCAAACCCTCATACAAAACCTGACACAGGAATCAGAAATTGAAATAACACCTTAGAAACAGGGAAAGAACGTAAAAATTTCGCGATCCAAACGGATCGGGAAATTTGACTGAAAGGAATCTGAATGAAATGGGGGAGATAGGAGCGAATGGAATAACACAACTTACGATGCATGCGCATGCAGTTCTTCACTAAATAGGGTAGAAGGTTGACGCAACTGATCCTTTTCATCGTAGTAGCTCTTCAGACAGATTGCAGGAGCACCGTCTTCACCGGCCAGCTGGGACTTGAAGGATCGGGCTAATCGCACGGTATCTTGATGCTTCTTTTTCTTCTTGGCGACTCGTCGTGAGATCAAGGAGAATACTAAGGTGCCGGTGGCACATAGGCAGGCTAGGGTACCAAGGGGGATGGATGCCACAATACCTACGCCAGTCAGGGCAGATCCTATGGTACCACTAGTCAGCAGTAGACTGCCCACGGAACACCCACCCTGTGCAATGGAGATGACCTTATCCAAACGGTTATAGATTCTCAAGGCATGCTCATACCTCTGGATCTCTGAGGCGAGTTCTTCTTCCATGCGTGCGATACGACTGGCATCGATTTCATCCATTTATTTATAAGAGCATGCCGAGCAAGGGGATATTCTTAAATGGACTATCGGGTCCTAAGATCAGACCGGAGCCATCGTGGAACTGCCGACCCTGCTTCAAGTAGAGCCCATCCCTCTGGACAATTCGTGCGGTCGAAGGCTTCAGGTAGAGTCCATCCCCGCTGGGTTGCACGGTGCAGATACATCCGCCGCGTTTCAAGTACAACCCCGAACCGACTGCTTTGGATACGGCGGCATTACCTAACCCACTCAAAGCTCCAATGCCTAGGGCGGGCAATACGGTCTTCGCGATCATGGGAAGAGCCCTCGCAGCCAGCCCGGCCAGCATGGGTAGGAAACCCCCCACCTTCTGCACGTTCGCCTTCAACTGAGAGGTGCTCATCCTCAGAGTCATACCACCGGTACCCTTCTGCAGGAGCTTGGAGATCTTTTGGATCTGCTGCGTGGTGAGCATCATCTTGTGGTCGCCTTGCAAGTTCGCGTGGGACAAACGAATGGCGATCGGGCAGCCTTTCTTCACAGCCCGCTGGAGCTTATCAGCCTGACTTTTCGTCAAGCTCAAACTGTATTCGGAGTAACTCATTTATTTATACTTCGCGAAGATGAAAACGAATGGTGAGATTCTCACCCCTGAGATCGATGGGGGTGCCGTTCTGATCGGTGAGATGAGTCTCCATACGATTGATGGTTCGCAAAGTCACGGGCAAGTACACTAGATTTTGTGGAGTCTGAAGGATCTTCATGCCTGGGTCCACATCGGGGAAGAAACTGTAGATGGTGGACTGCTGGGTTCCGTTCACGTAACTTCCATGGATGATGTCGCTATTCACCAGAATGCTGTTGATGCTGATGATGTTGACGATGAGATCACCCTCCGTGTAACCGTTCGTGCCTCGGTCATAAGCGTAGACCTTGCGCCCGAAGCCCAGCACGGTGTTGATGCTGTTTTCGACGTCGAAGTCCACTTGATAATCTCTGGCGAGGGTTAGAGTGGCTCTCAGAGTCGCGCGGTTGGCGTCGAGAATGATCTTGGTCTTGTGACCGTTGAGACGCAGTTGCCGCTGAATCTCATTGTTGATGTCTTCAATGCCATAGGACCCGGTACTCAGTGCGATGGGGAACCAGTTGGCACCACCGTCCGCGGAGTAGCGAAAGGAATTGTTACCCGCATGGATATTGGGAAAAGAGTAGTACGTCTCCAGATTGACCAAAGCCATCTCGTAACTTTTCCCCTCGCTCAGTTGCAGGGGTGGGCTGAATTGAGTGAGAATCCGACTCTGGTTGTCGGACACAATGAAGGAAAACCCCTGCTTAGGGGCAGTGTTCTCGACGATTCGCTGTAGCAAGGATTGATCCATTTATTTATACTAGAATACGACGCTCATCTTCTGGCCGTCGGACTCGAACTGAAGGATCCTATCAGAGATTACGAGGGCGAACGCTTGAGTATTGGCCGGCACGTTACGCTCGAATTCGGCGCGGACCTGAATGTCGACCGTAGACTCTTTCAACCGCTCGGACTGATGACTTACGTCGATGACGAACAGTGGGTACAGGTCGATGTAGTCGTTGGGTGTTATGTTGCAGTTACTGTGGCGAGGATCCATGTTGTAGTAATTCTTCCGGAAATCTGCCGCGGTCTTATAGAGTCTAGCGGTCCGATTTTGGGTGAAACCTGCATTAAAGTCTACGGCGGGGTAGCGGTCAGCGTTGAGAGTGACGTAGATGTTTCGCAAGCGGCAGTGGTCGAACACGGCAGCATTTTGGGTCTGGTCGTTGCTCTTGCCGGTTTGAAAGGCCACGATGACGTATCTGGGTTTCTCTCGACCGCTCTTGGCTGTCAACCGCCAGTTGAACTGAGACGTTTCGGGGACGGCTATGGAATCGCACTGTCGCATTCGGAAACCGCAATCGATTTTACCCTTGCTCTGGATGGTCTTGTACAACCGCAGTTTCTCCTGATCGGAGGGGGTGACGTGGGGAATGAACCAGGAGATCTTACTCAGGATGATTCTTGCCGGGTCATTGACGGCTGCAGCCCTCAGAACGGCATTGGCATCCGAATCGCGCACGAGAGACAGTTCATGCTTGAACCCGTACACGATCTTATCGTAGTCGTCCGCAAAGCCGAAGATGTGCTTCAGGGGAATGGCGAAGGAGAACGACCCCTTGTTGGCAGGTTTGACGATGGTATACCCGTGGCGAATTGCAAAACCGGAGTTCTCTGCGGCGGCGATAGCGGTGGAATCCTTGAACCACAGTTGGTTGAGACCTTGAGATTTGGAGAAATCGTCGGGATAGGTCAGCATCCCTAGCATGGTGGTGGCGATGCCAGGGTCGTTGATGTGCTCGATCTGTTGACCGGAGAGCCTGTAAGTGATGGTTCGAAACAGATACATGATACCGTTGTGGGCGAGCGAGACGAGATCCGCATTGGCATAGGCGGTCCCATCATTCTTCTGGAGCCTTCCTTCCACCAAAAGGTAACTTTCAGCGGGATGAAGGAAGAGATCCTGGGTCTCAATATTGATGCGTATTTCAGCACCGGCGTTATTCAGTTGAGCCCCGGCTTGAGGTTCGTATTCGTGGACTTGATATTCCTGGAGGCTTTCATCGAAAGCTAGGGGTTCGACGATGTCGAGAATGTTTGACATGATATATTTTATTTATAGCGGCGGACGAAGTCGTGAATTGTGGCAATACCACTTCCAGAAATTAGATCGTTCAGCCGGGCTTGTTGATGGGAGGTCATCGTGGAATTATTTCCCGAGATCAGATTGCTCAACCGAGCTTGCTGATGGGGAGTCATCGTGGGGTTATTTGGCTTGACGAGGTTGCGAGGTTTGGAGGTCGCCTTATCGATCATATAGTCCACAGCTTTGGAGGCCCCCTTTTCAACCCCTTTCAGGGCGGCATTGGTGGCGGCGCTCATGGCCTTGCTTCCCAAGGTCTTCGCGGCTGAGGAGGTGAATATGCGTCCGGCCAAGTTAGCGACCGTATCGAATAGCCCCCGCCCGCCGACGACGTATTTTCGTCGATATCCGTGCTTAATCAACAATGGCATCGTATATTTATTTATAGGAGAAGGCTGCGATGGAGTTCTCTGTAATAGGAGTCGTCGATGTGACCGAACGCCCTCATAGCATCGAGGATGGCCACCATCTCGTTGCGCACCCCATTATTACCAGCCTTATAGGCGGCGGCGCAAAGTTCGAGGCGATCTATCAACGAATCGAGGTCTTTCGGTAAGAATACCGTTTGGAGTCCGGAGCCATATCTGTCCTGCCGGTAGAGATGAGAAACGATCTCCTTCCATTTGTAACTTCGGTTCGACTTGGGGGTCCGCGAGAGAACGGAGTTTCCTTGGTACATGGCACCCGAGGTTCGCAGGATATCTCCATAGGTCATCAAATCTTCGGGATCGAACGATTCTGGGCGCTTCTTGACAATGAGCTCCCAAAGACCGGGGGTTCCCTTGTGGCGCACGCCATCGACGAAGATATCATCTCCATCGAAGGTGACGGGCCGACTTCCGATCATGATGGTATCGTCCTCTACCCTCAATCCAAAGGTATGGTCGGCTGCTGGAGTCATGCTGAGCTGCAGATACTGAGTCGCCCGGGGGCCTAGGCGGGTGTCTTGAGGTGGTTCAATGGCTAATGGATGGGCTAAATCGGTTGGGGGAGGTAGCGCAGGCATCGGCGCAGGCAGTTCCTCGATCGTTTTAGTGATCTGCGAGGCCGCTTCCTTTTGAGCTTCCACCACGGGCTTGAACATCCTGGCGAGGTCGCGGTCGAGTCCGATATTGTCGAGGCGATGCTGCATATTGTTAGTCTGAATACTTCGCTTGAGATCCTGCAATTCCCTAGCGAGCGCCTCACGTTGCTTGAGGTCGGTGATCTTAATGAATGTCATTTATTTATAGCGTTGATCGCTGTTGAACGCCCCCGAGCGTTTGGTCCAACGCCCCTAAGCGTTTGACGAAACGCCCCCGAGCGTTTGGTCCAACGCCCCTAAGCGTTTGACGGAACGCTCCCTAAGCGTTGGAGAGCGTTTGACTATCGACTGCCAGCGTGGAGGAAGCTGATAAGGGTCGATTCCTTGAAGGATTCAAGTGCCTTCTGCATCTATCGCTACCCGGCTGGCATGGGAATGTGCATTGGTGTCCACGGACCGTTTTGACTGAACATGGAGGTTGGAGGAATCTGGCAGGGTTTCTCACCCCGTTATGGCGACGAGCATTCAGTGTATCAAAATCTGCTTCATCGAACATAGGGCTCGTTGGCTCCATTCCACACTTCATACAGTAAGATGACTTTGTGTTCGGTGACCGTACCATTTCATGAGGATGACCACTCTTCATACAGTAAGATGACTTTGTGTTCGGTGACCATACCATTTCATGAGGATGACAGAGACTCTCTCTGAGTTCCGTAGGTAGGTCCTGGCAGAAGTCGCAGAGTGGGTATACATCGCTGGGGTCTCCGATCTCCGTTCGGCACTCGCACCTATTCTTGAGGTAATCCTCAAACTCCCACTTAAACTCAGGGGCACCTAAAGGACTCTTCAGCATGATCTGTAGCTCGACGGTGGTTGGTGGTCTACCTAACTCCAGCTCGATCTGCTCCACCCAAGATTCGTACTTCAGCAGTATATCATTAAGCAAAAAGATAGGTTCCAGCTTGATCATGCGCTCCCTCTGCTCGATCTGATCCGTCAAAGATTCGTGGTTCATGATTTTATCTTAGACTAAATAGAACTCTTCTAATTTGTATCGATATTTTCCAGCCGCCTTGGGACTCGTGAGGTCGATCGTCATGAATCCGTAAGGTTCGGACCAGCAGCGGTCGCAAAGGACGTCAAACTGCTCCTTGGTGAGGTCATTGCAGTGATCGCGACGGATGTGCTCGCGGTTCTTAGCATCTTGCTCGAAGAGGCAGATGAAGTTGGTATTTTCACGAATCGATTGCCGGGGCAGCTTGAAATAGTTTTGGCAGAGGTAGAAGCAGTCCACGTTGTTGTGACGACCTCTCACGTAGTAATCTTCACACTTACTCTGCTTGCTCATCATCAAGTCGTCGAAGATCATGAGATTCTTGCGGGTGGGATCGAGTTCGCGGGGGTCTGGCACATCGTCTCCATGCTCAAAGAAGAAGGCTTCGATACCGCCGAGGTTAGGCGATGGATTCAGTACTTCCACCACATCGATCAATGGGTAGGGGCATCTATCCTTGATGGAGAGTATTTCTCGGATATCGTCCTTCGAGAATCCCCTTTCCAACGCCCGCCGCAGCAGCTGGTAGATGGGTTGGTGGAGCGATTTCCCGAAGACGTATAGTCGATCGTAGTCTAACCACCCTTCGCGCAAGAGGAGGTTATTCAGCAGCGTCGTCTTGCCACAGTCCGACTTGCCTATGATTAAGCCTCGGATTGATCGCTGCGGGAGAAGGTAGTGATTGCACCTGGTCGAGGTGGACTCGTTATACGAAATATTTTCAACGTCCATTATATATATATAAATGGGAATGTACTGTTTGAAGTGCAAAACGAAGACCGAGACGAATAGCCGCGGAGTGATCCCAACCAGCAACGGACGACGGAGGAAGGTGGGTATTTGCGCCGTATGCGGTTCTAGGAAATCTCAGTTCATCCGGTCCGTGGAGGGTACTGGGTTCATGAACCACCTGATCAACCGACTACCCATAGAGATGCACCTTCCAGGCCACAATTTCACCGGACCTGGGACCAACCTCGCCAAGCGGCTGAACGCCGATGGTACCCCCAAGGATTGGTCGAAACCCATCAATCGAGTGGATGAGGCTGCGTATCACCACGATCTCTGCTACGCCAAGCATAAGGACACGGCCTCGCGTAACTCCATCTGCGATGCGACCATGCTGGCCTCCCTCGATGCCATTTCCGACCCCACCGCACGCGAACGTCTGGACCGTAGCATCGTCAAGCCCATCATCGGTACCAAAGCGCGATTTGGATTGGGGGTTAAAAAAAAAAAAAACCCTCGTTTGGTCGGACGAACTAGCCGAGGAACTGCACAAGCCAATCCGCCGCAAATTTCAGAAGCGTCGCGTGGTGGTGGGTGGAATAGATGCAACCTGGGCGGCCGATCTCGTGGATATGAGTGCCTTTTCCCGAGACAACAAAGGCCATAAGTTCATCCTGAGCATCATCGATGTCTTCTCCAAGTATGGGTGGCTAGTGCCGCTCAGGGATAAGAAGGGGACTACAGTGCGCGACGCCTTCCAAGCGGTCTTCAAGTCTCGCATTCCTAAGAAGCTATGGACGGACAAAGGAACGGAATTCTACAACAAGGAGGTGAAGGGGCTTCTCCAGAAGCATGACGTCGAGCTCTACTCCACCGAAAACGAAGAGAAGTCGAGCGTCGTGGAGCGTTGGAACCGTACCATGAAGGAGAAGATGTTCAAGTACTTTTCCGCCAACTCCACGCGAACCTATATCGATGTGCTAAGCGATCTGGTCCATCAATATAATACCACCAAGCACCGCTCCATCAAGATGACTCCCACTGCCGCCAGTCAGAAGGAGAACGAAACCAAAGTCTTCTGGAACCTTTACGGAGATCTCCCTCCCATGCAACCACCGCGATTCAAGGTTGGCGATAAGGTCCGAATCACCAAGAAGAAGGGCGTGTTCGAGAAAGGATATACTCCGCGCTGGACCGAAGAAGTCTTCACCGTATCCACGGTCTTAGGAACGCAACCGCCCACGTATCGTCTCAAGGACCTCAACGACGAGGAGATTCAGGGATCTTTCTACGAGCCTGAGCTCCAGAAGACCACCCAGGAACTCTTTCGCATCGAAAGGATCTTGCGGCGACGCACCCGGCAAGGAGAACGGGAAGTCTACGTCAAATGGCGAGGCTATCCCAAGACGTTCAATTCATGGGTAAAGGCTTCCGAGCTCCAATAGTCCTTCGATTTTCCAGTCCCTGGAGTGGGGACTAGAGAAGCGGAGGAGGGGTCAACCGATCCTGCCGGGAGTAGGAGGCTTAAACTTCACGCACTTTTCAAGTGCTTCAATCTTTTTCCTGCTTATCAGCCATCTGCTTTTCGAGGGTTTTATATCTAGATTCTACAACGTTTATCTTCTCCTGCATGGTTAAGGCTAAATCCTGCCAGTTCTTTGCATACCAACCATTCGTCACGGGATCCTTGGAGTCGGTTCCCTCGGGAAGGTTACGAATAGCATGGCCCTGCATATCTATCGCGCCGGTCATCTTACCACCGATCGTGGGCAGGCACTTTGCCACGTCTTTCTCGATGCCATTCAAGCGTTTCTCCTTATCCTCGAGCACTTTCAAGACCTTGTCGATCTTTGCCGCGAGCTCAGCGATATCCTTCTGATCCTCTTTCAATTGCAGATTGACCCAGTGCCTCGTCGCAGCGTCCGACCCCTCTCGCGGTGCCCCCAGGCCGGTGATGCGGTTGTCGTTCATATCGAGATCTTGGGACCAGACCAATGCGCGTTTTCTCGAGTGAGATCCGAATTTGTCCATTTATTTATAGCGAGAATATCACGTCGTCGAACGATCTACCCTCCGACAGCATCTTCAGTACGTAGAGGCAAAAGTGACCGCACACCACGTCCCCGCGATGCTGCAGCTCATCGGTGTTGTATTGGATCTTCGGACGCAGATAATCGACCATCTCGTCGGGCGGAGGCAGACCGTAAGAGTCGAAGTAGACTTTGAGTCCTCCGCGCTTGTGCCAACAGGTCCAGTGCGTTCCGGGACCTTGGAAGTCATCGTGGTTCAAGATGCCGCATTCATTAGCTCGTGGCGCTGGTGGTAGGGCATCTCTCATGAATACCCCTCTGAATCGATGGATCCCTAGGGCCGAGGCAGCTTCTTCAAGCTCTACATTTGAGAGGGGTTTGAGTGGGAGAGTTAAGTAGTAAACTCGTACGCTGCTCATTTATTTAGATTCGATAGTGACCGTGCGCGAGGGTGCTGATGCCATCAGGTAGGATGTGGCGCTTGTCGTCCTTGGCTGAGAGTGCGATCTTGTTGATCTCCTCGGCGTAGATCTGATGAAGGTGGCTCCGGATGATGTTCATCGGTCGGTAGATCTCCTTCTGAGTGTCGAGACATCGCTTGTAATCCTCGAAGGCGATGTTGCGCTTGATGACGCTCTTGGTGACTCCCTTCGCCTTCTTGGTGGTCTGACCGTCATCCACCTTGAAGGCGTATAGCTTCGCTCGGAGCCCTACGAATTCGGTCATGGCCATGCCACCGCACTCGTCCTTAAACATCCCGATCACCTTCTTGTTCACACCGGTTGGGATGCCGGAGGGATGCTTGGCGGGATAGTTGGAAGTGTCGAACTTCGCTTGGACGTGCGGGGCGATGTCTTGGTAGAAATCGGCGGTCTGGATCTCATAGGCCAAGCTATCGGTGTCGGTGAAGAGCAGCCGGGCGTTGTCACCGTACATCTTCTTCACGAATCCGTAGTGGAAGTCGTACATCTGGAGCTTCGAGATGTCCAAGATGCAGGCTCCCAGGTAGACTGGCTTATCGAACTTCAGCTTCGTCTTCTTCATGTGGACGGCTACCATGCTTTCGGTGAAGACGACCCGACGATCGAAGTTGGGCTTAGCCACGAGCTTCAGCGCCTGCTTCTCTGTGGTAACCAGTCGGACGTCGACCCGCTTTCGGATGTTCTCCATAGTCTTGCCGAAGACTGAGCAAACCATGAGTTTGAAGAAATCCTTCTCTGATTCAGTCTTGGCCTCGGTTCGAAGAGCAGTGTTCAGGTCGACGTACTGCTTCAGCCACGGAGATTGCCTGAACCCGATGATTCGGTGGACTTTGGTGAGCTTCATGCCCATCTCCAAGTACAGCTTGAGATTCCTGTAGTGGAGCGTATACTTCTCACGCTTACCTAGATGAGGCACCAGCTTGCGCACCTTGTTGATCTCCACATTCTCCGGCGCGAGTGGGTAGTCGTTGTGGGCGTTGTGGAGATCATGCGGGTATTCCAGATCACATTCCACCATGGCACCGTACTCGTGATCGTCGGGGTATCTCAAGACGTCCTCGATCGCCTCCGGCTCCATCCACTCGAAGTCTCCCGTGGGAAGAGGCTGTGCCATTGCCCACCCGTAGAGGTTATTGGCGTCGAGGTAGATCAGGTACTTCGTGGGCTGGGAGCGATCGTAGGTCTCCATGTAAGGGTTGTTGGCACGGGCGTGGCGGTGAGAGATCATGGCCACCCCTCCTCTGGTTCCTCGCTCGAACATCAGGAGCATGTCTGGGTCGGACAATAGCTCCAATCTGATCCCAGTGGTTTTGAGAGCAGCATTCCATGAAAGTCCGGGGGAGGTGTAGTAGTGGGCAGGATCGAGCATATAATGCTTCATGCATACATCCCTGAAGTTCTCCATGATGTCGGTCAGCAGCAGTACGTCGGTTTCGAGGTAAAGGTTGTGGTAGTCGCGCATGATCTTGCACCCGAAGACCTCCCAGACTCTCTCAGCGTGTGCATAGTCCTCATCACTGATATGCTCGCCGGAGAGTGTGCTGTAGAAAGCTTCTTTGGGTGGGAGCTGGACGTCCTCCAGCTTGGACGGTCCATCCATATAATCGTAGGGGAATACTCCCTTACGGATCATCAGCTCGTAGTGGTCGTCAAATCTCGCCTTCACGGTCTTGAACTGGTCGGGGGCGAGGTTCTTGGCCAGGGTATCTAACGAGCAGAGCATGAAGCGCATCGAATCGATGAATCTCATCTCCAGATCATCCACCTGCTTTGAGAAGCTGATGTATTTCTCGTCGGTATTGGGGATGCAGTTGATCTTACCTGCTGTGTTCCCTAACTCTTTGACGAAGATGTGGGCATCATATCCGCTCAAGTTGTGAAAGATGATGGGGACGTGTTTTGGAAGCTGGAATTCCAGATTGCACTGGTTGTGTGCTGCGCCGCGGTACTTGCCGGTGAGATGGTCGTGGTCACGGACCTTATCCCCATTCAATACACCACCGCAAATGTGGCAGTTCGTACTTGCTTTGAAACTCTCCTTGTCCTTGTCGGTCATCTCCATGGGTTTCGTCTCACTGTATAGTTTGGCGATTGCTCGCACTTCCTCCTCCATGCACTGTACGAACTTCTTGGCCGCATCCTCCCCACAGTAGATGACCGATTCTTTGTAGTCGCCGTGAGCGTACTTCACGCGATAGCAGAAACCCGAGGGTCTCTGTAGTTGGTACGCCTTCGTGTAGGATTGTAAAGGATCTGGCTGGCAGGTGTCGAGCTTCTCCGTGAAGCACTCGAAGTCCGCATAGATCACGAATGGGACTCTCATCATTTTCTTGTAGTCGCTGAAGGCTATGGTGGATCCTTCTTCCGGCATCTCGATCCTGACTGCATCCTTCTGACTGCAGTATTCCATGTGTGTGTCGAGAATGTCCTGCCTGGAGAAATGGGACAAGCACCGGCGGCAGAAGTAAACTGACTCTTTGTGACCAGTCACTTGGGAGGTCAAAAGACGCGATAGGCTCTTGATCCAGCAGTAATGCTGCTTGCCTTCGCAGGTCAGGAAGAGGAGATCTACGTGGGTAGAACCAGTGTTCTTGGATATCCTGAGGGGATATACCTGGAGATCTTCTTCACCGTCCTCACCCTTCTTTACGCCATCGAAGCCGAAGACGTTAACGTTGATGGTAACGTTCTGCTTCTCGAACCTGTCGATCGCCTTGAGTGAGACTGGGAATTCGATACCATCGAATTTCAGCTCCTCCTCCCATCTCTTATACTGAGTCACGCGGTGTGTTGACTTCTGGTCGACTTCATCATAGTGTAGGGCTGCCAGCACCGCCCACTGGAAACAACGATCATCCTCGTTTTTCACATTGATGATCGCCTTCTTTTTCGCCAGTATCGATGGGGTTGGTATATACGAACTACCTGCGAGCGGCTTGAATTCACTCAGGTGGATTTCTAGCCGCTCGATGTGTCCGAAGGTCCATCCGCTCCCTTCACACATGTACTTACCCATATTCTCCCTGACCTTCTCCATCATGAATGCGATCTCCAAATCGAGGTCTGATGACTGGGTGAGGGTAACTTGGTTTGACCTGAAATAGGGGATGACGTAAGTATTCTCTCCGGTCGCGGGGTTCTTTTTCACTAGCTCTACTCGGAGCAATAATTGCACCTTCAATCCCTTCTTTTGGGCGAGTGCTTCCGAGATGGTACTGGCGATGGTGCTCCGACTTATTTTCTGAAAGGTGACCATGTCGTACAGCTTCAATGGTTCGATGACGACCGTACCAAAGACGCCATTCAGTGCTTGGCGTCGATCAACTACTTTCATTTCCTCCTCTACCGGAGCATTTTTGATGTTCTCTTCCACCAATCGGAGCAGATCCTCTCTCCTGAGTCTGGAGTACTTGGTGATACCGCGGCTCTTCGCGAGTGTTTTGAGCTGCTTCTTGCTGAAGACCTCCTCGCGAGTGAATTTCCTGTTAGTTTTCTCCTCGATGAGCTTCACCAAGGCCTCCTTACTTTTCCGACTATACCCCTTCAGACCCTCATCCTTAGCTATTTGATGGAGGGTCTTCATGGTCTCTCTTACCACGATTTTTCCTCCGCTTTGGATGCTCCCGTCTTCTGCGGGCTGCTTCCTGTGCCTCGCGCAGAGACCGTCGATTCCAGGCTTACTCTTACAGTGTCCCTTCTTCCGCTTCAGTGGGTATCCGCAGGTACGTTTCGCACCATTAGATTCCATCATTTCGATCTCGGGGGTTGGGGTTGGGGTTGATGTTGATACAATATTCATGTTCTTACTATTAGATTCCATTCTTCTATCGTATAATATTTCAATCTGGGAGGTTGGGGTTAGGGTTGGGGTTGATGTTGATGTGCTATCCATGTTCATGTTCATACCATTAGATTCCATTCTTCTATCGTATAATATTTCAATCTGGGAGGTTGGGGTTGGGGTTGATGTTGATGTGCTATCCATGTTCATACCATTAGATTCCATTCTTCTATCGTATAATATTTCAATCTGGGAGGTTGGGCTTGGGGTTGGGGTTGATGTTGATGTGCTATCCATGTTCATGTTCATACCATTAGATTCCATTCTTCTATCGTATAATATTTCAATCTGGGAGGTTGGGGTTGGGGTTGATGTTGATGTGCTATCCATGTTCATACCATTAGATTCCATTCTTCTATCGTATAATATTTCAATCTGGGAGGTTGGGCTTGGGGTTGGGGTTGATGTTGATGTGCTATCCATGTTCATACCATTAGATTCCATTCTTCCATCATGCAACATTTCAACATTTCAATTTTCGATGCCATGATTGTATATTTACCCCATAGTTAATAGGAACCCCTCCCCGTTTGCATTTTTGGTCCGGATTGGCATTTCCAAGCAGGATTTTCCCTTAGTGCGGCAGAAACCCCCTTTACACACTACTCCGAACATTTCAAAATATTTATGGCTTCAGACGAATCGGATGTCAATAATGAAAATGACACTCTTGTGGATACCTGTGTTTATGAGGACCTAGAAAAAGACTTTACAGTTCCAGAAATAGAACGTTGCATACGAACTTTGAATAAGAACAAATCGCCAGGAATTGACAATATACTAAATGAATATATAATGGAAAGTAAAAATTTACTATTACCGGTACTGTGCAAGTTGTTTAATATCATACTTGAAACTGGATATTATCCAGAACTATGGGTACAGAGTATAATTGTACCATTGTTCAAAAAGGGTGATGTTAACGAATCAGGGAATTACCGTGGAATTTCTCTTTTGTCGCATGTAGGGAAACTGTTTACTTCTATTATTAACTCTAGACTGACAAAGTGGAGTGACGAAATATTATTTTATCTGATTCATAATTCGGATTCAGGCCCGGATACGGTACTCATGATGCTATATATGCTCTTCTTTCCATTGTTTCAAAATCACTAAGAAATAACAAACGCCTTTATTGTTGTTTTATAGATTATAAGAAGGCATTCGATAGTGTCAATCATTCAAAACTTTGGTTAAGGTTGATTAGATCTGGCATTAATGGAAAATTATTGTCGGTATTATAGTATATGTATGCAAAGCTTGTATTAAGCGTGAAGGTACCTTTTCGAATTTTTTTACTTGCAATATTGGTCTTTTGCAGGGAGAATCTTTATCGCCCTTTTTATATGCATTGTATGTTAACGATATAGAAATTGAATTGATTAATCAAGGTTGCATACCCTATGAGTTACTTAATTTATATCTTTTCGTGTACGCTGACGATACTGTAATTTTTAGTGAAAACATAAACGACTTGCAGCATATGATTGATGTAATAAATAACTGTTCAAATGAACGCAATTTGTATATAAATATAGAGAAAACTAAGATTGTTGTCTTTAGATAAAGAGGTATTGTTAGATCTGATGAATAATTGTATATCAATGGAGAAGCAATAGAATTATGCGATGAATTTGTTTATTTAGGGGTACTGATTAGGTACAATGGTAATTTCAATGAAAACCAAAAGATGTTATCGAATCAAGGTAGAAAAGCACTATTTAGCTTATTCAATAAGATACAAGACGATTGTTTTAATACTGAAACCCTGTTATCGTTATTTGATACGTATGTAAAACCTATATTAAATTATGGTAGTGAAGATCATAAAGCATTGGATATAGAAAGCCTTCATCTGTACTTTTTGAAAAGAATCTTGAGAGTGAAGAAAAGCATTGTAATTTATATGGTGTATTTTAAGCTTGGAAAAACCCCATTGTATATTGACAGATATTGTAAACTGTTGAAATATTGGGTAAAGATATTGAATACTGACAACTGTTTACTAAGTAGTTGATATAAGGAAATGTTAGAAGCTAGTTTTATTAAGCCACATTGTAAGATGAAGATTAGAGACATATTATGCAAATATGGTTTCAATTATATCCGGTTGGCTCAAAATGTTGAAAATGTAAACTTATTTTTGAGCGAATTTAGGAGACGTGTAACTAACGAATTCATTACCGAAGCTTTATCATTTTTTGAAGCCTCACCTAAATGTCAATTGTACAGATATATATATGAAAACTTTAGTTTACAGTATTACTTATTTAGACCTGTGAATTATAAATATAACTAGACCTGTAATTACTAAATATCGAATACATGCTCACAGTTTAAGTATCGAAACTGGACGTTACTGTATTATAGATAGACACGCTATGATATGTACATTTTGTGACTGTAACTCTATAGAAGATGAGTATCATTTTATTTTGGAATGTACAAAATATAAAAGTATTAGCCTCCAATATATAAAACCGTACTATTATAGAAACCCCTCGATGTTTAAGCTAATTCAATTACTATCTGTGAAAAATATAAAGGAATTAAACAACCTATAGGTAAATATTTGTTGTTAGCTGAAAATATACGTAATTCATAGATGTATATGTTTATAATACTCCGCACATTATATTATATTATACATGTATTACGCTGTTTTTATTGTAATTATGTTAATCAAATTATGTAAATATATATACAATATTCGTACAGTGTCCGAAAATATAAAATTTATTTGTACGAGCCTTAGAAACAGGTAGAAATGCGAGGCTCTGCCGAGCATTTCTGGCCGGTTTAGCGGCGAGTGGAAATAAACTTTATATTTTCGGACACTTTACGAATATTGTTTTTATCCTGCAAATCTAAAATACATTATACATTTTACAGCAATGAAAACCATGAAAATTTTGCACTTTTAGCCGATTTCTGACGTGAAATTTTCGGCGCGTTTTTAAGTGATAGCCTGACGTCACAAACAAATATTGTATTCGACAACACGTCGTAAACCAGAACAGAATGCTAAATATCGTTAGAAGCGAGAACAAAGGTACCAGGAGACTTTATTCGGCTACCTTTATTGTACAGCAAATGTAACGGTTGCAGGATAAATACAATGTTTCTGCAATTGTATATCCTATAAGCTGTATAGCTTTTGGAATAAAGAATATATTTGATATGTTTTTATGATGATTATAAATTTAGATTGATTAGATCAATATTGGGCACCATGATTGGTTTAATACAATTGTCTTGTCTCAGGTAGATGGCTTATTGAAAAATATCCGGGAATGTATGATCCTTATTAGCGAATAACTAATAATCTTTTAGAAAGTATGAATGCTGTTTTAAAAAGAGAAAACGATTGGAAAGAACTTCCTGTAGATCTTTTAGCATTAGGATTTTATTACATACAAAACTTTGAAAATGTTGAATGAATGAATGAATGAATGAATGAATTGAATGAATGAATGAATGAATGAATGATGAATGAATGAATGAATGAATGAATGAATGAATGAATGAATGAATAAATAAATAAATAAATAGTTTTTGAATTTGTATCATAAAACAATCATTGCGGGGAAATCTGTAGTATTATGCAAGAAATGAAAATAATAATTTGTTGCACAATGATACCACCGCCTGATGAGATCTGTTGAGGGATCGAAATGATTGTTGTAATGTTGGGCATTACACATTATTTCAAAGTAGAATAATTTCAACATTTCATATTTTGCAAAATTTCGTTTCATATATAATATATTGAATTATATATCTTTGTAATTCAATATTTTGAAGCTGTTGACAGTAAATGGTTTATTAATTAAAAGCTAACATGTGAATTCAAAACATCGTGTAAAGGAAAGTAAACAAAAGTGTTTTTACAAATTGAGTCCAAAGTTGAAATTTCACTGTACGCAATACTCCAACGGACCACCCTTCCGGTCAACTTTTGACAACTTTCTCTTTTATAAATACAATAGAGTTATATATCAGTGGATTTGCTATAAAATTTACTAGAGGAATGTATTAACTAATTTTGCCCGGAGTTTTGCATGTTTTTACAAATTGAGTCCAAAGTTGAAATTTTACTGCAATACTCCAACGGACCACCCTTCCGGTCAAATTGAGTCCAAAGTTCAAAAATCGCATTCAATTTTAGTATAGAAAAACCATTCCGGTCAAGTTTTAAATAATTTAAATCAAGATAATTTAAATTATTTTATATTTATTATATAGAAATTGTTATCATCTTTCAGAATCCGTTTAAATTACATCGATATGTTTATCCGTTCGAAAGTTATAGGCAAAAAACATACCAAAAAACCCTTCCGGGTTTTCCACGCTTCCGCAGATGAGTGTCTACCGTTCATTTTAGATTTCGTCACAGCCTCACGGGTAAATTCGATCTGTGTCAAAAAAGAATTAAAATTTTGCAACAGTTTTTCTGACATAATGTGAATTATGTAATTTAAATATAGTTGTACTCTATAGTCTGCATCAAGGCATTGAGGTACTAATGAAATCCGTTTGTAAGTGAGTAGATTTAAATGTAGGTTGGTTCCCGACGTAATATTCAGTATGCCTTCGGAATATACAAATATAATATCCGAAAGATGATAGACCGGGAACCAGACTAATTTACATGTAATCGGAACCTAACTTACTAATTTTAGGCAACCCATATTGCGCTCTGGTATCCTGTCTGTAAACAATCGTAAACTGTTATCCTAAAATGAGCAGACAGAAGGATACTGCAGAAATTGGAATGGATATTCCACCAGAACTTATAGCAGCGGTAATAGAGTTTAATCAATGTCAATCAATACTGGAACATTTTTTAGACTATAAAATACTGGTAGTACCAGTATTGTGATTGCCAAGTACAGATGATCCTTTGAATATGAGTTTACAAAACATGCAGTCAATTCACAAGAACTTACACATGTACTATAAACAAAACTTTACCGTGTCAATCCGACGGGTTTTTGCTTGACAAAATGGAAAACTGCTACCGCGATTTCGAATAGACAACAATGGAATTTTCCTAACATACACTTCCGTTCAAAACAAGGTAAAAATTTAGTATGGAAAATCGATCTGGCAAAATGAAAAAAACGGCCACATTTGAAAAAGCCGATTAACTGTGGAAAATAATTGTTACTTTCAAAAAGTGTAATATAAGATCTACTAAAGGACCATAAACTCGACCAAATGTGGTAGCAGTTTTCCATTTTGTCAAGCAAAAACCAGTTGGTGAAAACTCAAATTACAATTAAGCACAGGACGACTCATCGCCACTACCAACTCATCCCCAATTGAGGTTGGTCGACTCATCCTCGATTTTAAAATCCGCTGGTCGACTCATCGCCGATTTTTAAAAACTGGTGGTCGTCTCATCGGCTGTATTTTATCTGTGATGAATTGATAGTTTAGAACTGTCTGTAGATTTTATCATTTAAATTTCTCCATCAATGGACTGGCAGGCGCATACGAGAGGCTTGGTTCAATCTCTGCTGCAAAATCAACATCAGCTCTGGGAATATCAAAATCCTCTGACAATCTCGTGGAGTTAGCGTTGAGTAGGCCAATCAGATTGCTTGAAAATTCAAATTTGAGGAAAAACTCAGATATTTGAGAAAAATCTCAATTTGAGAAGTTGTATGAAACCTAGACCTGTACTGTGCCAATGATATTCCATTTTGGCAGGTCAGATGACACCACAAGTCACACTGGTCACAAAGTATGGCCAAGTGACTGGTTGTCACTCTCTTGTAACAAACTGAGCAAGGGGTGAAGCGAGGCATGTTGCATGTGTAAGATACAGCAAATGATACAAAATCAAATTTTCTTGCCATTTTATGCTACCCAATTAACCCAATTAAGAACAGCAGCATCCCAGCTCAATAAAAAAAAAACAATCATCATGTTAGTATTTAATTAGTCTTATGCATTTTCACATGCTTTTAATGAACAAATTAAGAGCAGCAGCGTCCCAGCTCAAATTTTTTTTATTGAACTGATAACTGAACGGGTTGGCGGTGAGTTATGAAAAAACAGGTGATGAGTCGACCAACCTTGAATGACGATGAGTTGTCTAGCATTCCTGTATAACATTGATCAAATAAAAACGAAAACAAATATCCACACTTGATTTTTTTATCTTGATTTAAAAAAAAATAAACTATTGAACAAAATTAATGTATTTTCGTATCCTGCCAGGGCAAGTATGAACATTTTTTCAAGAATCCTGACTTTTAATGTGTAAATGCCCACGGGTGACCAGGACAACAAAATTGGCTTTCCCGTGCTGAGAAATCACTTTCCACGGGTGACGGGAAATGGGAATCCTAGAACACTGGCTGTATTTAATAATTTGTATAAAAATCAGGATAGGTAGAAAGTGTCCTTTACAACTTGAAATGTACTTTCAATCCCATTTTTTACCAGAATGCATCTTTAAATTACACACTTCAAGTTTTGATTTTGTCAACAAATATTGATTACAAATAAAATGAAAATAAATAATCAGAGTTGACTATCATAATTATGAGAGGTACTCCAGATTTCAAAATTAACCATCTTTTATTGATTTTTAGTAAAATCCCAGCAAAATTACTAGATAAACTTCTGCATACAATTCGTATGCAAATCTCCAACTTTATAATGGCCCAGATTCTGTGTGTATGGGGCTGCAAAAAAAGGCAAAATTTAAATGAAAACAAGAATTATGAAATATTTGGTCTAGTTTTCCCATGAGTTGAACAGACAAACATGACCTTTCATGCAAAATTATATGTGTATAGTATATTACTACTAGTAATTATTGTCTCTTAACTGTTCTTAAAAAGGATAAAAGAAAAAAATTCATTCATGTTTCAAGGATCAATAGACATTGCTTGGTTTTAGACAGAATGTACAGTCATGTAGTACAGACTGTCTAGTTGATTTTTTATTTGTGTTTAATGATGTAAAGGTCAATTTCCGGGCATGCTGCCTGTTCAGTTTTACATTATGTAAAACATGTTTTTTATTTATCATAAAATTAAAAGTATCATTTTGGCATGTTTCAATTGATTAAAGAATCATAAACCTCCAAATATGTTCTTGAATTATAACAATGGAATGGTATAACAGAAATTGGTCTGTGTGTAGTTTTAATCATAAACATTTATATGTGTAGATGATGGGAATGCAACAGATTACAGGTGGAGGTTATCTGTTTCCTGGAGATTCAGAAGAAGATACTGAAGAAACAGAAGAAGAAATCCAAAGTGAGGCTGGGAAAATGTTTTAACTCTATTTACCATGTGTATCCTAATATTTTTTCTGTTTATTATAAAACTTCATACAACTTTGACTCTAGTCCGAGAATCCTCTGCCGTCCAACGCTTTAAAAAATTTTTTTTTTTGCGTGGGACGTCAGAGAGCTCTCCATAAGCAAAACAGCGGATTTTGCGACACCAGTCTGGGTCGGCACATTTCATCGTGTCAGATTTAATAAAAACTTTTTCATCCAGTTAATCTATATATAATTTGCTTTTTTAGATATTTTTCTCTAGGAATATAATCATCATACATTCAATCGATCTAATTTAAGCACTGGATTTAAGTCACATTGTTGTCACGTGACTTTTTGTTAAAAATGAAAGTGAAATGTAGGAATGTAAGGGTATCGATGGAAATGAGCTTAGAAATGGACTTAAATCAGCTTGATTGAAGGTAAGATGATTATATTCCTAGAGAAAAATATCTAAAGAAGCAAATTATATATAGATTAACTGGATGAAAATGTTTTATTAAATCTGACACGATGAAATGTGCCGACCCAGACTGGTGTCGCAAAATCCGCTGTTTTGCTTATGGAGAGCTCTCTGACGTCCCATGCAAAAAAAAAAAAAATTTTAAAAAGCGTTGGACGGCAGAGGATTCTTGGACTACTTTGACTCGGGCTGCTGGCAGGGTATGTTGTAGGTTTGACTCTGGCTGCTGGCAGGGTATGTTGTAGGTTTGACTCTGGCTGCTGGCAGGGTATGTTGTAGGTTTGACTCTGGCTGCTGGCAGGGTATGTTGTAGGTTTGACTCTGGCTGCTGGCAGGTTATGTTGTAGGTTTGACTCTGGCTGCTGGCAGGGTATGTTGTAGGTTTGACTCTGGCTGCTGGCAGGGTATGTTGTAGGTTTGACTCTGGCTGCTGGCAGGGTATGTTGTAGGTTTGACTCTGGCTGCTGGCAGGATATGTTGTAGGTTTGACTCTGGCTGCTGGCAGGGTATGTTGTAGGTTTGACTCTGGCTGCTGGCAGGGTATGTTGTAGGTTTGACTCTGGCTGCTGGCAGGGTATGTTGTGGATTTGACTCAGGCTGCTGGCAGGATATGTTGTAGGTTTGACTCTGGCTGCTGGCAGGGTATGTTGTAGGTTTGACTCTGGCTGCTGGCAGGGTATGTTGTAGGTTTGACTCTGACTGCTGGCAGGGTATGTTGTAGTTTTGACTGGCTGCTTGCAGGGTATGTTGTAGGTTTAACTCTGGCTGCTGGCAGGGTATGTTGTAGGTTTTACTCTGGCTGCTGGCAGATTATGTTGTAGGTTTGACTCTGGCTGCTGGCAGGGTATGTTGTAGGTTTGACTCTGGCTGCTGGGAGGGTATGTTGTAGGTTTGACTCTGGCTGCTGGCAGGGTATGTTGTAGGTTTGACTCTGGCTGCTGGCAGGGTATGTTGTAGGTTTGACTCTGGCTGCTGGCAGGGTATGTTGTAGGTTTGACTCTGGCTGCTAGCAGGGTATGTTGTAGGTTTGACTCTGCTGCTGGCAGGGTATGTTGTAGGTTTGACTCTGGCTGCTTGCAGGGTATGTTGTAGTTTTGACTCTGGCTGCTGGCAGGTTATGTTGTAGGTTTGACTCTGGCTGCAGGCAGGGTAGGTTGTAGGTTTGACTGGCTGCTGGCAGGGTATGTTGTAGGTTTGACTCTTTCTGCTGGCAGGCTATGTTGTAGGTTTGACTCTGGCTGCTGGCAGGGTATGTTGTAGGTTTGACTCTTTCTGCTGGCAGGCTATGTTGTAGGTTTGACTCTGGCTGCTGGCAGGGTATGTTGTAGGTTTGACTCTTTCTGCTGGCAGGCTATGTTGTAGGTTTGACTCTGGCTGCTGGCAGGGTATGTTGTAGGTTTGACTCTGCTGCTGGCAGGGTATGTTGTAGGTTTGACTCTGGCTGCTGGCAGGGTATGTTGTAGGTTTGACTCTGGCTGCTGGCAGGATATGTTGTAGGTTTGACTCTGGCTGCTGGCAGGGTATGTTGTAGGTTTGACTCTGGCTGCTGGCAGGGTATGTTGTGGATTTGACTCAGGCTGCTGGCAGGATATGTTGTAGGTTTGACTCTGGCTGCTGGCAGGGTATGTTGTAGGTTTGACTCTGGCTGCTGGCAGGGTATGTTGTAGGTTTGACTCTGACTGCTGGCAGGGTATGTTGTAGGTTTGACTGGCTGCTTGCAGGGTATGTTGTAGATTTAACTCTGGCTGCTGGCAGGGTATGTTGTAGGTTTTACTCTGGCTGCTGGCAGATTATGTTGTAGGTTTGACTCTGGCTGCTGGCAGGGTATGTTGTAGGTTTGACTCTGGCTGCTGGCAGGGTATGTTGTAGGTTTGACTCTGGCTGCTGGCAGGGTATGTTGTAGGTTTGACTCTGGCTGCTGGCAGGGTATGTTGTAGGTTTGACTCTGGCTGCTAGCAGGGTATGTTGTAGGTTTGACTCTGCTGCTGGCAGGGTATGTTGTAGGTTTGACTCTGGCTGCTTGCAGGGTATGTTGTAGTTTTGACTCTGGCTGCTGGCAGGTTATGTTGTAGGTTTGACTCTGGCTGCAGGCAGGGTAGGTTGTAGGTTTGACTGGCTGCTGGCAGGGTATGTTGTAGGTTTGACTGGCTGCTGGCAGGTTATGTTGTAGGTTTGACTCTGGCTGCTGGCAGGGTATGTTGTAGGTTTGACTGGCTGCTGGCAGGTTATGTTGTAGGTTTGACTCTGGCTGCTGGCAGGGTATGTTGTAGGTTTGACTGGCTGCTGGCAGGTTATGTTGTAGGTTTGACTGGCTGCTGGCAGGGTATGTTGTAGGTTTGACTCTGGCTGCTGGCAGGGTATGTTGTAGGTTTGACTCTGGCTGCTGGCAGGGTATGTTGTAGGTTTGACTCTGGCTGCTGGCAGGATATGTTGTAGGTTTGACTCTGGCTGCTGGCAGGGTATGTTGTAGGTTTGACTCTGGCTGCTGGCAGGGTATGTTGTAGGTTTGATTGGCTGCTGGCAGGGTATGTTGTAGGTTTAACTCTGGCTGCTGGCAGGGTATGTTGTAGGTTTGACTCTGCTGCTGGCAGGGTATGTTGTAGGTTTGACTCTGACTGCTGGCAGGGTATGTTGTAGGTTTGACTCTGGCTGCTGGCAGGGTATGTTGTAGGTTTGACTCTGGCTGCTGGCAGGGTATGTTGTAGGTTTGACTCTGGCTGCTGGCAGGATATGTTGTAGATTTGACTCTGGCTGCTGGCAGGGTATGTTGTAGGTTTGACTCTGGCTGCTGGCAGGGTATGTTGTAGATTTGACTCTGGCTGCTGGCAGGGTATGTTGTAGGTTTGACTCTGGCTGCTGGCAGGGTATGTTTATAGGTTTGACTCTGGCTGCTGGCAGGTTATGTTGTAGGTTTGACTCTGGCTGCTGGCAGGGTATGTTGTAGGTTTGACTCTGGTTGCTGGCAGGTTATGTTGTAGATTTGACTCTGGCTGCTGGCAGGGTATGTTGTAGGTTTGACTCTTTCTGCTGGCAGGCTATGTTGTAGGTTTGACTCTGGCTGCTGGCAGGGTATGTTGTAGATTTGACTCTGCTGCTGGCAGGGTATGTTGTAGGTTTGACTCTGGCTGCTGGCAGGGTATGTTGTAGGTTTGACTCTGGCTGCTGGCAGGTTATGTTGTAGGTTTGACTCTGGCTGCTGGCAGGGTATGTTGTAGGTTTGACTCTGGCTGCTGGCAGGGTATGTTGTGGATTTGACTCTGGCTGCTGGCAGGATATGTTGTAGGTTTGACTCTGGCTGCTGGCAGGGTATGTTGTAGGTTTGACTCTGGCTGCTGGCAGGGTATGGTGTAGGTTTGACTCTGACTGCTGGCAGGATATGTTGTAGGTTTGACTGGCTGCTTGCAGGGTATGTTGTAGGTTTAACTCTGGCTGCTGGCAGGGTATGTTGTAGGTTTGACTCTGGCTGCTGGCAGATTATGTTGTAGGTTTGACTCTGGCTGCTGGCAGGGTATGTTGTAGGTTTGACTCTGGCTGCTGGCAGGGTATGTTGTAGGTTTGATTGGCTGCTGGCAGGGTATGTTGTAGGTTTGACTCTGGCTGCTGGCAGGGTATGTTGTAGGTTTGACTCTGGCTGCTGGCAGGGTATGTTGTAGGTTTGACTCTGGCTGCTGGCAGGGTATGTTGTAGGTTTGATTGGCTGCTGGCAGGGTATGTTGTAGGTTTGACTCTGGCTGCTGGCAGGGTATGTTGTAGGTTTGACTGGCTGCTGGCAGGGTATGTTGTAGGTTTGACTCTGGCTGCTGGCAGGGTATGTTGTAAGTTTGACTCTGGCTGCTGGCAGGTTATGTTGTAGGTTTGACTCTGGCTGCTGGCAGGGTATGTTGTAGATTTGACTCTGCTGCTGGCAGGTTATGTTGTAGGTTTGACTCTGGCTGCTGGCAGGGTATGTTGTAGGTTTGACTCTGGCTGCTGGCAGGGTATGTTGTAGGTTTGACTCTGGCTGCTGGCAGGGTATGTTGTAGGTTTGACTCTGGCTGCTGGCAGGGTATGTTGTAGGTTTGACTCTGGCTGCTGGCAGGGTATGTTGTAGGTTTGACTCTGGCTGCTGGCAGGTTATGTTGTAGGTTTGACTCTGGCTGCTGGCAGGTTATGTTAAAGATTTGACTCTGGCTGCTGGCAGGGTATGTTGTAGGTTTGACTCTTTCTGCTGGCAGGCTATGTTGTAGGTTTGACTCTGGCTGCTGGCAGGGTATGTTGTAGGTTTGACTCTTTCTGCTGGCAGGCTATGTTGTAGGTTTGACTCTGGCTGCTGGCAGGGTATGTTGTAGGTTTGACTCTGCTGCTGGCAGGGTATGTTGTAGGTTTGACTCTGGCTGCTGGCAGGGTATGTTGTAGGTTTGACTCTGGCTGCTGGCAGGGTATGTTGTAGGTTTGACTCTGGCTGCTGGCAGGGTATGTTGTAGGTTTGACTCTGGCTGCTGGCAGGGTATGTTGTGGATTTGACTCTGGCTGCTGGCAGGATATGTTGTAGGTTTGACTCTGGCTGCTGGCAGGGTATGTTGTAGGTTTGACTCTGGCTGCTGGCAGGGTATGTTGTAGGTTTGACTCTGACTGCTGGCAGGGTATGTTGTAGTTTTGACTGGCTGCTTGCAGGGTATGTTGTAGGTTTAACTCTGGCTGCTGGCAGGGTATGTTGTAGGTTTTACTCTGGCTGCTGGCAGATTATGTTGTAGGTTTGACTCTGGCTGCTGGCAGGGTATGTTGTAGGTTTGACTCTGGCTGCTGGGAGGGTATGTTGTAGGTTTGACTCTGGCTGCTGGCAGGGTATGTTGTAGGTTTGACTCTGGCTGCTGGCAGGGTATGTTGTAGGTTTGACTCTGGCTGCTGGCAGGGTATGTTGTAGGTTTGACTCTGGCTGCTAGCAGGGTATGTTGTAGGTTTGACTCTGCTGCTGGCAGGGTATGTTGTAGGTTTGACTCTGGCTGCTTGCAGGGTATGTTGTAGTTTTGACTCTGGCTGCTGGCAGGTTATGTTGTAGGTTTGACTCTGGCTGCAGGCAGGGTAGGTTGTAGGTTTGACTGGCTGCTGGCAGGGTATGTTGTAGGTTTGACTGGCTGCTGGCAGGTTATGTTGTAGGTTTGACTCTGGCTGCTGGCAGGGTATGTTGTAGGTTTGACTGGCTGCTGGCAGGTTATGTTGTAGGTTTGACTCTGGCTGCTGGCAGGGTATGTTGTAGGTTTGACTGGCTGCTGGCAGGTTATGTTGTAAGTTTGACTGGCTGCTGGCAGGGTATGTTGTAGGTTTGACTCTGGCTGCTGGCAGGGTATGTTGTAGGTTTGACTCTGGCTGCTGGCAGGGTATGTTGTAGGTTTGACTCTGGCTGCTGGCAGGGTATGTTGTAGGTTTGACTCTGGCTGCTGGCAGGGTATGTTGTGGATTTGACTCTGGCTGCTGGCAGGATATGTTGTAGGTTTGACTCTGGCTGCTGGCAGGGTATGTTGTAGGTTTGACTCTGGCTGCTGGCAGGGTATGGTGTAGGTTTGACTCTGACTGCTGGCAGGATATGTTGTAGGTTTGACTGGCTGCTTGCAGGGTATGTTGTAGGTTTAACTCTGGCTGCTGGCAGGGTATGTTGTAGGTTTGACTCTGGCTGCTGGCAGATTATGTTGTAGGTTTGACTCTGGCTGCTGGCAGGGTATGTTGTAGGTTTGACTCTGGCTGCTGGCAGGGTATGTTGTAGGTTTGATTGGCTGCTGGCAGGGTATGTTGTAGGTTTGACTCTGGCTGCTGGCAGGGTATGTTGTAGGTTTGACTCTGGCTGCTGGCAGGGTATGTTGTAGGTTTGACTCTGGCTGCTGGCAGGGTATGTTGTAGGTTTGATTGGCTGCTGGCAGGGTATGTTGTAGGTTTGACTCTGGCTGCTGGCAGGGTATGTTGTAGGTTTGACTGGCTGCTGGCAGGGTATGTTGTAGGTTTGACTCTGGCTGCTGGCAGGGTATGTTGTAGGTTTGACTCTGGCTGCTGGCAGGTTATGTTGTAGGTTTGACTCTGGCTGCTGGCAGGGTATGTTGTAGATTTGACTCTGCTGCTGGCAGGTTATGTTGTAGGTTTGACTCTGGCTGCTGGCAGGGTATGTTGTAGGTTTGACTCTGGCTGCTGGCAGGGTATGTTGTAGGTTTGACTCTGGCTGCTGGCAGGGTATGTTGTAGGTTTGACTCTGGCTGCTGGCAGGGTATGTTGTAGGTTTGACTCTGGCTGCTGGCAGGGTATGTTGTAGGTTTGACTCTGGCTGCTGGCAGGTTATGTTGTAGGTTTGACTCTGGCTGCTGGCTGGGTATGTTGTAGGTTTGACTCTGGCTGCTGGCAGGGTATGTTGTAGGTTTGACTCTGGCTGCTGGCAGGTTATGTTGTAGGTTTGACTCTGGCTGCTGGCAGGTTATGTTAAAGATTTGACTCTGGCTGCTGGCAGGGTATGTTGTAGGTTTGACTCTTTCTGCTGGCAGGGTATGTTGTAGGTTTGACTCTGCTGCTGGCAGGGTATGTTGTAGGTTTGACTCTGGCTGCTGGCAGGGTATGTTGTAGGTTTGACTCTGGCTGCTGGCAGGGTATGTTGTAGGTTTGACTCTGGCTGCTGGCAGGGTATGTTGTAGGTTTGACTCTGGCTGCTGGCAGGGTATGTTGTGGATTTGACTCAGGCTGCTGGCAGGATATGTTGTAGGTTTGACTCTGGCTGCTGGCAGGGTATGTTGTAGGTTTGACTCTGGCTGCTGGCAGGGTATGTTGTAGGTTTGACTCTGACTGCTGGCAGGGTATGTTGTAGTTTTGACTGGCTGCTTGCAGGGTATGTTGTAGGTTTAACTCTGGCTGCTGGCAGGGTATGTTGTAGGTTTTACTCTGGCTGCTGGCAGATTATGTTGTAGGTTTGACTCTGGCTGCTGGCAGGGTATGTTGTAGGTTTGACTCTGGCTGCTGGGAGGTTATGTTGTAGGTTTGACTCTGGCTGCTGGCAGGGTATGTTGTAGGTTTGACTCTGGCTGCTGGCAGGGTATGTTGTAGGTTTGACTCTGGCTGCTGGCAGGGTATGTTGTAGGTTTGACTCTGGCTGCTAGCAGGGTATGTTGTAGGTTTGACTCTGCTGCTGGCAGGGTATGTTGTAGGTTTGACTCTGGCTGCTTGCAGGGTATGTTGTAGTTTTGACTCTGGCTGCTGGCAGGTTATGTTGTAGGTTTGACTCTGGCTGCAGGCAGGGTAGGTTGTAGGTTTGACTGGCTGCTGGCAGGGTATGTTGTAGGTTTGACTGGCTGCTGGCAGGTTATGTTGTAGGTTTGACTCTGGCTGCTGGCAGGGTATGTTGTAGGTTTGACTGGCTGCTGGCAGGTTATGTTGTAGGTTTGACTCTGGCTGCTGGCAGGGTATGTTGTAGGTTTGACTGGCTGCTGGCAGGTTATGTTGTAAGTTTGACTGGCTGCTGGCAGGGTATGTTGTAGGTTTGACTCTGGCTGCTGGCAGGGTATGTTGTAGGTTTGACTCTGGCTGCTGGCAGGGTATGTTGTAGGTTTGACTCTGGCTGCTGGCAGGATATGTTGTAGGTTTGACTCTGGCTGCTGGCAGGGTATGTTGTAGGTTTGACTCTGGCTGCTGGCAGGGTATGTTGTAGGTTTGATTGGCTGCTGGCAGGGTATGTTGTAGGTTTGACTCTGGCTGCTGGCAGGGTATGTTGTAGGTTTGACTCTGGCTGCTGGCAGGTTATGTTGTAGGTTTGACTCTGGCTGCCGGCAGGGTATGTTGTAGATTTGACTCTGCTGCTGGCAGGTTATGTTGTAGGTTTGACTCTGGCTGCTGGCAGGGTATGTTGTAGGTTTGACTCTGGCTGCTGGCAGGGTATGTTGTAGGTTTGACTCTGGCTGCTGGCAGGGTATGTTGTAGGTTTGACTCTGGCTGCTGGCAGGGTATGTTGTAGGTTTGACTCTGGCTGCTGGCAGGGTATGTTGTAGGTTTGACTCTGGCTGCTGGCAGGTTATGTTGTAGGTTTGACTCTGGCTGCTGGCAGGTTATGTTAAAGATTTGACTCTGGCTGCTGGCAGGGTATGTTGTAGGTTTGACTCTTTCTGCTGGCAGGCTATGTTGTAGGTTTGACTCTGGCTGCTGGCAGGGTATGTTGTAGGTTTGACTCTTTCTGCTGGCAGGCTATGTTGTAGGTTTGACTCTGGCTGCTGGCAGGGTATGTTGTAGGTTTGACTCTGGCTGCTGGCAGGGTATGTTGTAGGTTTGACTCTGGCTGCTGGCAGGGTATGTTGTAGGTTTGACTCTGGCTGCTGGCAGGGTATGTTGTAGGTTTGACTCTGGCTGCTGGCAGGGTATGTTGTAGGTTTGACTCTGGCTGCTAGCAGGGTATGTTGTAGGTTTGACTCTGCTGCTGGCAGGGTATGTTGTAGGTTTGACTCTGGCTGCTGGCAGGGTATGTTGTAGGTTTGACTCTGGCTGCTGGCAGGTTATGTTGTAGGTTTGACTCTGGCTGCAGGCAGGGTAGGTTGTAGGTTTGACTGGCTGCTGGCAGGGTATGTTGTAGGTTTGACTGGCTGCTGGCAGGTTATGTTGTAGGTTTGACTCTGGCTGCTGGCAGGGTATGTTGTAGGTTTGACTGGCTGCTGGCAGGTTATGTTGTAGGTTTGACTCTGGCTGCTGGCAGGGTATGTTGTAGGTTTGACTGGCTGCTGGCAGGTTATGTTGTAGGTTTGACTGGCTGCTGGCAGGGTATTGTAACGAATGGACTTTCCACCACATTATGTTTTTTTTTTTTAACGAACGCACATGGCCTTGAGAAATTTTTCGCCTCTCGATGTTTGGCAAGTGTGTCACCCAATTTTACCCACCTTGCTTGATTTCTCACATTGTCAGTGTCCTCATAATATATATTTTTGAGGTGTTCAACCACTGGTATTCCTAGATATTTGAGATATAGTATCAATTATTTTTCGTGAACATGTGTTTTCTTTACGATTTTCAGCACTTCCGGTGCCCGGATCATGTTTTGTTTATTATTTGTTTGTGTAATGTCGATATGCAAATTAGTACGAGTGTGTGACCTTGATTTACTGAAAAGTGCAAAATCGTAAAACTGTGTATGAATACGAATACGGTTTCCTAGCGATGTTTTTGTGAATTTATTGACTTAAACTCGAGTTGTTAATAATGTTATATTGTTGTAGGAACATTTTTAGGTTCCTAGAACGACCTTTTATTAAGTTTATTGTATATTTTTGTACTATCTGGGATTAAGTTTCGTTAGTTTCAGGCCCTTTTACGTCCCCGTTCTACATCCCCATAGTTTCCCGTTTAGGATAGACGGGGTATTTAAAGCAAATTCCCGTTTTTTCGTGGCTCTTCTCCTCATCTCTTTTCACCAGACCATCAGTGCAGACATTATTTTTGGTTAGTTTCAAGACATCCTGATTTTAGATTGTGGCTATTCGAAGATACAAATTTTTACTATTTTTTTTGTGGAATTTATCGGTCATTTTAGGGCAATGTTTTCTTGTCCTAGACCAGTACTAAAGTGAATAAAGTTTATTTGAGCAGTCTGTCTATGTAAATAGCTACCGCTATTTATTCTGACTGTTGGCCAGTTACTCTGAAGAGTGCCCCCCCCCCCTTTTTCCCCAAGTAAGGACAATTGCTTGAACACTACAAGTCCTGTAAGCTGAGTTTTCCAGTACACAGAGAAACTAAATTTTAAACATATTTATTTTACCTCATTCTCACCATTTTTCATTTAAGATGACATACAACAACATGTATTTCAAGTCTATAACTCTTTATTTAATACAATACTAGTAAAATAAAAAAAGTAGTTTTCTTCAAACAATTGATTGAGTCTGTTCTTCTGTGAGATCCAGAAGACTGTAAAGTTTACTTATTGTTTGTTCATATAGAAACTAATAACAAATAATTAATATTATTAAGGTAGTTGGTTGAACACCTCATACATAATGGAATTATAATTTATGTGATATAATATTTGATTAAGATAATAGATATTTCGAGACTTCATTCACTGTATCAAACTATGAATTTGATCTTATGACTAATAAATTGAAACTCACAAATGCCTTACTTTTTATAAGTCCTCGAAGTAAAGTAGCAGGATCCCTGATAAAAGGTCACTATCGGTACCCTGGCTAACTCATGAGACGATAGTTTAGTTAGACTGTCCGATCATCAGGTAGAGCATATTCATCGGTGTTTTAGTCTGGAATTCCTATCCTTGACTTCTCTTGGAGTGTTGTTCTATAAGATTCCGGTTTAGAGAATAGCTTCTGCGTTCTCTTATTTCAGATATGTTCTGATTTATAGAACTCATAAAAAGAGACTGTATACTTTATCTAGACTACAATTGCCCTTGAATATTTCATATCCCCTCCACCCCCAATTTCGATTAATGGTCCCCTGCTCTGACCCTGTAGGATCCCGAATAAATAAATAACAATAATAATACTTAATAGAATTTGGACAAATCTTGTCTCACCTCTCTGTTCTAGAGTATTGTAAATACTCTAGTGAGGTTCCTGTGTACCTTCAAACACAGGTGGTGTCAGAAGAACTGTACCTAAGGTACCCTACTCGGCCGAGCCTGGTACATTTTTGGTGTCAGGTGTGGGATACTCGATAGAGTATTCAGCGATACGAACTCATACCTAACCACAAGATAAGAAAATGGTCAGAACAAGATCAGTTAGAAGTAACAGCGAGGAAGACACGGCTGGAGATTCCGACATCCATACAGAATACAGTGAGGAATTTGAGGAATCAGCTGATGAAGTTCATGAACATGTCAATGCCACAATAGTGCACAGACGGAAAGCTCCAGACAGACAAAATAAAAGTCAGAGCACACCTGCCCTCAACCAAAGTCCCAAGGGAACCAGATTAAGAATGTCACCCATTATACACAGAGATAATTTATATAATCCAGCGCTACATGATGTAGTCGGTAACTCAAATCCAGAACAGTCAGATACCAACAAACTACTTGATGGGATAACCAAAGAATTTAGAAACGTGATGGCTGATACAGTCAAGACCATACAGAATATGACAGATAAAATTGTATCCAGTATTAGAAACCAAAGTTCAACCATGAAAGAACCCAGGAGGAGACATGATAGATTAAATGGTCACACTATCAGGCGATCCAGAAGGACCAAGATATACCATGAACTAAGCACTAGTACCTGTAGTAGTGAAGAATCAAATGAAAGCAACGAATCAGAATCAAGCAGTGATGATGAATACTCAGATAGATCCAGAGGAAAACAACTTAACAGTAACAGACTACCAATTTTCACTGGGAAAGAAAAATGGAAAGTGTGGTACAACAGGTTCGAAGCTGTTGCCAATTTATACAATTGGACCTCAAAAGAAAAATTAGCTGAACTCCTACCCAGACTGCAAGGTATAGCAGGGGATTTCGTTTATGACCAATTATCAAATCGTGTCACAAGTTCATACAGAAAGTTAGTAAAAGAACTTGCCATAAGGTTTGGGGAAGTAGATACAACGAAGATTTATATTGCCAAATTTAATGGAAGAAGACAATTTAAAGATGAAACTGTGCAAGATTTTGCAGCTGAACTTAAGAGGCTATACGACAAAGGTTATCCCCACAGAGACAAAATGACAAGACAAGAAGACTTGTTAAGAACATTCCTGTTAGGTCTGCTTGATGATAATGCTAGGATCCATGTTGAGCTAAACAAAGAGCCGCACACAATAGAGGAAGCAGTCTATCATATTATTCATTACCAAGAAACATGTAGATATACTTCTGGTGACTTTGATATTATATGTAATAATAACAGAAGCAAGCGAGCAGTACGACAAGTACAAGAAATCCCTCAACTGAACTGCAATTCCAAGAATTTCATCCCAAAACAAGTTGGTGATAAGAAATGCTTTAATTGTGGTCAAACAGGTCATTTTGCAAGGCAATGTCAAGAACCTAAAAGAATTGGGCCAAATTTTGCTAGCCAGGTATGGAACCAATCAAATCGTCCACCGTATGCAGGAGCTAATGTAAGACAAACTACAGATTTCAATTCCCATCCTATTGATTATGCGACTAGAAGTGAAGAAGCCTCGAGACTTAACAAACCAGCATTTAAACCAGCGCCAGCCAGTGAGAATTGTGGAGCAAGAACAAAAATAAATCCCCATGCTAAAGATTTTGCAACCAGACTCAATCCTTTAAACTAATATCGGTCAATTCTAGTGGCCGAGAAAAGACCTTTGGGAAACAGAAAAATGGCCAAACTTTTGTTGCTAGAAACGATGTTAAAGAAACGTTACCTCATAAATCAACAATGAATGATCTTCAAGTAATAGATACCTCAAATGAACCGCAATTCCAAAATGAAAATAGATGGGAGATTGTGGAACCAATAACTGGAGAAACCCAGTCTGACATATTAGAAAAAGTTGATAATGTTATTGATGTTTGTAATACTGAATCATCTTCCCCTTGTGATAGTAATGTATCAATAGTTGAGCATTTTATAGATGCAACAACAGAAACCTTATGTATAGATATACTAGAATTATTTCATGATTCACAGATGAAAATTTTGTTTGAAACAGACAATGTTGACACCATACCAGTTTTGAAGGTTGAAAATAAGAAAAGGGAACAGGAAGGAATTTATGTTAATGGTTACATAAATGGCATAACAGCAGTTTTTACAGTAGATACAGGAGCTGCCAAGACCGTTTTATCAGAGCGTGTATATTTAAAGATACCAAGTGAGAACAGACCGTCTTTAGAAAAATCATCTTCATTAATTGGGGCTGATGGGAACCCACTCAGGGAGTTGGGAACAGCCATTTTTGAAGTGAGACTTGGAAATTCAAATATAAATGTAGAGCTAGTCGTAGCTGATATTGCAGATCAGGCCTTGTTAGGTCTAGATATCCTGAATATGGGCGAGAATGGCCCAGCAGAGATTAGTTTGCGAAAGAAAATGGTCATTTGGAACGATGAGGAAATACCTTGTGAATTTATGAACATTACTGATGTTGCAAGAAAAGTAACTGTTATTGACAATGCTGTTATACCAGGGTACAGTGAAGCAATCTTAAATGTAGCCATTGAGAAAACTGATTTAGACAGCTGGTTTGAAAATCAAGAATTTTTTATAGAACCATCTCCAACCTTTATAGAGCGATTTCCCCTACTTATGTCTACTTGTTTGGTAGATTTAAAGAACCATGTCTCAGGACAAGTCCGTATAATGAACCCTTTTGAGAAAAGCATAGAAATTAGGCAAAATACAGTTATTGGTATTGCCCAGATTAACGATGATGAGGTAATACCTCTTTTAGAAAATATGACAGATGAATATTCAGACTGTAGAACCAGGCGACTGAAGATCTCACCCAGAGAAACAACATTTAAAACAGAAGAAAATGTTCCTAAGGTCAGGCCACAACCTAAGCCAAATTTTGAGACAAAAGAAGTTTTTAAAGACATTCCCCCACATTTGACAGATATTTTTATGAAAACCATAGAAGGGCATAGTGATGAAGAAGTTAACAAAATTGCAGAACTCTTAATTGAGTTTGGTGATGTATTTTCAAAAAGTGAAGATGATATAGGTCTTACACATTTAATAGAACACAATATCGACACAGGCAATGCTAAACCAGTCAAACAACCACCAAGGCGAGTACCTTTAGCATATGCTCACAAAGAAAAGGAGATAGTTGAACAGATGGAGAGACAAGGAATTATAAGAAAATCTACTTCACCCTGGGCCAGTCCCTTATGTCTTGTTCTTAAGAAGAGCAGTAATAATGAGATAAAAGTTCGTCCCACTATAGATTTCAGAGCTGTAAACAAATTATGTCAGAATGATGCTTTTCCACTGCCTAGGATCCAGGACTGTCTTGATGCAATGGCTGGCTCGACTTTGTTTACCTGTGTTGACCTTTTGTCCGGGTACCATCAACTGCCCATGAAAGAGTCTGACATCCCAAAAACAGCGTTTGTAACAAAATACGGACTTTACGAATTTTTAAGAATGCCAATGGGTTTAAAATCTTCTGCTCAAACTTTTCAAAGATTGATGGAATTGGTGCTTCAAGGTCTTCAATGGTTGACTTGTCTCATATATTTAGACGATGTAATTATCTTTAGTAAAACTTTCAATGAACATATGCAGCGACTACACCTAGTTTTTAGTAGACTAAGAGAAGCTGGACTCAAGTTGAAACCAGAGAAATGCCAGTTTTTACAGTCTGAAGTTAAATTTCTTGGACATGTAGTTTCAGGGGAAGGCGTTCGACCAAATCCAGATAATCTAGTGAAGGTTAGACACTGGTCCGTCCCTAAAACAGTTACTCAAGTCCGACAGTTCCTTGGTTTGGCTAGCTACTACCGCAGATTTATACAGAATTTCTCAGAAATAGCATCACCTTTAACAAATTTGACTAAGAAAGGTGAAGATTTTATATGGTCTCCTGATTGTGAGAAATCCTTCAATGAATTAAAAGACTTACTCACACATGCCCCAATTATGTCCTACCCTGATGATAAAGGTGAATACATTTTAGACTGTGATGCAAGTGATGTGCAAATAGGTGCAGTACTGAGTCAAAAACAAGATGGACAAGAAAAGGTTATAGCATATGGTAGTAGAACCCTAAACAAGGCAGAGAAAAATTACTGTGTCACAGACAAAGAGCTCCTAGCTCTTCGATATTTTGTAGAGTATTATAGACAATATTTACTTGGAAGAAAGTTCATAGTACGAACTGACCATCAGGCTTTAATTTGGCTGTTTAGCCTAAAGGAACCAAGTGGACGCATAGCTCGATGGATAGAAATTTTATCTGATTATGACTTCACTATAAACCACCGACCTGGAAAGAAACATGCAAATGCTGATAGTTTATCCAGATTTCCCCAAGACCCATGTCTATGTTCTGAAGTAGACACTTTAGAAGTTTTAAAATGTGGCCCCTGCAAGAAATGTATAAAAAAGGCACTTGATATGGAGAGCAACCTCATCTCTGCTTGTCCAGACCAACCAAAATTAATTAGGGCAGTGACTAGAAGCGAAGCCCTTAACAGAGACAAAAATTATTGGACGATGTGGAAAACCAAGTATACATCAGAAAATCTGTCCAAAATGCAACAAGATGACACAGATATTTCTCCCATTTTTGATGGCTTAAAGGCTAATGTTAAGCCAACAGATGCTGAATTGAATTTAGCCAGTCCTGCTACCAGAAATTATTGTAATTACTGGGAATCATTGAGTATTATAGACGACGTTGTCTATAAAAAGTATTTCCAGAATGATGGATCTGTTTTATATATGCAGCTATTGACCCCATCCCGTTTAAAGCAAGAAATAGTGAGTCTCGCCCACGACTCATTAATGTCCGGACATTTTGGACGAAAAAAGACCATCGAAAGAATACGTCAAAGTTTTTATTGGTATGGTCTTAGGGAGGATGTTGAAATACACATTCGACAATGTGACCAATGTACTAAGAATAAATTTCCTGTTAGAAAAGCAAGAGCACCTATGGGATTTATGTCAGTGGGGGCTCCATTGGACAGACTGTCTGTGGACGTTGTTGGCCCACTTCCCAGAACCGCCCAAAATAACAGATACTTTCTTACCGTCACCGACCATTTCACAAAGTGGACTGAAATTTACCCTATACCAGACCAGACAGCCGAAACCTGTACCCAGAAAATTTTAAATGAGTTTGTAAGTCGCTTTGGTTGTCCGCAAAGCATCCATTCTGATCAAGGCTCTAACTTTGAGAGTGATATTTTTCAACAAATGTGTAAATTACTCGAGGTGAAAAAGACCAGAACCACTACCAGGAATCCTAAAGGAAATGGTCAATGTGAGAGAATCCATAGAACAATTTTACAAATGGTCAGAATTTATCTAAAGGACGACCAGACAGAATGGGACAAAAATCTTGGATGCTTGTTAGGAGCATACAGATCCAGTATCAATGAATCTACCGGTTTTACACCGAATATGCTAATGCTTGGGCGGGAGGTTAAAACCCCAATAAGTTTGATTTTCAAGATTCCTGAAGTTGAGATCTATTCCAGTCATGGAGATTACGTCACAAAACTTCGTCAAAGAATTCAGTCCGCTCATGAGATATGCAGAAAGTGTTTGGCTATTTCAACAAAAAGAAGAAAAGACAATTATGACCTCAATTCATATTTATCCGTATTTAAACCTGGTGATGCGGTTTGGTTTTTAAATGAATCAAGACGAGAAGGCAGCTGCGTTAAGTTACAGCCGGTTTTTCTCGGACCGAACATTGTGTTAAAGAAACTAAACAATTTGAATTATGTAATACAAATGGAAAGAGACGGACCGACCAAAGTCGTGAACCACAACAAATTAGCCAAGTACGAGGGTAACCAGTATCCTGACTGGGGAACCAGTGCAGTTCGAAATTTTGATCGCAGGTCGAAAATGACAAAATAATTGGTGAAGGGGGTGATAAGTGTAACAGTTCGTAGTCAATCCAGTGACTGAGGTGTTCAACCAAGGATCAAAATATAAAATGTAACGAAAAATAACTGAACTAATATTTAACATGAATATTACCTGTTTTTCAGCTATGGATTACGACAGAGGCAGAGTATATAGTTGCAAAAAGTGCAATTTTGTTGGTGAAAAGAGGGCAGCTGTTAAGCATTTCCAGAAACATTTTAGTCCAGTAGAGAATAAATTCTGTTGTAAACTATGTAACTTCAGTACAATGGAACAGGGCTTAATAAAAAGGCATAGCTCTTTTTATCCTCCACATGCTACCGCCGTGATGACAGCTACCTTAATGGGCAAGTTGCAAGGAGTCGAGGCAGACTATGTAATTACCAACCTTAACCACCGTGTCGTTAATGTAGATGTTGATCTAACTAAATGGGATGCTGAAGCTTCAAATTTATACTGGGCCACTCGTCGTCGTAATCTTTCGATTGCTTCTACTACAGTTCCTGTGACTACTACCAGTTCAACCATTATTCCTGATGATACAATCCACCCTTTGATATCTAGTATGATTTCCGTAACTACAGCTACCACCACTGTACCTACTTACTCTACAGTTAAAATGAACACTCCAACAACACATCCGTCAATTCCTGCTCCACTGATGCAACTGCTTTCCTCTATCACTGTCGCCACATCTACTGCTACTCAACTTCCTACACAACCAGATTTTTTATCACAAGCCTGCTATGAACTTGAAGATACCCGTATTGTTGTCAATGAACATTTGGAATTCGCCGACCACTTATTATCTTTAGCTGACCCTGAGTATAATACTGATACTGAACCAATACTTCTAGCATCTACAACTACGTCAACATCTGTTTCCGCACCACCTGTACCAGCTTCATCAGTTATATCAACGTCAAACACTACTGTTTCCTCCGTAAAGACACCAATAGTATCCTTTCCGTCACCACTGAAATCACCACCTGCCACCGTACCACGTCCGTCTTTGCCCGACATAGAGTTACCATCTCCTTCTACTGATGAAAATATTATGGATCAACTACTTGGCCCAGAATATGACCAACTTACAACTCCTTCTCTACAAGATGCTTTCTTATCACTAATTGAAACTGTAAAAGAAACAAATACCCTTTTGAAAGAAATACGTGATGGGCAGAAGAAGACAAATGATCGTATCGAAAAGGTTGAATTTGCCATATTGAAACTGACTCGAAGACCATCGCCAGACAGACAAATATACCGACCGACCTTCAGAAGACCCCGCACCCCACCCCGCACCGCAAAAAGAAAATTTATACCTGAAAGGACCGTTTCACCCAAGAAGATGAAATCTAAAGTTGTGAATCGAAAATAAAGTTCCACATGGACTGTTTAATGGACATTTTCATTACAGTATTGGTGTATTTTATGGACATTTTCATTGTACTGCTTTTATATTGTGGTATCACATTTTAGTAGATTGTAATAACATGTATTAATTGATTGAATGCCGTGTGTTCCGGTGTTCGAACCCTTCCGGTGCTGTTTATCATGTACCGTGTTGTAATTATCTAAGACTTAAGTATCTTAATAATATGTCTCACATTTTACTTCAAAATTTAAGGAGGTATAAAGGACTCACTTTATATCTTAATTCCTGTGCAAGTGACATTTAAATTAGTTTGAATAATTAATAATATTTACAGGTCAGTAAATGTTGTGTCATGGTAGATTTAGCCTTGGAGTAGAAAATATGTAGAGTATTAATATTTTATTACTCGTTTGACTTTATGCATAAATATTTGTGCATCTTTTCACTTCAGTATTTTTCGGTGTAGCAGGAAATAGTCACCATACTTTTCCTCGAGTTAGAAGTGAAAGTTTTTGTATTGTTTCAGCTATGAGTCTTACCTTTGTCAATTATTAATATAATATTAAGGTTGGCGTTCCTCAATGTTTCATTCTAAATTGCTGAAATGAAACAAGTTTTATTTTTTTTTAGTATTGCTTTCAAATATTAGAGTTATGAACTGTTAGAATTTAATTAATGTTTTTAATTGTTTACATATTGTAATAAGAAAAATAAGGGTATTAACCAGTAGATGGTGTAATGGGTTAAAACTATTGGAATTGAACAATGTTGTTTGCTGTATAACTTTAGTGAGTTGTTGGTGAAATACAAATCTTTTAACTTATGTCTTTAGGCATTAATTTTCTTTAATGTTACTGTTATGGTTGCATATGATGTTTGTTTTTGTGTTGATTATTAACCCGAGTTTCAAATACATGTTTAGTTTTCGTGGGGACACTGAAAACTTAAGTGGGGAGCCGATGTAACGAATGGACTTTCCACCACATTATGTTTTTTTTTTTTAACGAACGCACATGGCCTTGAGAAATTTTTCGCCTCTCGATGTTTGGCAAGTGTGTCACCCAATTTTACCCACCTTGCTTGATTTCTCACATTGTCAGTGTCCTCATAATATATATTTTTGAGGTGTTCAACCACTGGTATTCCTAGATATTTGAGATATAGTATCAATTATTTTTCGTGAACATGTGTTTTCTTTACGATTTTCAGCACTTCCGGTGCCCGGATCATGTTTTGTTTATTATTTGTTTGTGTAATGTCGATATGCAAATTAGTACGAGTGTGTGACCTTGATTTACTGAAAAGTGCAAAATCGTAAAACTGTGTATGAATACGAATACGGTTTCCTAGCGATGTTTTTGTGAATTTATTGACTTAAACTCGAGTTGTTAATAATGTTATATTGTTGTAGGAACATTTTTAGGTTCCTAGAACGACCTTTTATTAAGTTTATTGTATATTTTTGTACTATCTGGGATTAAGTTTCGTTAGTTTCAGGCCCTTTTACGTCCCCGTTCTACATCCCCATAGTTTCCCGTTTAGGATAGACGGGGTATTTAAAGCAAATTCCCGTTTTTTCGTGGCTCTTCTCCTCATCTCTTTTCACCAGACCATCAGTGCAGACATTATTTTTGGTTAGTTTCAAGACATCCTGATTTTAGATTGTGGCTATTCGAAGATACAAATTTTTACTATTTTTTTTGTGGAATTTATCGGTCATTTTAGGGCAATGTTTTCTTGTCCTAGACCAGTACTAAAGTGAATAAAGTTTATTTGAGCAGTCTGTCTATGTAAATAGCTACCGCTATTTATTCTGACTGTTGGCCAGTTACTCTGAAGAGTGCCCCCCCCCCTTTTTCCCAAGTAAGGACAATTGCTTGAACACTACAAGTCCTGTAAGCTGAGTTTTCCAGTACACAGAGAAACTAAATTTTAAACATATTTATTTTACCTCATTCTCACCATTTTTCATTTAAGATGACATACAACAACATGTATTTCAAGTCTATAACTCTTTATTTAATACAATACTAGTAAAATAAAAAAAGTAGTTTTCTTCAAACAATTGATTGAGTCTGTTCTTCTGTGAGATCCAGAAGACTGTAAAGTTTACTTATTGTTTGTTCATATAGAAACTAATAACAAATAATTAATATTATTAAGGTAGTTGGTTGAACACCTCATACATAATGGAATTATAATTTATGTGATATAATATTTGATTAAGATAATAGATATTTCGAGACTTCATTCACTGTATCAAACTATGAATTTGATCTTATGACTAATAAATTGAAACTCACAAATGCCTTACTTTTTATAAGTCCTCGAAGTAAAGTAGCAGGATCCCTGATAAAAGGTCACTATCGGTACCCTGGCTAACTCATGAGACGATAGTTTAGTTAGACTGTCCGATCATCAGGTAGAGCATATTCATCGGTGTTTTAGTCTGGAATTCCTATCCTTGACTTCTCTTGGAGTGTTGTTCTATAAGATTCCGGTTTAGAGAATAGCTTCTGCGTTCTCTTATTTCAGATATGTTCTGATTTATAGAACTCATAAAAAGAGACTGTATACTTTATCTAGACTACAATTGCCCTTGAATATTTCATATCCCCTCCACCCCCAATTTCGATTAATGGTCCCCTGCTCTGACCCTGTAGGATCCCGAATAAATAAATAACAATAATAATACTTAATAGAATTTGGACAAATCTTGTCTCACCTCTCTGTTCTAGAGTATTGTAAATACTCTAGTGAGGTTCCTGTGTACCTTCAAACACAGGTGGTGTCAGAAGAACTGTACCTAAGGTACCCTACTCGGCCGAGCCTGGTACAGTATGTTGTAGGTTTGACTCTGGCTGCTGGCAGGGTATGTTGTAGGTTTGACTCTGGCTGCTGGCAGGGTATGTTGTAGGTTTGACTCTGGCTGCTGGCAGGATATGTTGTAGGTTTGACTCTGGCTGCTGGCAGGGTATGTTGTAGGTTTGACTCTGGCTGCTGGCAGGGTATGTTGTAGGTTTGATTGGCTGCTGGCAGGGTATGTTGTAGGTTTAACTCTGGCTGCTGGCAGGGTATGTTGTAGGTTTGACTCTGCTGCTGGCAGGGTATGTTGTAGGTTTGACTCTGACTGCTGGCAGGGTATGTTGTAGGTTTGACTCTGGCTGCTGGCAGGGTATGTTGTAGGTTTGACTCTGGCTGCTGGCAGGGTATGTTGTAGGTTTGACTCTGGCTGCTGGCAGGATATGTTGTAGATTTGACTCTGGCTGCTGGCAGGGTATGTTGTAGGTTTGACTCTGGCTGCTGGCAGGGTATGTTGTAGATTTGACTCTGGCTGCTGGCAGGGTATGTTGTAGGTTTGACTCTGGCTGCTGGCAGGGTATGTTTATAGGTTTGACTCTGGCTGCTGGCAGGTTATGTTGTAGGTTTGACTCTGGCTGCTGGCAGGGTATGTTGTAGGTTTGACTCTGGCTGCTGGCAGGGTATGTTGTAGGTTTGACTCTGGCTGCTGGCAGGGTATGTTGTAGGTTTGACTCTGGCTGCTGGCAGGGTATGGTGTAGGTTTGACTTTGCTGCTGGCAGGGTATGTTGTAGGTTTGACTCGGGCTGCTGGCAGGGTATGTTGTAGGTTTGACTCTGGCTGCTGGCAGGGTATGTTGTAGGTTTGACTCTGGCTGCTTGCAGGGTATGTTGTAGATTTGACTCTGGCTGCTGGCAGGATATGTTGTAGGTTTGACTCTGGCTGCTGGCAGGGTATGTTGTAGGTTTGACTCTGGCTGCTGTCAGGGTATGTTGTAGGTTTGACTCTGACTGCTGGTAGGGTATGTTGTAGGTTTGACTGGCTGCTTGCAGGGTATGTTGTAGGTTTAACTCTGGCTGCTGGCAGGGTATGTTGTAGGTTTGACTCTGGCTGCTGGCAGGGTATGTTGTAGGTTTGACTCTGGCTGCTGGCAGGGTATGTTGTAGGTTTGACTCTGGCTGCTGGCAGGGTATGTTGTAGGTTTGACTCTGGCTGCTGGCAGGGTATGTTGTAGGTTTGACTCTGGCTGCTGGCAGGGTATGTTGTAGGTTTGACTCTGGCTGCTGGCAGGTTATGTTGTAGGTTTGATTGGCTGCTGGCAGGGTATGTTGTAGGTTTGACTCTGGCTGCTGGCAGGGTATGTTGTAGGTTTGACTGGCTGCTGGCAGGGTATGTTGTAGGTTTGATTGGCTGCTGGCAGGGTATGTTGTAGGTTTGACTCTGGCTGCTGGCAGGGTATGTTGTAGGTTTGACTGGCTGCTGGCAGGTTATGTTGTAGGTTTGACTCTGGCTGCTGGCAGGGTATGTTGTAGGTTTGATTCTGGCTGCTGGCAGGGTATGTTGTAGGTTTGACTCTGGCTGCTGGCAGGTTATGTTGTAGGTTTGACTCTGGCTGCTGGCAGGTTATGTTGTAGGTTTGACTCTGGCTGCTGGCAGGATATGTTGTAGGTTTGACTCTGGCTGCTGGCAGGGTATGTTGTAGGTTTGACTCTGGCTGCTGGCAGGGTATGTTGTAGGTTTGACTCTGGCTGCTGGCAGGGTATGTTGTAGGTTTGATTGGCTGCTGGCAGGGTATGTTGTAGGTTTAACTCTGGCTGCTGGCAGGGTATGTTGTAGGTTTGACTCTGCTGCTGGCAGGGTATGTTGTAGGTTTGACTCTGACTGCTGGCAGGGTATGTTGTAGGTTTGACTCTGGCTGCTGGCAGGGTATGTTGTAGGTTTGACTCTGGCTGCTGGCAGGATATGTTGTAGGTTTGACTCTGGCTGCTGGCAGGGTATGTTGTAGGTTTGACTCTGGCTGCTTGCAGGGTATGTTGTAGGTTTGATTGGCTGCTGGCAGGGTATGTTGTAGGTTTAACTCTGGCTGCTGGCAGGGTATGTTGTAGGTTTGACTCTGCTGCTGGCAGGGTATGTTGTAGGTTTGACTCTGACTGCTGGCAGGGTATGTTGTAGGTTTGACTCTGGCTGCTGGCAGGGTATGTTGTAGGTTTGACTCTGGCTGCTGGCAGGGTATGTTGTAGGTTTGACTCTGGCTGCTGGCAGGATATGTTGTAGGTTTGACTCTGGCTGCTGGCAGGGTATGTTGTAGGTTTGACTCTGGCTGCTGGCAGGGTATGTTGTAGATTTGACTCTGGCTGCTGGCAGGGTATGTTGTAGGTTTGACTCTGGCTGCTGGCAGGGTATGTTTATAGGTTTGACTCTGGCTGCTGGCAGGTTATGTTGTAGGTTTGACTGGCTGCTGGCAGGGTATGTTGTAGGTTTGACTCTGGCTGCTGGCAGGGTATGTTGTAGGTTTGACTCTGGCTGCTGGCAGGGTATGTTGTAGGTTTGATTCTGGCTGCTGGCAGGGTATGGTGTAGGTTTGACTTTGCTGCTGGCAGGGTATGTTGTAGGTTTGACTCTGGCTGCTGGCAGGGTATGTTGTAGGTTTGACTCTGGCTGCTGGCAGGGTATGTTGTAGGTTTGACTCTGGCTGCTTGCAGGGTATGTTGTAGATTTGACTCTGGCTGCTGGCAGGATATGTTGTAGGTTTGACTCTGGCTGCTGGCAGGGTATGTTGTAGGTTTGACTCTGGCTGCTGGCAGGGTATGTTGTAGGTTTGACTCTGACTGCTGGTAGGGTATGTTGTAGGTTTGACTGGCTGCTTGCAGGGTATGTTGTAGGTTTAACTCTGGCTGCTGGCAGGGTATGTTGTAGGTTTGACTCTGGCTGCTGGCAGGGTATGTTGTAGGTTTGACTCTGGCTGCTGGCAGGGTATGTTGTAGGTTTGACTCTGGCTGCTGGCAGGGTATGTTGTAGGTTTGACTCTGGCTGCTGGCAGGGTATGTTGTAGGTTTGACTCTGGCTGCTGGCAGGGTATGTTGTAGGTTTGACTCTGGCTGCTGGCAGGGTATGTTGTAGGTTTGACTCTGGCTGCTGGCAGGTTATGTTGTAGGTTTGACTCTGGCTGCTGGCAGGGTATGTTGTAGGTTTGACTGGCTGCTGGCAGGTTATGTTGTAGGTTCGATTGGCTGCTGGCAGGGTATGTTGTAGGTTTGACTCTGGCTGCTGGCAGGGTATGTTGTAGGTTTGACTGGCTGCTGGCAGGGTATGTTGTAGGTTTGATTGGCTGCTGGCATGGTATGTTGTAGGTTTGACTCTGGCTGCTGGCAGGGTATGTTGTAGGTTTGACTGGCTGCTGGCAGGTTATGTTGTAGGTTTGACTCTGGCTGCTGGCAGGGTATGTTGTAGGTTTGACTCTGGCTGCTGGCATGGTATGTTGTAGGTTTGACTGGCTGCTGGCAGGTTATGTTGTAGGTTTGACTCTGGCTGCTGGCAGGTTATGTTGTAGGTTTGACTCTGGCTGCTGGCAGGATATGTTGTAGGTTTGACTCTGGCTGCTGGCAGGGTATGTTGTAGGTTTGACTCTGGCTGCTGGCAGGGTATGTTGTAGGTTTGACTCTGGCTGCTGGCAGGGTATGTTGTAGGTTTGACTCTGGCTGCTGGCAGGGTATGTTGTAGGTTTGACTCTGGCTGCTAGCAGGGTATGTTGTAGGTTTGACTCTGCTGCTGGCAGGGTATGTTGTACGTTTGACTCTGGCTGCTGGCAGGGTATGTTGTAGGTTTGACTCTGGCTGCTGGCAGGTTATGTTGTAGGTCTGACTCTGGCTGCTAGCAGGGTATGTTGTAGGTTTGACTCTGGCTGCTGGCAGTGTATGTTGTAGGTTTGACTGGCTGCTGGCAGGTTATGCTGTAGGTTTGATTGGCTGCTGGCAGGGTATGTTGTAGGTTTGATTGGCTGCTGGCAGGGTATGTTGTAGGTTTGACTCTGGCTGCTGGCAGGGTATGTTGTAGGTTTGACTGGCTGCTGGCAGGTTATGTTGTAGGTTTTACTCTGGCTGCTGGCAGGGTATGTTGTAGGTTTGACTCTGGCTGCTGGCAGGGTATGTTGTAGGTTTGACTGGCTGCTGGCAGGTTATGTTGTAGGTTTGGTTGGCTGCTGGCAGGGTATGTTGTAGGTTTGACTCTGGCTGCTGGCAGGGTATGTTGTAGGTTTGACTGGCTGCTGGCAGGGTATGTTGTAGGTTTGATTGGCTGCTGGCAGGGTATGTTGTAGGTTTGACTCTGGCTGCTGGCAGGGTATGTTGTAGGTTTGACTGGCTGCTGGCAGGTTATGTTGTAGGTTTGACTCTGGCTGCTGGCAGGGTATGTTGTAGGTTTGACTCTGGCTGCTGGCAGGGTATGTTGTAGTTTTGACTGGCTGCTGGCAGGTTATGTTGTAGGTTTGACTCTGGCTGCTGGCAGGTTATGTTGTAGGTTTGACTCTGGCTGCTGGCAGGATATGTTGTAGGTTTGACTCTGGCTGCTGGCAGGGTATGTTGTAGGTTTGACTCTGGCTGCTGGCAGGGTATGTTGTAGGTTTGACTCTGGCTGCTGGCAGGGTATGATGTAGGTTTGACTCTGGCTGCTGGCAGGGTATGTTGTAGGTTTGACTCTGGCTGCTAGCAGGGTATGTTGTAGGTTTGACTCTGCTGCTGGCAGTTTATGTTGTAGGTTTGACTCTGGCTGCTGGCAGGGTATGTTGTAGGTTTGACTCTGGCTGCTGGCAGGTTATGTTGTAGGTCTGACTCTGGCTGCTAGCAGGGTATGTTGTAGGTTTGACTCTGGCTGCTGGCAGTGTATGTTGTAGGTTTGACTGGCTGCTGGCAGGTTATGCTGTAGGTTTGATTGGCTGCTGGCAGGGTATGTTGTAGGTTTGATTGGCTGCTGGCAGGGTATGTTGTAGGTTTGACTCTGGCTGCTGGCAGGGTATGTTGTAGGTTTGACTGGCTGCTGGCAGGTTATGTTGTAGGTTTGACTCTGGCTGCTGGCAGGGTATGTTGTAGGTTTGACTCTGGCTGCTGGCAGGGTATGTTGTAGGTTTGACTGGCTGCTGGCAGGTTATGTTGTAGGTTTGACTCTGGCTGCTGGCAGGTTATGTTGTAGGTTTGACTCTGGCTGCTGGCAGGGTATGTTGTAGGTTTGACTCTGGCTGCTGGCAGGGTATGTTGTAGGTTTGACTGGCTGCTTGCAGGGTATGTTGTAGGTTTAACTCTGGCTGCTGGCAGGGTATGTTGTAGGTTTGACTCTGGCTGCTGGCAGGGTATGTTGTAGGTTTGACTCTGGCTGCTGGCAGGGTATGTTGTAGGTTTGACTCTGGCTGCTGGCAGGGTATGTTGTAGGTTTGACTCTGGCTGCTGGCAGGGTATGTTGTAGGTTTGACTCTGGCTGCTGGAAGGATATGTTGTAGGTTTGACTGGCTGCTGGCAGGTTATGTTGTAGGTTTGACTCTGGCTGCTGGCAGGTTATGTTGTAGGTTTGACTCTGGCTGCTGGCAGGATATGTTGTAGGTTTGACTCTGGCTGCTGGCAGGGTATGTTGTAGGTTTGACTCTGGCTGCTGGCAGGGTATGTTGTAGGTTTGACTCTGGCTGCTAGCAGGATATGTTGTAGGTTTGACTCTGGCTGCTGGCAGGGTATGTTGTAGGTTTGACTCTGGCTGCTGGCAGGGTATGTTGTAGGTTTGATTGGCTGCTGGCAGGGTATGTTGTAGGTTTAACTCTGGCTGCTGGCAGGGTATGTTGTAGGTTTGACTCTGCTGCTGGCAGGGTATGTTGTAGGTTTGACTCTGGCTGCTGGCAGGATATGTTGTAGGTTTGACTCTGGCTGCTGGCAGGGTATGTTGTAGGTTTGACTCTGGCTGCTGGCAGGGTATGTTGTAGGTTTGATTGGCTGCTGGCAGGGTATGTTGTAGGTTTAACTCTGGCTGCTGGCAGGGTATGTTGTAGGTTTGACTCTGGCTGCTGGCAGGGTATGTTGTAGGTTTGACTGGCTGCTTGCAGGGTATGTTGTAGGTTTAACTCTGGCTGCTGGCAGGGTATGTTGTAGGTTTGACTCTGGCTGCTGGCAGGGTATGTTGTATGTTTGACTCTGGCTGCTGGCAGGGTATGTTGTAGGTTTGACTCTGGCTGCTGGCAGGGTATGTTGTAGGTTTGACTCTGGCTGCTGGCAGGGTATGTTGTAGGTTTGACTCTGGCTGCTGGCAGGATATGTTGTAGGTTTGACTCTGGCTGCTGGCAGGGTATGTTGTAGGTTTGACTCTGGCTGCTGGCAGGATATGTTGTAGGTTTGACTCTGGCTGCTGGCAGGGTATGTTGTAGATTTGACTCTGGCTGCTGGCAGGGTATGTTGTAGGTTTGACTCTGGCTGCTGGCAGGGTATGTTTATAGGTTTGACTCTGGCTGCTGGCAGGTTATGTTGTAGGTTTGACTCTGGCTGCTGGCAGGGTATGTTGTAGGTTTGACTCTGGCTGCTGGCAGGGTATGTTGTAGGTTTGACTGGCTGCTGGCAGGTTATGTTGTAGGTTTGACTCTGGCTGCTGGCAGGTTATGTTGTAGGTTTGACTCTGGCTGCTGGCAGGATATGTTGTAGGTTTGACTCTGGCTGCTGGCAGGGTATGTTGTAGGTTTGACTCTGGCTGCTGGCAGGGTATGTTGTAGGTTTGACTCTGGCTGCTGGCAGGATATGTTGTAGGTTTGACTCTGGCTGCTGGCAGGGTATGTTGTAGGTTTGACTCTGGCTGCTGGCAGGGTATGTTGTAGGTTTGACTCTGCTGCTGGCAGGGTATGTTGAAGGTTTGACTCTGACTGCTGGCAGGGTATGTTGTAGGTTTGACTCTGGCTGCTGGCAGGGTATGTTGTAGGTTTGACTCTGGCTGCTGGCAGGATATGTTGTAGGTTTGACTCTGGCTGCTGGCAGGGTATGTTGTAGGTTTGACTCTGGCTGCTGGCAGGGTATGTTGTAGGTTTGATTGGCTGCTGGCAGGGTATGTTGTAGGTTTAACTCTGGCTGCTGGCAGGGTATGTTGTAGGTTTGACTCTGCTGCTGGCAGGGTATGTTGTAGGTTTGACTCTGACTGCTGGCAGGGTATGTTGTAGGTTTGACTCTGGCTGCTGGCAGGGTATGTTGTAGGTTTGACTCTGGCTGCTGGCAGGGTATGTTGTAGGTTTGACTCTGGCTGCTGGCAGGATATGTTGTAGGTTTGACTCTGGCTGCTGGCAGGGTATGTTGTAGGTTTGACTCTGGCTGCTGGCAGGGTATGTTGTAGATTTGACTCTGGCTGCTGGCAGGGTATGTTGTAGGTTTGACTCTGGCTGCTGGCAGGGTATGTTTATAGGTTTGACTCTGGCTGCTGGCAGGTTATGTTGTAGGTTTGACTCTGGCTGCTGGCAGGGTATGTTGTAGGTTTGACTCTGGCTGCTGGCAGGGTATGTTGTAGGTTTGACTCTGGCTGCTGGCAGGGTATGTTGTAGGTTTGACTCTGGCTGCTGGCAGGGTATGGTGTAGGTTTGACTTTGCTGCTGGCAGGGTATGTTGTAGGTTTGACTCTGGCTGCTGGCAGGGTATGTTGTAGGTTTGACTCTGACTGCTGGTAGGGTATGTTGTAGGTTTGACTGGCTGCTTGCAGGGTATGTTGTAGGTTTAACTCTGGCTGCTGGCAGGGTATGTTGTAGGTTAGACTCTGGCTGCTGGCAGGGTATCTTGTAGGTTTGACTCTGGCTGCTGGCAGGGTATGTTGTAGGTTTGACTCTGGCTGCTGGCAGGGTATGTTGTAGGTTTGACTCTGGCTGCTGGCAGGGTATGTTGTAGGTTTGACTCTGGCTGCTGGCAGTGTATGTTGTAGGTTTGACTCTGGCTGCTGGCAGGGTATGTTGTAGGTTTGACTCTGGCTGCTGGCAGGTTATGTTGTAGGTTTGACTCTGGCTGCTGGCAGGGTATGTTGTAGGTTTGACTCTGGCTGCTGGCAGGGTATGTTGTAGGTTTGACTCTGGCTGCTGGCAGGTTATGTTGTAGGTCTGACTCTGGCTGCTAGCAGGGTATGTTGTAGGTTTGACTCTGGCTGCTGGCAGGGTATGTTGTAGGTTTGACTGGCTGCTGGCAGGTTATGCTGTAGGTTTGATTGGCTGCTGGCAGGGTATGTTGTAGGTTTGACTCTGGCTGCTGGCAGGGTATGTTGTAGGTTTGACTCTGGCTGCTGGCAGGGTATGTTGTAGGTTTGACTCTGGCTGCTGGCAGGGTATGTTGTAGGTTTGACTCTGGCTGCTGGCAGGGTATGTTGTAGGTTTGACTCTGGCTGCTGGCAGGGTATCTTGTAGGTTTGACTCTGGCTGCTGGCAGGGTATGTTGTAGGTTTGACTCTGGCTGCTGGCAGAGTAGGTTCAATTCCATCCTTAATTGACTAGGATTGCCAGCTTTCATGCTGAAGTTCAAGGATTTTCACAGATTAATACACTAGTAACCATCACAATAAAAACTGGATACATTGGTCAAATACCATATAAATGGTTTTTTTCGTGTGGAGAAAATTTAGTGTTTTTGTTAAAAAACTGAGTGAGTTTATTTTAGCATAATATAATTTCCTGGTCAGTAATCATAATGAATAACTCTTTCATTTTTCCTACTATTTCGTGCGTGTTTATTTTTTCGTGTTTCAACTTTTAGAGTAAATGTAGCAAAAATTAAATCACTGTGAAAAAAACCCACTTATACCGTAGCTGAAAAATTGTTATTTATAGTGGCAATTAACTCCATTCAAACAAACAAACTTGTTGCAGGCAATTTCAGCATGACTCCCAAGAGGCAATCTAATGAAATCTTTCACTTATTTTGCTCCTTCCTTTTTCTATTGTGGCCAGAATTTAATTTGTATTAGATTGCCCAAGATCTTGCATGTATTTAAAAGTGGAATGTCGTTATGTAGGCATATTGTTTTTACCAAATAAATCCATTGTTAATAATTGATGCAAACAAAAACGTTTTTTTGTTCTAATTTTACAGAAAATCCACAGAAAAAAATGTTGTGGGCTGCAGAGAACAATCATCTTGATATTGTAGAGGAATTGCTAAAGGAGGACAAAGATTTAATTAAATCATGTGATGATGATTTATACACCCCTCTTCATAGAGCATCTTATAATGGTCATGTAGAAATGGTCAAGGTAGGTCAAATCACAGAGCATCGTCTTCTAAGTGGGGTATAATTATAATTTGCAATGTTTGTTGCTCGAGTGACATTGCACATAAACTGTGTTACTGGAGAAACAAAGCTAGATCAACAATATATTAAAAATTCAAGGGTCAGTTACAGATTCATTCAGACAAATACAAATGATGCTCAGAAGACCGTGCTGTTTAAGCGTTACCTGCCTCTAATTGGAAACCTGTCAAGTTAATCATTGACAGTTTCTGGACTGTAACTACAATAACTGCCATTAAGCAGTCACAACAATTTTCATTTGTGATCAATAATAATTAATTGAGTAACAATTGAAGGCTGGGCCAAGTTAATCTACTAGTAGTTACGATAAAAGATTTGTTCTTTATATTTTTTAACATACATGATATCAAGCCACAGCAGAAGTTTAACGTGTGTGTGTGTGTGTGGTAACTATAAAGTTTTTTCCTGGAAATGTAAATCTGTTTTGAAGTTATTCTAATAAAATTTATACATTTACTTTATATAGACTTAAAACAGCAGGAAAATATAAAATGTAAGAAAATTCTGTACTGTTGTTAAAATAAATAAAATATATAAATTAGTAACAGTCATCGGTTACAGAAGCCTATTAATACCATATGTGGTATTTTTTTTAACTTGTTATAACAACTTAGCTAACTTGTAATAACAACTTAGCTAACTTGTAATAACAACTTAGCTAACTTGTTATAACAACTTAGCTAACTTGTAATAACAACTTATTATACAGCTATATAATATCGATTCAAAGTACGTCATTCAACCATCGTTTGTAAGGAAAAGTTTCGACTGTAGCAGTAGGAAGATAATGAGATGTGGAATAAGTGTACGTGACTCAATCACATATATAAACGGCAATTTAAAGAATCCACAATGGAAAACAGCAAGCAGCCTTCAATGTGACGCCTTCAATTCAAGCCTTCAATAAATCAGCTTTTTAAAGCCAAAAGCTTCAATAATATTAATTTGTTTTGCCAATGTAACCTACTCCTTAGGCCTAGGTAACTGTAAGCCTCCTTAAAAAACGTGATTGCAACCAAACCCATGTAAATATTCCAAATAAATGTTTACTAGTCTGTTTCATTCCGAATGCTACAGTCGGAACCTTTCCTTACAAACGAATGCCGTTACTTTGAATCAATATTATATAGCTGTATAATAAGTTGTTATTACAAGTAAGCTAAGTTGTAATTACAAGTTATTAAGTTGTTAAAACAAGTTAGCTAAGTTGTTATTACAAGTTAGCTAAGTTGTAATTACAAGTTAGCCAAGTTGTTATTATAAGTTAGCTAAGTTGTTATAACAAGTTAAATAAAATACCACATACACTGTATGGTACTAATAGGCTTCCGTATTCGGTTGATTGATAGTCATCGTTTTCTTTTCATCTTTTTTGTTTTAAAAGGATTTTGTTTTTTGCAAACAAAAAAACCAACTGCTGCATATTGCAAATTATATCTTTAATTAATTCGGCATTGATATATGATATAATAAAATCTTTTTTTTGGGTCTGTATTGTCTATCACCCAGTGTCAAGCTAGGAATATGTCACACTTGTTTTCAGCCTGGTAATTATTGTTTAATTAACATATAATTTTCTTAGACAGTGAAGTGTAAGGTAAAAATAGAAACTATTGTTCTATTTATCTGTAATTTAATTAAAGGTCTTACATACCTAAAGTACTTCAAAATTAGTTAAAATTCACATTTAAAATCACATGACCATGATCTACATAAAACAAGATATTATTGATGACTGTGGAAGAAAGAACTGTGACATCACCATGTATTGACGGATATTTTCAAATATCTTGTAATGTACAAGTCACAAGAAAGTATCCTTTAACAACATCAAAGGGGAAATGTACAAATAACCCATATTGATAACAGGATGGAAGGACTAAAGATTGCTAAGAAACAAGTATATTGACAAATTTGTTTGTTACATTTTAGTTGTTGTTGAAAAACAACGCAAATGTCAATGCCAGAACTACAGATGGTTGGCATCCAATCCACAGTGCTGCAAGATGGAACCAGTCTGCCATTATTAACGTTTTACTAGAACATGGATCAGATATTAATGCACAGACAAATGGGGGACAGACACCACTCCATTTGGCCTCATCATGCAAAGATAGTAGAGAAACATTAGTGACTTTATTATCAAATCCAAAAACAGACAGAACAATTAAAAACAATTTGGGCGAGACTGCAGAAACTATTTGTAAGAGGACTAGTGCACTGTGCAAACTGTTTGAAGAAATAAAAACATAATAATTGCAGTTATTTTTATTTTTATTGTGATTCTGAAATGCTTTATTTCTGAAATATCTCTGGGAGTAGTAGCACTATTAATTTAAATAGTCTTGTTATTGCTTATATATGGTCATTCTTACTATGGAATGTTTGTTGTAGTATCCAAATAAATCATGATCATCCATATATAGTAAAAGATGCCCGACTCGTTTTCTCATGGCAAAACAACACTAAACAGAGGTTGCCATGGTATTTAATTTTATAAAATTTAGGACCTTCTTTTCCTACCAAACAAGAAAATGTTATGTTAATGTTAGTGACACAAGAAATAAACACACTGGTTGATGAAATAAATGTAAATTAAACAAATTACAATACAATAATTTGGCTCTTCACAATTTTTACCAAAGGTAGGTAATCTGGCTTCCTTCCCTCAAAATGTCAGGATGCTATGATATACTTGAAAAATTTTGGACAGTTGCATTTAAACAAACACTATTTCTAAACAATATTTGTAATTGTTTTAAAAACTCAGTATTTTATTTTAGTGTAAACAAATAGTTTTCATGTTTTAACTAGCTTTTTTGTTGTTTGAATGTTGCTTAACACCTCTTTCAACAATTTTTCTGCTATATCATGGCGTCCAGTTTTTATTTTCTAAAGACAGAGTTCCCCGAGAAAACCCCAACCTTTGTTAGGAAAACTGGTAATCCTTGTCAATTAAGAACAGAGTTGAGCACACCCTGCCCCCAGTGAGACTCAAACATGTAATCTCAGTTTTAACAGGTCAATAGTAGACGAACTACCTTAACCACTCGGCCACAGAGGCCCCTTTTTAAAAAGCAACAAAAGCTTGAAAATAACAATGTAGCCATATATAGTAACATCAGAAATTTAGTAGAGACAGTGTGTTTGAATATATATTTTATTATAGATATAAAATGTTTATTGCACATAATTATGTTAATTTCAAAATAACAAAACATTTTAAACAACAAATACTTCAATCAAAAGCTGTTAGCTTTTCTGTCGCAATTTAAATTTGATTTTAATCATTTCAACACATATAAAGATTTATCATGGTTTTTTACAAGAACTTAATACACAGTTATTCATGCCACTGTAAACTTTTTTACTCTTATTTTACAATCTTATAAATGACTGTCACTATCTGTTGTACATACCAGACTACAATATCTCTGTACTTTTTGTTGGTAACATTTATTTCAATTGCTGATTATGACATCATTGATGTCACACAATAATGTATACACAAATAGCTATCAAACATACTTAAGAAATGCCTCGGATATCCAGAACTCTGTTGAAAAAACTATCAAATAACTTGTGGAAAGCCACTTCAAGAAATTCTCAAATCATCTGGCAAAGATATCTGTTTGTCAAATCCTTGGGCAGAGGCTTGGGATGGACAAGACCTCTTAACTTGAGTTTGAGATTTTCTTGTCCCACCTTTCCACTAGTGACAGATTCTATTTATCTTGCTAATGAGACATTGACATTATCAACATTAACTATTCAAGGGGTGCCTAGCACATTAGAATGGAAAATGATAACTGTCGCTAGTGAATAGATATAGTAAACCACAAGAGAAAGTGGTAGAATCTGTACCTTGTATGATATAATGGAATAATGCCAAGCACAATTTTCTGAACAGATTATAAGGAAAATGACCTGAGAATTGATTCAACATGTTCAATGAAAATATTTATACTCAGAAAAACAGATGCGGCATCAACAAACATAATCCCTTAAAGAGATGTCCATAAAGCAAGTTTAACACAGAAAAATGTACAACAAATTTTGAATTGAATAAATATGTTATGTTGAAGGCATAAATTCTTTTCCATTAGATAAATCAAAATAAAATGTTCATTTAAAGTAATGCTTTATGCCCAGCTGTTTGTTGATTCATCTTCTTGTAGTTCATCAATAAATGGTATTTCTATACTCCTGTAAAACAAAAAACAACTCAAATCAGAATGTTTAAATATTATTTCAAACTGTATTACTGGCTATTCTATAAAAAACATGGGCAGCATGAAAATTCAACAATACAATTTTATGGGTTTTTTTTCTGTACCTAGTATCTTATTATGACTCGCAACAAATTAAATACTCACTTTCTTCCACTCAACTTTTTAATGAGATATCTCTTATAATTAAACACAATTTAAATGAAAATCTGCAATGAGTAGATATTCTGTCTAAATATGTTTAGTAATACTTCCAATGCTCTCTGGAATTTATGAATAATGTTTTCCACATTGCAGATTGTCCCCCCTTATAATAAATTCTTAATTACTGCCTGGTTTACAATACAAAAACCTTGACCTTTAGCTCATTTCAGTGTTATATTATATAAATATATATCAGCTTTTTTGTAGTGACCAATGTTATCTTGTGGAAAAAGTGCTAACATACTGTCCTTACGTAGCTAGTTCTAAAAAGCTGGTTCAGATTGCTAGTCATTTTTAATATTTTACAGCAAGGCATCAACTAGCATACTAGAATGAGCTATGTAGCAGCTATACAGAATATTCAGTAAGTATTCACTGGAGTCCTCATAAATTGCCTGTAATGGCTCACATGATAAAAATATCTACTTACATAAATGTATTTAAGGAATATTATGGATAAAAAACAATTTTCATGGTAAACACAGACATGACATCGTGAAAATTTAATGGCATGAGAATAGGTCATGTGACATATACAAGTTATATCATATAACCTGGGTTGCTCCATTTTAATTGGCCAATTATATTTCAGCTTACAAAGCAAATTAAATTATTCAGATATATAAACAAACCTGATCATGAAATCTCCACAGTACAAACACTCTGAGGCTACAAGATCATCTAACTCGGCCTGTAATAGAAGGTAGGAGATAGAACAAAACATCGTCAGTTTATTTGTAGTTTGTTATATTGATAATTCTTCACTTGTAAAGATATTTTCATGGGAACTGGGTAGGTAAAAACAACTTCTGTGGATGTCTTCAACATTCGAACTTCAGGTGTTTTTATTGGATGATGCAAAGAGTACAGATAAATGTGCATAAGGTCATCTGTACTCTGTCATCTCAACCTAAAACTGGACATGTATGGAGGAAAGAACCTTCCATGTTTGGATAAATGTCTTTTAGCTTACACAAATAGGATGACTAAAATCTTAGTTCCCACCTGTCTTAAACTTTTGGTTATAAATGTCCAGGTTCCCCCTGTCTTAAACTTCTGGTTATAAATGTCCAGGTTCCAGAAACTTGTATGCATAAACAACTTTGATATAACTGTCATTGTCTAAGAATTTGACATAATTTTACTTTGAAATTAGCTTGGTTTTGATATACAAAAGCATTTTTATATATTTTAACTTGACATCACCAGCTTTCATGTAATATTATCCTGACATCAAAGAGCTTTGTTATAGCTAATTTTATCTGGACATCAATTATGTATTTTTAACTTCATATCAATAGCTTTAATATAGTTGATATAATTTTACTTTGATGTCTGAGCATTTCGATATAATTTGACTGTAACATTAACAGCTATGATATAATTTGACTGTAACATTAACAGCTATGATATAATTTTACCTTGACATCTAAGTGTTTTGGAATGTTAGTAGAAGATAATTCATTAGTAATCTGCTGTGATTTGGTGTTTTCATGTTCAGCCATTTTTCTTTGTAATTCTTCTACTCTACTTCTTTTTTTAGCTGTCAGATTGGGTAATACCTACATTTAAACACCAAAAAACTTGTTAATTTAGAGAAACTATTGTGATATATTCCAACCTTTACATTATGGAAGGTCAGGTATTCACTCCTGATCTCAAACCAGTTATAAAACCAAAATTATAATGTTATCATACCAAACAAAAAACCAGTTCTTGCTTCATTACAAGTCAGTAATCAATGTGATAAATATATCACTGTTTTAAAAGTCTGATGTAAATAGACTAAAAAAGACAATGTCCAGATAGTTGACCAATGATCTGGACATCACCGTATTTGTCTGACATGACAGAAATTCTTATATTTATCTTCATCCAATGGGACATTTTTTTTCAATATGCACTCTTGTACGTGTCCAAAATCAGTTGGAAAAAATGTGAGATCCTTATCGTGTATATCTTTATATGTTGAATGTTGTTTGGTAACTGCTGGTAAACAGATTGTACAATACCACTTTCAAAATTTTACTTCAGAAACTTTAACAATTGTACCTCAGAAATCAGACAATCTGAGTGAAACTTATGTTGACATGGAAACAAATAAAACCCTCTTGTCATCAGTGGATATGTACATGCTGAACATTTATCATTGGCTTTTACAGTAGAATATCTGAAAAAAAACACAGAATTATATCATAAATATGACATAACTACTGGAACAAACTATAATTATAGAATTCATACACTTTTCAGCATTGCATTATTTCTTGAACCATGTCCAACTATGATATTAAGTAATTCAAAGCATACTTGTATCTTATATTTTTATACATGAATGTTTAACATAACCTTCAAAATCTGATTTGTTTGTAATTTAGGGTAGATTGCTTTGAAAACTATTACATTTGAGGTCATTGTTACATAGATTATACAGAAGTAAACCTTTTTTCTTGCAATTAAAATAAAAATAACTAGACAAAGTTGATCTAGCGATTACTGATACCCCCGCTTTTGTAAAAAGTTTTAACGTTTTTCATGGACTGTGACCTTGAAATTTGACAGATTTCCCCCAAAAGCCATAGGCTTCCTACCAACATAATATATAATAATATCCAAAAGTTTCATTCAAATCAAATGCAAACATTTTGAGTTATTGTCTGGAAACAACTTTTTTGTAAAAATTTCTAACGTTTTTCATGGACTGCGACCTTGAAATTTGACCGATTTCTCACCAATTAAAAGGCTTTTTACCAACATGATATATAACAAAATCCCAAAGTTTCATTAAAATCAGATGCAAACTTTTCGAGTTTTTGTGTGAAAACAAAGTTTGTGTTAAAATTCCTAATGTTTTTCATGGACTGCGAACCTTGAAATTTGACAGATTTCACCCAAAATCGATAGGCTTCTTACCAACCTGATATATAACAATATTCCAAAGTTTCATTCAAATCTGATGTAAACTTTTTGAATTATCATCCGGAAACCAAGTTTTTGTTAAAATTCCTAATGTTTTTCGTGGACTGTGACCTTGAAATTTGACGGATTTCCCCCAAAATCGATAGGCTTCTTACCAACCTGATATATAACAATATCTCAAAGTTTCATTGAAATCTGATGTAAACTTTTTGAATTATCATCCAGAAACCAAGTTTTTGTTAAAATTCCTAACGTTTTTCGTGGACTGCGACCTTGAATTTGACAGATTTCCCCCAAAATCGATAGGCTTCTTACCAACCTGATATATAACAATATCCCAAAGTTTCATTCAAATCGGATGTAAACTTTCTGAATTATCATCCGGAAACCAAGTTTTTGTTAAAATTCCTAACGTTTTTCGTGGACTGCGACCTTGAAATTTGACGGATTTCCCCCTAAATCGATAGGCTTCTTACCAACCTGATATATAACAATATCCCAAAGTTTCATTCAAATCGGATGTAAACTTTTTGAATTATCATCCGGAAACCAAATGTGGACGGACGGACAGACCACTATATACCCCCGACTCTGTTGAGCGGGGGTATAAATATTAGAAATTTGTAATATTTATTTGCTTCGATTTGCTTATCCAAAATTTAATCAAATAAGAAAGAAGTATAGGTCACTGACATCTTTTTAAATAAAAATCTGGTGGTATTATCCCACATTTTTCCTGACATCCAACTCTTAGGTATTTTTTTAAAGATTAGAACTAGAACTATTTTCATCACTAAAATTTTGTCATAGTCCTCTAAAAATCAATGGAGCTAGAGATCTGCTTATCCTGACTATGGTATCTAATTGTTTTACAAAAAATAAATACCAAATTATTTGTATTAATTTAAATCATACTTGTTCCTAAAGCTTTGTATTTCTTTTCTAATTTCTTCTGCACTTCCTGTAGCTTCATCCATTTCCTCTTTTAAAGTTTCTATATGACTGTTGTACTCTTGTAGTGATGTAATGATGGCATCCTATACACAGTAAATTAAAATACAAAGAGACATGATTACAAGTAAAAAATCCCAAAACCAAACTACAATACCTTGAATACTGCTTGGTGGGATGTTGTACAACCATTCAAATAATGAACACAGACATGGCTGACAGAAAACTTAAGAACACAACAAGCAATATACATGCAAAACATACAACACACATGTAACATGAATCCCTATTAACAAAATGATGATAACAGGAGTTCTGGAAGAGTAAGCATAAACTGTAATTGGATCACCTCAGTCATTTCTGCCTATGGTAGGAAAGTAAACTAGGAGATTAGTGTATAGATATGGACCAGAAATTGATCCAAATGTGATATGGTTAGCCAGTTTACAGAGTAACATAACTTTAGTGCGAGGAAATGAACTACCCACATATAATTCAACTATACATGTATTTAACCAAAACTAATAATCAGATGGATCATTGTATTTTTATTAAACTTAAATGTGCTAACAGTGCAAAAAATTCCTTCCCATACAACTTGTTAACAGAGAAGTATCTGTTTACAATCTGACATAATCTGAAACTAACTGTCACTCACGAACCAATCAAATGATCACAAACCAATCAAATGAATGAGCCAAAATGTCAAAAATGAAATTATGACATAATTTATCATTGATAATGACTGAAAATAGTTGAAAATGGAGATCACTTTCCAGACCCTTGACGAAATTGGCAGAGAAATGTTCAGATTGCAAAAACTATTAAATAGTGACACCTGTCAAGGTATTGTCATTGTGAGGTCAGAGAGACCAGTAAGTTATAAAGAATATTCATCACTACCTGTGATCTAAACATGTTTAAGCTGGCAACTATTCTCCAGAGTCTGATATAGAATATTAAAATTATTAGCTTTTTCACGCAAGTGATACATTATATTTTGTGGTTTTTTAACAAAAGCATCACAAAGCAGAAAGCTGCTGTCTACATCCTTTAGGTGTTTTTATTACCTCCCCTTTCTTAGTACAAAAGAGATATAGCTTTTGTGTACATTTTATTCTCGCAAAAAGTTATGACCAATAAATTACAATTAAAATTGTCAGACATACTTTTTCTAAATGACCATAGACACACTAAAAAGAAAATGAATTTTAACCCAAATAATGACTTCCTACTAGATGTATACTTAAAAAAAAACCCGCTAAATTATTACATCTATATCAACAATAGCTATTTAAGTAGCAATTAATGGCTGACCTTGAAATGATCAATAGTAACAAAATCAGGGAAAAATGGTAAAATATCTTCAATCTTTAGTAAGTCACACTCATGCAGAAACTCCATAGCTCTCTTAACATCTTTTTCCTTCTCAACGACATGTCTTGCTGTAACGAAATAGATTGATTTATTGCGTAAACGTTTCCTGTCCAGTGTGCAGTATTTCAGCTACATTTAATAAAGACAGCAACAAAAGACACTAAAATAGTTAAAACCCATGCTGAACTTTTATCATAACATAATAAACAGGTGTCATTTAAAGTAGGTAACATGAAAATTTGGGAAAGAGTGAAATGATCCAACAATTGCCATGTATAAACAGTAAATGCTTGATAGAATATTAACATAAGAAACCTGTGTTGAAGTTTCAGTAAATGTATCTCTGTAAACATAACATGTATATTTTCCCTACAAAATTACTTTTTAGAGATGAAATTAAGGTTTCCTATAATTTCATTTTACAAAAACATTTATTCAAGTTTTACCCGTAAATAAATGAAAAGAAAAGAACTTAACACTGATAGATGAAGGACTTATCCATAACCAGAGATTATTGATAACAAACAAATACCTATGGCAAAAGATAGGTAATTATGCCAACACAACAACAGATACTCCAAGGAGCCTGATATTGGCTCACGTTGACCTTCACATGCTGTAGATGTCAGATATTTGTTGACTGTAATGTGAGGTTGTTCTTGCTGTTGGTTTTGATGCTGGTATTTCTATCTATTATAGTTTTGTAGATAATAGCCACAAATGCACAAAATGTAGAAATGTGGTTATTTAAGGGGAATTATTCCTATAGGAGATGATGACAATTATGACTTATTAGTAGATGTTTTACAATCTCTACGCAGTGTTCTTCAATCTAGAGCGCGCCATTGTGCCATTCCCGCATTTTTGGTTGAATTGACGCGCTTAAAAAACCTCCTGGGTCATTACTGGCACAAAGTAATTTTTCTTTGCTTTGAGAAATTCCCCCATAGTAAACAGCTTTCAGAATGTCCCTTTAAAATATACCAGAAATTTAACTGTATTTAAGGTCCTAAGTACGCTTTGGATCATGTACAATTACAATTTAGCAAGCGTCTAAATCAAGTAGACAATATATTATCGATTTTTTTACAGCGTATTTCTTCATATTTAACTCCCATTAGAGATATACATGCACTTTTTGTCCGGTTGTCATGTCTCTATATTGGTTTTATTGACCCCTAGCTATAAATTCTGGCCCCCTATGGTAAGTTATTAGGGCCATCATGGCCCCCTTAGACCAAATTCTATATTGAACACTGTCTACGTATTACACTAGGGCATCTAAATGATACCCACCATGTTGTGTTGTAATTAATAATCATGAACACATTTACTGAATTACAAATAAGCCTATAAAAACAGCTGAGCATGATACAAGACAATTTTTCAGGTGAATATATACCAATAAAAACAAGTGTGGTCTGTGAGCACGCTCACAAAGGGATACCTCCCGCTTCCATTCAAGTCCAATTATCTCCCCTGAATAAAATCCGACATCAATGAAAATTCTTCATGCACATCTACATATGATGTACTTCCTTCATGTAAAGTTTCATCAAAATCTGTCAACCGGTTTAGGAGGAGTTGCGCTTACAAGGTCCGGCACTGAATACTATGTTTAAAAAGTCTAATTAGCTATCTGAATAATATCCGACCGACGAAAATTCTTCATGCACATCTACATATGATTTACTTCCTTCATGTAAAGTTTCATCAAAATCTGTCAAGCGGTTTAGGAGGAGAAGCGCTTACAAGGGATGTGGACAGACTGCCAGACGGACAGACAGACAGGGTGATTCCTATATACCCCCCCCCCCCTAAACTAGTTTGGGGGGGGGGGGGTATAATACATTTAAATTGGCCTAACTCAAAAACTCAAAAAGTACAAATGGGATTGTGCTGAAAATTCAACTTGATCTTCATTTGGAAACCATGAACTGCTGACCAAAAAAAATTCTAACTGGCCTTACTCGCAAAGCTACATATTGGATTGTACTAACAGCTGTGCAAAGTTTAAACAAAATCTGCTGACATGTTTTCAAGTTATTATCTGGAAACCACACAGCTACAGACAGATGGATAGAGAAATATCCAAATGAAGGGTATAACTACGTTTTGTGGGCATTAAACTAATAATGATAATAGCTTAAAACAAGTGTGGACTGAGAGCATGATCACAAAGGGATACCCACCGCTTCGCTTCAAGTCCAATTATCTTCCCTTAATAATATCCGACAGCGACGAAAATTCTTCATGCACATCTACATATGATGTACTCCCTTCATGTAAGGTTTCATCAAAATCTGTCAAAGGGTTTAGGAGGAGTTGCGCTTACGAGGTCACACACTGAATACTATATTTTAAAAGTCTAAGTCCAATTATTTCCCCTGAATAATATCCGACAGCGACGAAAATTCTTCATGCACATCTACATATGATGTACTTCCTTTATGTAAAATTTCATCAAAATCTGTCAAGCGGTTTAGGAGGAGAAGCGCTTACAAGAGATGTGGACAGACAGACAGGGTGATTCCTATATACCCCCAACTAGTTTGAGGGGGGTATAATAATAAAAGAGTTTTTCTGTTGATAGATGTTACTACCTATAAACATAGTTTATTAATTTGATGTAAATACGTAAACATAACCATACAGACCCACTTTATGTAAAATTAGTTTTACTTTTGACAGACTTACAATTCTTTGACCAAAGTTTTTCTGTCGCTAACCAGCATTTGGAAAAGGAAAACAATCCATAACAATATATTATGTTGATAGACTTGCTTATCCAACAGTTTTTCTGTTGGCAGACCTCCCAGTACTTAACCAGTTCTTCTGCTGACAGACTTACCTATATGCAACCATAGTTTTTCTGCTGAAAGACTTACCTATTACTAACCCTAGTTCTTCTGCTGACAGACTTACCTATCCCTAACCCTAGTTTTTCTGCTGACACTTACCTATCCGTAACCATAGTTTTTCTGCTGAAAGACTTACCTATCCCTAACCCTAGTTCTTCTGCTGACAGACTTACCTATCGGTAACCCTAGTTCTTCTGCTGACAGACTTACATGTACCTATACGTAACCATAGTTCTTCTGCTGACAGACTTACCTATCGCTAACCATAGTTCTTCTGCTGAAAGACTTACCTATTCGTAACCACAGTTTTTTCTTTAATTCATTATCAGCTTCTTCAGGTTTCTCAGCTTGTTGTTTGGCTAACTCTACATCCACCTGTTTCCATATAAATAAACATAATTGTTTTTCATTTAATGACAAGTAATACTTTTTGTTTGAAATGCTTAAACAACTACATGAATGTTAATATGTTAACCAAACAGATGATACAGGTGTGCATAAAAAATGTTAAACAATAAATAATTATATTATGTATACATTTCATGGAAATCTGTCATTTTTATTAGTTGAATTTGGTCATGTGGTCTTTCAATTCTCAATCAAACATCAAAACCAGCGCACCATAGCATTTCACTGTGGCTTAGTAATGTATATTGAAACGAAAACGGACATTAATTTGAATTTTGTCATGAATTTCTTCGATTTATTGATATAAAATTAATTATATTAATTGAATGACTACTTTTGAAGTTTTTAGGTATTAAAGGTTGATATGTTGGTGGCAAAGTTTTTTTTAGAAAGTGTGTCTGTAAGACATAAATGATGCCCCCCACCAGAAATTTTAAGAAAATTGAATGCATATCAAAATCCTTTGGTCTTGCACACGTTCATTTTGTGTTGAAACATCCTCCTAAATATAAATACTGGAGCTCTAAAAATGAAGGAAAAGATAGCAGGAAAAGACATGTAAGCCCCTACCTCTGCTAACTGGACTGCAAACTGACAAGTCCAACTATCTCTAATTTTATGAAAATAAAATGAAAATTCTGCAATCCATCACTATGTGTACAAACAGGCTTTTAAATATTAATGCTGTAACTCTAAAAATAAAGGAAAAGATAGCTGGACAAGACATCAAAATCTCACTTATCTTATATGCAAACTGTCCAACTATCTGTAATTTTAGAAATATTAAACGAAAACCAAAAATCCTTGGCCCTCCACACCTCTATTATGTGTTCAAACATCCTACCAAATATATATAATATAGCTTTAAAGATAAAGAAGAAGATGGCTAGAGAAAACATGTACCCCTATATTGGCTTGCAACCTACAAAGTCCAACTACAAGTATTTCCAGTTTGATGAAAATGTAATCAAAATTAAAATCCTTTGGTCCTGAACATCTTCATTATGTATACAAACATTCTGCAAAATACAAATGTTGTAGGAGGAGTTAGCCCAACAAGCTAATCCTGATGAACAGACAAGCGGTGGGAAAAATAAAACAATAACACTCAGGTTTGTAAATAAAAAATAAATACTCACATCTAATGCTAAATCCACAGCCTCCTCGTACAGCCTCATTAGAGAATAAATATGTACACAAGCTTTCTTACGGTCATGTTCCATACACAATCTTAAAGCATACTTCAAATCATAACAAATCTGGTCAGGATCCTGAAAACATTCCATGTTTATATGTTCAAAATTAACATGATATTTAGCATCCCAAAACAAATTGTCCAAATATAATTATATGTATTCTACACTGCCTCGGAATAACAGCATTGTTCAACATTATACCCTGCTGAATAAAGAAGATATCCCCAAAATATCTTTTGTAGTATTGTAACAATGGCTGATACACATCCCCTGCTGAATAAAGGAGATAACCCATAAAAATCTTTTGTAATATTGTTACAATGTCTGATACACATCCCCTGCTGAATAAAGGAGATAACCCATAAAAATCTTTTGTAATATTGTTACAATGGCTGATACACATCCCCTGCTGAATAAAGGAGATAACCCCATAAAAATCTTTTGTAATATTGTTACAATGGCTGATACACATCCCCTGCTGAATAAAGGAGATAACCCCATAAAAATCTTTTGTAATATTGTTACAATGGCTGATACACATCCCCTGCTGAATAAAGGAGATAACCCATAAAAATCTTTTGTAATATTGTTAAAATGGCTTATACACATACCCTGCTGAATAAAGGAGATAACCCATAAAAATCTTTTGTAATATTGTTACAATGGCTGATACACATACCCTGTTGAATAAAGGAGATAACCCATAAAAATCTTTTATAATATTGTTACAAAGGCTGATACACATCCCCTGCTGAATAAAGGAGATAACCTCATAAAAATCTTTTGTAATATTGTTACAATGGCTGATACACATCCCCTGCTGAATAAAAGGGATAACCCCATAAAAATCTTTTGTAATATTGTTACAATGGCTGATACACATCCCCTGCTGAATATAGGGGATCACCCTATAAAAATCTTTTGTAATATTGTTACAATGGCTGATACACATGCCCTGCTGAATAAAGGAGATAACCCATAAAAATCTTTTGTAATATTGTTACAATGGCTGATACACATCCCCTGCTGAATAAAGGAGATAACCCCATACAAATCTTTTGTAATATTGTTACAATGGCTGATACACATCCCCTGCTGAATAAAGGGGATAACCCCATAAAAATCTTTTGTAATATTGTTACAATGGCTGATACACATGACCTGCTGAATAAAGGAGATAACCCCATAAAAATCTTTTGTAATATTGTTACAATGGCTGATACACATCCCCTGCTGAATAAAGGAGATAACCCCATAAAAATCTTTTGTAATATTGTTACAATGGCTGATACACATCCCCTGCTGAATAAAGGAGATAACCCATAAAAATCTTTTGTAATATTGTTAAAATGGCTTATACACATACCCTGCTGAATAAAGGAGATAACCCATAAAAATCTTTTGTAATATTGTTACAATGGCTGATACACATACCCTGTTGAATAAAGTGGATAACCCAGAAATCTGTCAATTCACTGTGAGGTATTATGCTTGCATGACTCAAGGCAGAAAAACATAATAAAACAGTTATGGCCTATTGTTTGATTTGTCAACCCTTATGAGTTATTTCCCTTGGACAAATGTTTGAGAAAGCAACTCCTCTTGGGTTCAAAAATGTTTATATTGCCTTCAACAGGGGCCCATAATTGTATAGTGCTGCCCTCTTAGCCATTTTATTTCCAGGAATGTACACAATTTACGCTGTAAGATTTTTTTTGTGGCTGTCTTTTTCAGTTGTTTTTTGTAGTTATTTCTAAATATTTGCAGTAAGGGACAAGGTGTTAGGATGTTATTCCTACATTTTGATCAATTTTGGTTACTTTATTATTGAAGCTTGTTTAAAACAAATACCACTTACAGTCCCTTGAATATCTAGATACTGTGTGAGTCTATCAGGTCTAAGTATAGCATAGAGTGACAGAAGATAGTTGTGTATGGCCTTCTCTTTGTTTTCAAGGTCTTCTACACAATATTCCAAGTACCGTATAGCCTCGTTACCCTGTATAGAAAATAAAATTCATACACATTATCAGTACCATTTGAGTTTCTCTCATGACATTTTTCTTCTATATCATGGAATCAAGTTTGAATTGGATGAGAAAGAAGGAGTAAACTGAGAAAACCCCAGACTGTACATTGGAAAACTGGCAATCCTTGAAATTTAAAGTGGAAGCCAAGTACCCCTTTTCATTTAGACTAACTACCCTAACCATTAGGCCACCAATTTAAATTCTTGAAAAATACTTTAGTAACTATAAATACATGAGGACATACATTTGTAAAATGTAAAAGGTTATTTACAGTTAAAGTACCGTATAAGTGGTTTTTTTTTAGGTGATTTAATTTTCGCTATATTCGCTGTCAAAGTTAGAATGCGAATAAAAACCCCAGAATATTAGGGCAAATGATAGAGTTATTCATTATGATTATGGACAGCGAAAATTACATTACGCCAAAATAATCTTACACAGTTTTTTAGCAAAAATGCTAAATTTTCCCCAGACAAAAAAAAACCACTGATATGGTATTTGTTGTGGGAACCTATTTCAGTACAAATAATTAAGCTTAACAATTTTGAAGATTGCAACAGTACTAGAGAAATTTACATTTTACAATCATTTAATTGTAAGCCTTTTTCTCTGAGTATATATTTTTGAGCATTTTATTTTAAGTACTTTTTGTATACTTCTTTTATTCAATGATTATAGAAGTTTACCTGTTCCCGATATTTATCATGATCATACTGAACCAGTGCAGGAATCAATTTCATTGGTTCTAACTCTGATGACTTTTTTATCCATGCTGATACTGTTTCCTTAGGAATGTACTGCATCAGAAGGGGAGAGAACTTGTAATAGAGTTCCACATCACTTTGTTTCTTTAGGATCTCTAGAGCACCACTATAGTCATCTTGTTGAATATAATGGGATATCACTTTTTCAAAATCTGAAAAATAATAATTACAGGGCTTTACATTAGTTCCACCCTTATAAGATTAACTACAAAACATCAGTGTGTTCTTATAACAGGGAATGGTGGGAACTTGAAGGTATTTAGACTACTATTGACAATGTCAACACTGACGTTCTGGGTTGGAGTCGCACTGCAGGCAATGTATCCAACTCCAATTTTAATTGACAAGGATTTCCAGTTTTCATACTGAAGGTCCGGGTTTTCTCAAGGTACCTTGTCTTCCCTCCACCAATAAAAAGTGTGGACACAGAAAAACGTCTCGCCTGCATTACGCATCAGTAACGAAAATAAATTTCATCATAAGCATTACGTAAATAGCATTAAATATCAGCAGCGGCCTGTATACCAAATATTGTCACCATACCATGCATAGTTACAGAGGAACTGTCCTAATACAAAAACTTTAACATAGTCACTGGACCATGAAATTGAGATCAAGGTCAGGTGACACCTACCAGACATTCATGTACTATTCATCAGCAACCTATATACTAAATATTGTCATCCTACCATGCATGGTTACAGGGGAACAGCCGTAACCCAAAAACTTTTATGTAGTCGCTGGACCGTGAAATTGAGGTCAAGGTCAGGTGACACCTACCAGACAGTCATGTACTAGTCATCAGCAACCTATATACCAAATATTGTCATCCTACCATGCGTGGTTACAGAGGAACTGTTGTAACCCAAAAACTTTAAAGTAGTCACTGGACCGTGAAATTGAGGTCAAGGTCAGGTGACACCTACCAGACAGTCATGTACTAGTTATCAGCAACCTATATACCAAATATTGTCATCCTCTCATGCCTGGTTACAGAGGAACTGTCGTAACCCAAAAACTTTAACGTAGTCGCTGGACCGTAAAATTGAGGTCAAGGTCAGGTGACACCTACCAGACAGTCATGTACTAGTCATCAGCAACCTATACACCAAATATTGTCATCCTACCATGCGTAGTTACGGAGGAACTGCCGTAACCCAAAAACTTTAACGTAGGCGCTGGACCGTGAAATTGAAGTCAAGGTCAGGTGACAGGTGACTGACTGGCAAGTACTCATCATAAGCTACCTCTGTACCAAATTTGATGGACCTAGGGCTTGGGCTTACAAATATATGAAACAAGATGTCAAGTGTTTACGCCACCGACGCCGCTGGATTCCCATACATATCTCGCCTCCAGCGACTTTCGTCGCAGGCGAGACAAAAACTGGATGCCATGATATAGCTGAAAATTTCTGAACGTGGTAATGAAAATATTACTAAAAACAAACAATTTTAACATTTGTTAAATGGCATTTTCATCAGTATAAACTACCAAAGATCAGTGTTTTTATAACAGGGAAGAGGGGTGGGCTTTTAAGGTATTTAGTCTTATATTGACCATTGGGCCTGTCAACACTGATGTTGTAGGTTCCAGTCTCACTGTGGGCAGTGTATCTAATTTCAATCTTAAATGAAAAGTAATTCCAGTTTTCCTACCAAAGATTGGGGTATTTCTCAAGGTACCTTCCCTTCCTCCCCAATAAAAACTGGATGCCATGATAAAGCTTATATCTGTTGAAAGTGATGTTAAACATAACTGAAACAAACAAACAATTTAGCTTTTTAAATGATATTTTCATCAGGATAAAGTCTCAATAAGTGTAGAAGTAATATACATTTTATGGAAATTCATTGATTACACACAAAATCTATTATAAAACTGGTTTCATGATAATACTAATAATGGTATAGAAAAACCTAGTGCTATAGCCTAAATACTATTACAAGAATTTGTCACATAGGTAGCAATGGAAAAATTGTGATTTTTCAGAAAACTGATATTTCCTTTAGGAAACAAAAGCATTTTTACCACTGCATTAGGCGAAGAGCCTAGAGTGTTTAAAAAAGTACCACAGTACCTTAGCTCTACCGAACAATTAATGTGAAAACATGAATATACACTCATATATAGAATGTATACCTGGTAACCAAATGAACTTAATCAGATGCTTTTTGTAATACTTCTATTGTTACCTTATTACCAATATTTTCCATGGTCAAACCACAGCAGAAATTACATTATTGGTTCCAAATCAAATGATTCTTTATCATTATTTAATAAGTCTGGCCCATTTTTCAATTCAGTATTTATTCTACAGTTACTTTTCAAACTGATTACCTTGCATTAAAACAGCAAAAAATACCATATCTTCTACATCCCCATGACTGGCTATGAGATCATACACCACTCCTCTGTTGTGACTCACACATTCCTGTAAAATACTGGTACAATTAATATCAAATATTAACCAGTATACTTTATACATACTAATATATACACAAATCAAACAAATTAATTTTTTGTTTGATTGGCGTTTAACACCACTTTCAGCATTTTTTCCGCTGTATCAAGGCATCTAGTTTTCATTGGAGGAGGAAGCTGGAGTACCCAGAGAAAACCCCCGACCTGCGGTAGGAAAACTGGCAATCCTAATCAATTAAGATTGGAGTCGAGTACACCCTGCCTGCAGTGAGAATCGAACCCACATTCTCAGTGTTGACAGACCACGTGATTAATAGTAGACAAACTACCTTAACCACTGAGCCACATAAATTAAACAAAATAACATAAGCATTTTGAATGAAACAGTCTCCTGTGTGTATATTTAATAATAACTGAAACAGCAGATTAAAATGCAAAAATCCACTTTGTCTGGCTAGTGGCGAGGTATTTCAAATGTACACTTAAAAATGACAGACCTTAATTTTTGGTTCTTTGAGAAAAAGTCTAAATTCCTCCTGGACTTTTTCATATTTTCCTGGCTGTAGTTCCATTCTTTCTTTCAATTCACCCAGCTGGTTTAGGAATATTTCAATCAACCATGTGACCAGCATTGTCATTTGTGTTTTGTCCTGAAATCGACATCAATTAGTTCATATAATAACAAAGGATATTCTTTTCTTGAATTATTCAAGATTTCCTGTAATTATTTGAGATTGCCATTATCATTTGATAACTAAGTAAAGTTATTTTGAACTATTGTAAATACTGTAATAAGTAGGTAGTATATAATTTTACAGTTATATGCAACTTGTTTTAAATCTGAAGAAATGTAAATTTTACACAAAAAAAACTGCTGACTCTGTGAAAAGGTAAAATGTAACAGTTGTCTTAAATTTGTGGCATGAAATATGAATATTTGTAGTCTTAGGTATCAGCACACAACTTAAAAAAAATCTCCAATATACCTGAAAAATCAATCAATCAAATTACAGTTATCACATTAAATTTAAAAAAAAAAAGAAAGTTTCACCCACATGAGAACTCAGTGATGTTAATTTCTTTCTTATAAATGATCTCAGGGCATCTTTTCTGTCCAATCTAATGAACTTTAATGCTACTTCTTCAAACGAGTTCCTCGTCTGTGCAAACAACACTGCACTGTCTTCATACCTGTAAGTCATAAATGTTTGACACGTTATGCATGAATAAAAGCATAAAATATTTTAAATTCAAAATTTTAATCTAACCTGTCAATGAATTGTTGGTTTCTTTAGCCACATTGTGTCCAGTGGTTTTGCTTGTTCATTTGAGGGGGTTAACACCATTTGTAACAAATTTTCAGTTATATCATTGTGTCCAGTTTAGAGAAAGTAGCTAAAGTATCAGTTGAGAACTCCAAAAGCAAGAGTAGAAAAACTGGCAATACTTGTCAATTAAGGTTAGACTCAAGCAACCTTGCCTGATGTTGAGCTTGATCCCCAGTGTTGTGTGCACTCAACATTTTTCTCAGTATGTATTTGAATCTCTATACTTGTAATCAAAAATTATATGTATCATCATACGTTTGCCTTCTATGAAAATAAAACATTCATCTAAACTTCATCTTGCTTATTATATATTTATAGATTATTTATGTTTTTCAAAATGAGATGCATTTTCTCGTTCCTATCTCATAGAAAGACGACAGCCCTGAGATTAGATGATGAGAAAATGCATCCAGTTTAAAAAAACTCAAGTAATCTGATTATTGCTGTATTGTAATATTGTGACGTCACTTCACTATGTTTACTTATGGACGTCTTGACAGCGAGGTGAGATGGACCCATCTCACGCTAGTAGAGTAAGATAGGATGATACCGCACATAAAGATTGAAAAAAATACTGCAAAATAGAGATAATTATGAAATATTGACCTAATATACTAGAAAACAATTTGCATTTTTTCTTTATCTGTTTGATTAAAATAAAACAAAACTGTATGAATGTTTGGCTGTAGAAATTTACAACTAGGGGGTACATACGAACAACACACTTTAAATGATTTGAGACACAAATTTATCCTTTTTAATCTTGTTTTATGATGATGAAAAAAAAAAGCTAACCCGTGGTATGTAACACAGTCTGTCAGCAGTACAGGTGTGGAGCTCATCATTAATCAAGACAAAATATATATAGTGTCATAATGGTTATTTTTAAGGACTATAAATTCAGAAAGGCAGGGAACATCTTGCACAATGAGACAATCCTCTACAAATGGAGCTTTAGGAGGTCTCCAACAGCCAGTAGAGTTGAATAAATAACATACAATGGTTCCTATAACTTGGGGAAAGGCTTCTTCTTACAATACCAATGTCTATAAATATTAGCTTGATGCCTATAAGCACTAGCCAAGCAGCCAACAGGTAGAAAATTGTTTCAAAAATACTGAAATGACATGTGAAATTTATGGTACCAGTTAACACTAACAGATGTATATTGCATAAAATATTATATTTGTTCTTCCCATTAAAAACTTTAAATCATATAAAAAATTCAGACTTACCTCCCTTTAGAAAACAAATGTTCTGCCTGTTTAGTGATGACTCTGTCAACCTGTGCTGGATTATCTCTACAGTATTCCTTGGCTAGTTCAAATTCTTCTTTATCTAAATACATCTGCCATACATCTCTGGAAATATGCCAAATTAAATGATTGGTCAATTAAATGTACTAAAAATCCCCTCTGTCTATTATATTCATAACTCATTCTTGTTTTCATTTAGAGACCAACTATTTCCTTGGTGGGGACCTGAGGCTTAGTTCAGACTAAAAATTGTTGGTAAACAATTTAACAGAGTTCATTCTGTTTTCCATTTTTCCTATATAATACAAGCCTTATGGTGATAAAGGGTAAAGTTGGAGCAATAGAATTTTTGTTTTTTAAGACTAGACAAAATATATTGTAAAAAAAAATCCAAAGCACCGCTAGCAGAAAAGCAAATTGTTCATCCCTTACTTA